>CM044106.1:20282861-20512571 GCA_024174645.1 Lemna minuta
GTAATATTTCACTGTATAAATTACTTCCAGTACTAATGAAAAAACTATCCGTTTTCTTTATCTTGTCTGTAAAGACTCTACTCCTCTAAACTCTCAAGGAGTGTCTCCCCCTCTGGTTCTACAGCAGAATCTCTAATCTTCACGGAGTCAATGGAGGATTAGTGCTAGAATAGAGAAAGGAGATCACCATTTAACACGTGAATTTCATCTCAATTTATAAGGACAATCTATTTGTTAGATTACAAGGTTGCATTCCCCTCCCTCTTTTCAAAAAAAAAAAAAAGATTACAAGGTTGCAAGCTTAACCAGAGAATAAAGGATTATCACATAACCAGAAAAGGTATGTGGGTTACCTAAAATGACACCCACGAAGAAAATATTAGGTATAACTAAATGTCCTAAAAGAAAACCCATATTTGGCCAGAATTCAATTATTTCAGTCACTATCAGGTTTCTGTTTCATTTAGATCGAATGAATTGTAGTTCAGAGTTCCCCATGAATTATAGGATAAAACATATATTACTTTTCTGGATCAAATTTCAACTTTCAAGTAAGAATTGTTAGACACGCATGAATATTTGTGTAATCTTTCTAAAACTAAGTTAAGATCTGATATTTGATTAGTTTTTGGCAAGTACACAGTTCATGGTTTTTTAGCAGGATAAAATTGTGCACATTCTACTGAACGACATAGAAAACTGCTAGAAAGAAATGGTACAGGCTACAAAACAAGCTAAAGAGCCGAATATCCAACCCAAATAATGACTTCTATATGATGCATTTGATACGACCTTGCTGGGGCTGCATCGAGGATTCTACATTCTAACAGAATTAGACATCTCCCACGAGAGAAAGATTTAAAGATCTTCAGATGGATAGAGAGACAAACAGAGAGAGAAAAGAAGGAGATGGGAAGCAAGGGAAGAGAACGGATGGAGGGGAAAAGAGGAAAATAGAAGAGTGGGGGATGGAGGGAGTGCGAGAGAGAGATCCAGAGGAATAAGAGGAAAATCAATAGAGGGAAAGGATAAGGAGAGAGGCAGGGATGAGGGCATGAGAGGAGGGAGAAAAGGAGGAAGGACAAGGGGAGTACAAAAGGGACAGTGGGAGAGGGAAAGTGAAATAGAGGAGAAGAGAGAAACAGGGGAGCTAGGCAGAGGAAAACAGAAACAGGGGAGAGTAGAGATAGGAGATGAATAGAAGGAGAAGTTAGGAAATGACAGAGATAAGGGTGATGATGAGAAGGAAAGAGAATTATGAAGGACCAGAATGAGAGGGATAAGGAGAGAAGAGAGAATAAGTCCAATGGAACGCACATAATAATTTTACAAAAATTCAGATTCCTCGAAAACATGTAGCCTTCGAATTTCAAACCTCAAGTGTCACAAACATTGCATGGCCCATATGCAATGAACCCGTCACATTGGGAGGTGGCATTGGAATCACAAATGGATCTCCTCCTCTATCAAAATTAGGCTTGAAAAAATCTTGGGATTCCCACCTGATAGAAATAATTAACATTGAAATACAATACCATCTCAATCGAGATAAAAGTGAAGTGATGATGAACAAAACTCAAAAATCTTCTTTTACATGAAACTCAGAATCATTGTCACGAACTTGAATACAAAAACCAATTTAATATGGTTCTTTCAATTTAGAGAATTTGATCCCTTGAGTTGATGGAAAAACACCATTAACAAATACAAAATTGATTGTAAGAAATTAGATAAAAAAATTCAAGAAAAGGAATCACATCCATGATTCATTCTATATGCTAAATGATACAAGACCTGAAATCATTTATCTTTCCCCCATTCAGGAGTCTAGGTCTAAAATAAAAAAAGAACGATCGAACAGTTTTTTTCTTCTTAATCATCAGAAATATAGAAGTTGTCGTCAGACAAATCACTAAATCTATGTTTTCTTTTTTGAAAGATAAATCTATGTTTTCTTCCTTTTCCCAGAATATGGAATGCGCACAAAAAAGAATTTAAAAGAACATAAACTCTGGCATCAGCAGTATACATATTATCGTTCACAATGAGCAAATAATCAGGGGAAAACCCTTCATAAACCCTTATCTGGTACTAGTGAAAATGTAGCCCCCTAATTTGCCCCTACTTTAACATACTAATCTTCTTTGATCTTTTTTCTTTTAATGAAAAGTTTATGGAACCTATTCCCCAAACATTACTGGACTCAACACGCCAGAACTATCTCTCATTAGAAAATGTAACTATGGTTTCTATCATTTTTTAGGGAATTCGCAGCTAAATGAGAACATGATCGACGTAAGTACAGTAATTACCGAGCAAGTAATCAAGAGAAAAACCTCAAATTACAAAAATAACAAGAAATCACCGTTTACCAATCCTCTCCTAGCCTTCAAAGATAAAAGACATTCTGTCCAGGGGACAATTAACCCATTTATAAACCCCTACTTTGCTCCAACTTGAGTATAAAAATCTTCTATGGTCTTTTACTCTTTCATAGAAAATGTTGTTGAACCTATACTCCTAACATTACAGAACTCGACAACTATTCCAAAATTTTCTCTCACTATGAAATGTAAATACGTTGTCTATCATTTCTTAGGGAATTTATGGCTTCATGAGAACATGATCAAGATATGTCTTGGCATAATTAACGAGGAAAATAAAAAGAGAAAAACCTCATATTACAAAAGTATCGAGAAATACCACTTGTAAATCCTCTCCTCGTCTTCAAAGTCGAAAGACTTGGCGTCCAGCGGAGAATTGAAGACCTCATTCTTATCGAGCGCGGCCGCAGCAACTACATAAAAATACGGAGAAATTGCAGAAAAATAAAGCAAAATCCAACGAATTTCGAAAGGTTTAACAAAAAAGGTGAATTAACGACTCTAGTGCCTGAGAGGAATCTCCGGACGGAGGGAGTCGTTCTCCGGCGGGCGGAACCGCGGACCAATCGAGGTAGGGTGAAGAGGAGAAGGTTAGGTTTCCAGCGAGAGACGAGGAGCGAGCGGTTTGGCAGCAGAGCCATTTCGCTGCTGCTGCTGGCGATAACGCTCGCGCTCCAGGGCGGGGGCGGGAAAAAAGTTGCTAGTTGGGATTGGATGATGCAGTGAGCTAGAGGAATGAAGAGAGGAGACACGTGGCAAGATCACTGCCGTTTACATCTTCAATCCTTGGACGCTTAGCTCCACCTTCTTCAAAAATCCCAACTCTCCCATAATGATAATTTAATTGGAAATTCTGATTCAATCTAGATCGATATGGATCGATCTAGACTGGATCATTATAGATTCATGGCTCTCTTTGTGGGGTAGTTGCCCAAGTTCCCATGGAGAATGCTCATGGCTTCATCAATAGCTCAAATTCCTGATGAAGAGAGAGAGATTAACAATATCTTACAGATCACATAAGAACATGGGGACTATAGGTCCTCTCGTTGACTAGTATGATTTGTGAGTAGGGAATGGGATCCCATCTAATTGATGTAACCATGATCAATTGATGTTGATCAATCCCCTCGATTAGAGAATGGGGTAAGATTGATACTCAAATCGCGGGTATCAATCACTTCTTCAATGTAATCAACCATCGGATTGAGATCCCACAATCTGATTGATAGCATGTTCGAAGAATTGATGTTTGATCTCATAGAAAAGTTGCACCAAAAAAATCAAAGAAAATGTAAAATATATATATATATATACATAAATGATTTAAAATTTTAAAATTTGAAAAAAAACCATCAATCAAATTGACTGTTGGATTGAGAGTTAATGAGATATTGTTGATCAATCTTTCATTAGAACATCGCCTCAATCAATATTTAGGCCTCGATCTCTGATTGATCAAGGCCCACTTTGGCAAATTGATAATTGGATCAAGGGATTGGATCGTTTTGATTCAGTTAGATTTCCTTCATTCAATCATCCATTTAGTTGATTTGCTTCACGGATATCTAGATTAAGGGTTGATTCACTTTGTTGCTTGTAGAATTAAGGTTGAGAAATCCTTTGAGATATAATATGTTTCTTCTAGAAGTTTGTCTAGATATTATCTTGATGGACCATTTTGATAGTAGAATGTCCTTTCATTAAGTGTCATTGATAAGACAAATTCGGGTATTCATTGAAAACACACGAATGTGTGTCAAAACAATTACCAAACACACCAATTTAAAGTGTTTATCAAGAATTAATTAGTATAATAGTGAATAAGGGTCGAATCCACAGAGAAATAGGAAATTTTTTAGGTATTGTTCAAAATTGATAAAAAATTATAAATTTTAATAAATTTGAAAAGAAGACTCCAAGATGAATCAATAAAATCAAAAATCACTTGATTTGGATCAGTATTCGTAGAGAAATCAAGGAGCAAAATCTAGGTAGAAAATTTGATCGCGAAGAGAGAAAATAGTAAAATTTCATAAAATTTGACTAATCTACTATTCAAATTGAAATATGATATTATAGGAAGAAAGATAATGGAGAAAACACATAATCTAACCCAAAATTGCACTTGAAATGATCCAATTCATCACCGAGTTAAGGCTTTTCATTCCACATTTTTAAAAATAAAAATCTGGTGTTCAATAGGCAAATTCTCTCGATTCTCTCAACGAAATCTCACTTTTAGACATTCCTTGGACATTCCTTAGAAGATAAAGAAATCTAGAGATTCATAGATTGAGATGTTTAAATAGTTCGATTGTTCAAAAAATTTGAGAATGCTCTTTCCGTCGAAGAACAAGGGTATAAATAAACAAAAATTGGGTGTGGTCGTTCGATTTGCCTCTTCATTTTCAATCAATGGCTCAAATGTAACACAAGAATAGGAATCAATGCCATTAAGTCATGGCCATTAGATTTACAATGAAGCATTGAGATTTTGCCAAGTCACCACGTGAAGAATAAGCATTGTGTAACGCTTGTCGTTTGATCTTCATCAAGAACTAGAGATGTAACCACGTGTCCATAAGAGTCCATCAGGCGCGTTAAATCTCAGTCATTATAACTCCTCAGATGAATTCTAAGATTAAATCTTTTCAACACGATTCAATGACGAACCATTATGTCTCATGTACCCCTCGCTTTAAGTGAAGATTAACATCTCTCATTAAATGTGAAGATCAAATGCTTGAGATTTTGCCACGTCACCTGCGCAAAAATGAAACACAAATAGTCCCACAAGGCAAAAATATCAAAGTGATGCATGTGTAAGGTGTGTGTGCATGTGTGTAATTAGTGGGTTAAATAGTCTCACACGCGTGCACCACATGGCGCGTGCGTACGCCGCCACATGGCGACACGTAAACACACTTCACCGCTTTAGCTGCCATGTTAGCACGCAAAAATAAAATTATTTTCTTATTCTTTTAATTAAAAATAAATTCATAAAAATCCTTAAAAAATCTTTAAAGATCTAAAAAAAATCCCTAAAAATTAGAAAATTTAATAACTTTAAAATTATATCTAAATTAATACAAAATTATCTTTTTTGATCAAAAACTAAATAATCTATCACTCTAAAACGTTAAATTTAATAAATAACAAGAGAATAAATTTTTATTTTAAAATATACTCATTTCTTTTATAAAATAAAACTAGAAAAATAAATGAGTGTATATAAAAATATTTTCTCTTATTATTTAAAATTAAAACCCAATTATAATCTCAAATATAAAATGAGAATAATATAATCTCAAATATCTCTCTTTAATTATTCATGATTATCCCTAAAAATAGTGTATTTTGAGATTTTAACTTATATTTTCATAGAATGATAGATATGCAGTGAAAATATAATAACATGCATAGGAATGGAATGTTTTATGCCTTAGCTTGCATTAAAAACATATAATTACATGTATAGATTGCACATTATCTGTCATCTCTCTAGATATGGGGATTTTCTACTCTATATAATAGTATAACTTGTATCCCTTTTTGTGTGTATGAGTTACCCCCACACACACATTTGATGACTTATTTGTTAATTTGGTAAGGATATGAATGCTCGTATGTTCACATCCAAAACCTTTAATGGGTGGATTCTTATAATTTGAATATGGGGATGTGTTTCTAAAATTATGTCCCAAGGAGATTTTCCTTATACAACTGTAGTGGGAAAGTGATAGATCAATAAAATGGTAGGAAGCATAGCTTTTCCGAAAGGAAAGGTGGGCATAATCTAGATCAGTAAGGCATGTCCTTTCTATTAGGTGAGCCCTTTCCTCCTTTCTGCTACGACATAGTGTTGAGGGGTATAGATAAAAGACATTTTTTAATCTTACGAAGTTCTTAAGTTCAAAATTACATAAGTCTTTAGCATTATTGATGGATATTTTTTGGCCTAAAAGCCAATCACAATTTCATTTTTTTGCTTATAATTATTGAAATAAAATTTTATTCATTGTCCGTCATATATGATATTTATAATGAAGTCCATTAGCATATAAATGAATAAGTGAATTATATAGAGATCATAATCACTAGTTTTCAAATATATGTTTTAAATATTCTTATTTATGAGATATTTGATTAGGACATCAAATTATTTGAAAAGAATAACATTGTTTAGTCTGAACCATATGATAAGTGTGATTAATCATATGACCATTGATGTAGAGATACCAAGGATAGATAGTTGGTGCTCTTTGGAGAAAGAGTTCATTGAATTGATCCATAGGAATCCTTAAATGGTATTGTACCTAACTATCAATCAGGTTGGTTCATGCTATGGTTGTATATATACTCATTAAACATGACACACCAAAGACATCTAGTGGACATATAACTGTGTTTTAATTGTAATATATAAATCCTTATCCATGGAATATCTAAAATAAATTAGATATTATATAAAGTCCTCAAAGGTGATTGAGTGATTAAGAAGGCTTCATCTATCCTTGGTATTTGAGGAGATTGACTCCATAAATGAGGTGACATTAAATCCTTGGACAAGGTAGTAAAAATATTATAGAATGTATTCTCGATGATTTATAAATCACATCAGTACTGAATTGAGTGACCAATTAGGTTTTGACTATCAACTATATCTTAAAGTATTCATAAGTCTTGAGCAATATGAAAGATTATACTTAACACGGTAACCAATCAAGGTTAGTTTTCATGTGAGAGTCGTATACATCATATCTCCTAGAGCACATGATGTAGCTTGGCACCCAATAGGCTAGTGACTTGTCGGTTGGGTTAAATTGATCTTTGATTAATTAATCTACATGTTGATATAAATAATTAATAAGTTTTACCATAACCATTATTGGGTCGATAGAGTTATTAATTAACAAGGTATATAGACCTTGAGGATCACACACATACATTTGTAGATTTGTTGGGATCTGAAGTCGATAATCTTTCTAAAATTTGGTCAAAACATCAAACACAATAGAATACATTGAATCAGATATTCAAAATATCGAAACACCAAGAGCCATTAATCCTATCTTCTAATATGATCTTATAATGTTAACTTGAAAGAATTCTTGAAGTTGTTCAAGTGTCTAACCTCTAGCGGTATTCACAAGATCGTCGTACTGTTAGATCTCCTCTTCAATGCTCTTCACCAAGAGAGAAAGAGAAGAAAAAAGAGAATTCCCAGAAGGCTTGCATGGGCACCTTCAGTTGTGGTTATTCCTCCCCTATCTATAGATATTTTGTATGTGAATTTTTCACAAAAACCCTCATAATCATGTCTATATCTACCAACATCTATAAATGTAATGTATGTGACCTTCCAGGTTCATATATCTCACTAATTAATAACTCTATATGCCTAATAAAACCTTATTGGTCAACCTTTATTAATTATTTATATCAATATATAGATTAATTAATTATATATTCATTTAACTTAATCGACATATCGAGTTGTCAATCTGTTGGGTGCTAAGCTATATCATATACTCTAGGAGATATAAAATATGTAAAAAATTTCTTATAGAACCTTCCCATCATATGTTATTTTATAAATATAATCCTTCATCTACACAAGCCTCATGAACGCCTTAGGGTATGGTCAACTATCAAAACTTAATCGATCATTCAAGTTAGAATTGATATAATCATTCATGTCATCGAGAATATAATATGATATTTTAACTACTTGGCCAAAGATTTCATGGCACCTCATTCCTTGAGACACTCTCCTCAAATATCAAGGGTAGACAATCCCATCTTGATCATATTATCAAATTAGATAATTTCATGCCATATCTAATAGATGATATTGTGGAGATCTTGTGTCTAGGGATTCGTAAGTCATGATCAAAATATTATCATCCATCCACAAGATGTCTTTGGTGCCTCAAGTCTAAGGACCATGCACAACTTTGACATGAATCAACCTGATTGATAGTTAGATATATTATCATTTAGAGATTCATAAGAATCAATTTAATAAATCTATCTCTAAAGAGCACACATTATCTAGCCTTAGAGTCTTCACACTGGTGGCTACAACATCAACATATTCATCATATAATTCGGATAAAATTGTGTTATTCTTTCTAGATAATTCGATGTCCTTCTCGAATATCCCATGAATAGAAATTTTTAGAACATATGTTTAAAGACTAGCAATAGTATGTTACCATCTCATCATAATTCATTTAGTCATTATATATGATCATGGAGTTCATTACAAACATCACACAAGAATGAAAATGAATAAATTTTATTTAAATTAGCATAAAAAATACATTGAAGTGTTCTTAGCTTATAAACCACATAATATACATCATGATATAGACATAATAATAAGGGTTTTATGAAAATTTTGCATTCCCAAAGTCTATAAATAGGAAGAGAACAACTTAACCTCATGGCGCCAACTTGAGTCTTGTTGGAAACTCTCTCCTATATTATTTTTCTCTCTTGGTGAAGACCATTGACCATGAGATCCAATTATCCAATGATCGTCTGGATATTGCTAGGGACTAGATGCTTGAAAAACTTCATGAACTATTTTAATGAATCTTGAGAGTATGGATTTTGATCTATACTAGACAATAAGATCATTTGTTCTTGGTGCCTCATTGTTTCAAATGTTTGATTTAGTGCCTCTCACTAAGTTAAATATTTTGATTAAAATTGTGAGGCCTTATTAAGCCTCACGTCACAATAGTAGGTGTACTTGGCATACTTTGAATGATTAACACTTTTGAAATAGACAAAGTGAGCGAGCAAATGGTTGGTAAGTGATCAACCATGTAAAAAATATCTCTCCTCTTACCCGCTAGAGGTTAGACACTTGAATTTGTGTGGTCAATGAAAACACATTTCCTTGTGTCAAAACAATATCCAAACTCACTGATTTGAAGATTTAATCATGAATCGATAAGTATAATGGTGAATAAGGGGTCAAATCCATGAAGAATTTGGGAATTTTACGAGATGTATTCAAAATTTGATCAAATTGGACGATGAATTTAGGTGAGAACTTAAGGAAAATAGTATTTTTTAAAAGAAGACTCTAAGATGAATCTATGGAATAAAAAATCACTCAATTTAGGTTATTATTTGTGGAGAAATTAAGGAGCGAAATAAGGAGAGAAAATTGAATCGTGAAGAGAGAGAAAATGGCTACATTTTTATAAAATTAAACTAATCTATGAGTCCAAATTAAAATATAATATTACAAGACAAAATATTAGGAATAAAACACATAAATTAACCCAAAATCGTGTTTGAAATGATCTAATTAATCACCGGATCAAGGTTTTTCATTAGACGTTTTGAAAAACAAAACTTTTGAGTTCAAGCGGCAAACACTTCTTTCTCCCTTGCCGAAATCTTGATTTTGAACACTCATCAAACTTGGAAATGAGTCTAGAAGAGAAAGAAATAAAGAGATTTAAGGATTTCCATGTCTAAAAGGTTTTATTGATCAAAAGATCCAAGAATACTTTACATCGTCGAAGAAAGAGAACATAAATAGGCAAAAATTTAGTATGGTTGTTCAATGTGTCGATTGATCTTCAATTGACGGCCCAAATGAAACTCTTGGAGTTGAATCAACAGTGTTAATTCATGTCCATCATATTTATGATGGCGCATCCATATTTCACTGTGTCATTGCATGTATTTGAATTTTTCGTGAAACACTCACCGTTTGATCTTCCACATATGTCCACGATGCCACCACGGGTCGCTCGGAGGAGTCCATTGGGAACATTGAATCTAGACCATTATAACTCTCTTGATGAACGGTTGAGATTCACTCTCTTTTATAAAAAAAATCGTGGCCCAACCAGAGTGCGTCGTATATGTCCTCCATTTAAATAAAAATAGAGGGTTAAAATTAGATCGCAAGATCTTCCGCTACAGGATACACCACGTCACCTACGAAAAAAGTCCCACATTAGAAAAATAAAAGGCAAAGTGACGGGTATATAAGGGTGACGCTTCCTAGGTGGTTAGCTCATGCCCTTAATATGATGATTAACCACTAATTGCATGCTAATGATGTGCACACGTGTGCACACGTGTGTCCACGTGGTGCGTACACATGTCGCCATGTGACGACATGCAAATGCGCTCGTCACGTCAATTGCCACTTCAACGCGCATATAAAATCTTTTTTTTAATGTTTGTAATTAAAATACATTCAAAATAAATTCAAAAAAATTCCATAAAAATTCCTAAAAATTAGAAAATTCATAGCTTTCAAAATACCACTCCTTTTTAATCCAAATTTTTTATCAAAAATTAAATAATATATCATTGTAAAAATTCAAATTTAACAAATAACAAGAGAATAAATTTTTAACTAGAAAATTTACTCATTTAAAAAAAAAAAAAAGAGTCCGTACAAAAATATTTTCTCTTTTTATTTGCAATTAAAACTTAATTATAATCTCAAATATAAAATGAGAATAATCTACTTGAAAATTTAAATATTTAATTGTGCATGATTATCTCTTGAAAGAATGTATTTTAAGATTATAACTTTAAATTGCACAGAATGACAAATATACACTCAATGTATAATAACCTGCATATAAATGGAATGATTTATGCCTTAATTTGCATTAATAATCATGTAATTACAAGTATTAGATGCATATTATCAGCCATCCCTCCAATCCCATGTTGGCATGATTATAATACATGCATTAATCTAATCCATGATCAAATGTTACGAGAGTTTACACTCATGACCAATGTTCCTTCTCTTTATCCTTGATAATTTGAGCAAGGCATAATTTAGCCATTATCAACCATTAAGAATGCAATCAAATCGAAATAATCATGTACATTAAGGTTCATTGACCTTCTCCTATCATCTATGAACATGAAAAATTTGACCAAAAATAAAAATTTATTGATGTTGACTAATGATGCTCAACTCAAAAAGAGATACTTTAAAATAATAGTGATATTCCTCATTAATGGATTATAACATCATATTCATCATGTAATGTAAAACTCCTTTTTATTTTTCTCTCTCACCGCGATGAGATAGTTATTGGAAATTATGATTGATGAGACTTAAATAGAGACTATTTCCCTGAATCTCTTGATTTATTTAGTTTAAACTAGTTTTCGCATTTATTAAGCCTTAAAAATCAATTTTTTAATGAGAAATTGGGGACAATTTCATTCTTGAATATAAACTACACGCAAGAGATTTTGAAATAAAAACTTCTCGACAAATAATTAACTGGATCAATGTTATTGGTGGTTTCAAGTAGGATTTTATTTTAATTAATCCACCATCAATTAGCGTTATATTTATCGTTATAATTATCTATAAAGAAGATTTCATTATTTTCTTTGCTTTCTCTTCCCTAGTCCATCATTTCATTTTTCTAACTTCTCTCTTCGATTTCATTCTCGTTTAAAATTTGAATTTCATGACATGTTATTCATTGAAAATATTATTGATTCATCGTCCTAAATATACAATACTCAAAATCTAAACTATCTGCCTCGAACATGAAGGTATGATGGAGTCAAACCTAATTCTCATTGGATTTTGACCCTTAATCACATTATACTCAAGTTAGTAGAACCTAATTCTCTTTTTTTATGGCAGAAAATTCAGCGTAAAATTAAAACTCCTTTTGGCCCATAGGATTGATGACTAATGGATATTGGGAGTTCACTTCATACACTCATAATTCCTACCATAAGAGAGGTAGAGAGAGAGAGAGAGAGGTAGAGAGAGAGAGAGAGAGAGAGAGAGAGAGACAGAGACAGAGACAGAGCATTTCCATAAGTTCCTTCTGTGCAACCTCTCCATTATCTTCTCATAGATGCCTTCCATTTTGAAGAAAGCCGCCGCTATGTTGCTTACACCTATGGCGAGTTTCTCAATCTCCCTCTCTCTCTTTCTTATTTTGAAAAAAATAAATTGAAAAATTAGAGTACGAAATTAAATCTCCACTTGGGCCTAGATGGATAAGGTTCACTTTTACAGGGCCGTGCGTTTTACACATCCACTACGGTTAGTTTTAGAGAGAGAATCAATCACCTGCTCCACTTGCCGTTTGGCAGTTAGTTGTAGAGAGAGAGAGAGTGAGAGTCTACGGCTCTGCACTTACACTTATCCATCCAACGGTTTAATTTCACCCTCTAATTTTCCAATTTATTTTTTTCAAAATAAGAAATTAAAACATCCACCGTACAGTTCGTTATAGAGAGAGAAAGACAGGGGAGTGCACTGTATAATTTGTGAGAGAGAGGGAGAGAACTCTAGGAAGTTCTCATGGCGTCCTTGTCTGCAACTTCCTCTCTGTTCTCTTCTCCGCCTTCTCGCTTCTCCAGGAAGTCGCCGCCGTTGAGTCTGTCGCCGTTGCGCTCTAGATCTGGGAACAGGTGTTCAGCTCCGCTGCTGATGGCGAGGTTCGCGGTTGATACGCAGACGATTATCGTGTCCGCCAGCGTTCTCGCGGCCGTGTCGCTCTCTCTTCTCCTCGGATTGAAGGTAATTGATGCGATCCTATGTTGATTCGATCTCTCCTGACTATTTTTTTTTATTGTTTTTACATTTATTTGTTGTTGTATTAGGATTAGGGTTGTGATTTCCGGGCGAGATTGACGAGCGGAGCTGGATTTTGCAGGGGGAGCCTGTTCCTTGCGACAAGTGTGGTGGAAACGGTAAGGATAGCTTTTTTTTTTTAATTATTTCTACGATGCATTAGCTTGTTCAGGGAATTTCGGTGTTTAATTTTCTTTTACGTTGGTGCATCTCACATGATTTGGCCTGCGTTACAGGTGGAACGAAGTGCATATTCTGCGTTGATGGTAAGATGAAGATTGATGCAAAATTGGTTGACTGCCGAATTTGCAGAGGATCAGGTATATTAATATATCTATCCAGTAGAGTTTTCGGCAATTGAATTAAGTTTCTTTCAGGATTTCTTCTCCATGAGTGTGATTTTTCTCTTCTTTCTATTCTTGTGGGATTCAACAGTTTTTCTCCATAATAAACACTCCGGATCTGATATTTTAGTTAATTTTATGGAAATTCATTCAATTTCTATGTGGATTGCTTCTTCAGGTGTTGGATTCCTTTTTCTTTTTTATTTATTCTCGCCTGATTGAAATTTTTTATCAATTTGATTTTATTATTATTAATTTTTTTTTTTAATATAAGATCAATTTGATTTTATATTCCGGGAATTACATAGATAATGTGATCTTATATCATATAGTTTGATGGAAATTCAATTCAAAAACTCTGAGGACTGTTCCTTCGTTATTGGAATTTCTCGTTTCTTTTGGTTTTTCTTTCCTGATTCAGCTGTTATTTAAATTGATTTCAGCTTCTCAACATAGATAATGTTATGTCGATGATATGATTTGCACTGTAATGCACACTCTCGATCTGATCTAATGTAGTTTGATTGAAATTAAATTCAATATTTATGTTGTGATGCTCTACTTGTGTCGTTTTCCTCCCAGGGTTGGTTTTCTGCAAGAAGTGCGGGGGATCTGGATACTCAACGCGTTTGTGAGCTGAATACGGTTATCCTCTCTCTTTCTCTAAATATATTCACAGTTCTCTCTCTTCCTCCTCTTCTGTCTTTTTCCTGCCCGCTCTCCTTTCACTCACTCGCTCCCCATATTGCCTCTCTCTCTCTCTCTTTCCATGTTTCTCTATTTCTGTCTCCTTGTGTCTCCCTCTGTTCCGCAAGCATTACTTGTGAGCTGATACTATTGCCACAATCAATTTTTTTCAACTGTATAACCTGGCTTAAGCCTTCCTGTCCCTCAACTGTTCGACTCCAAAATTTTTTCCAGGGACTAGATAAGAAATATTTCCTACAGCTAGTGACTGATACATAAACACATGCATTACCTAGTTAATTACTCAATTACAGAGCTCAAAGTTTGCATGCAATTGCCTTTGAGCTCACACCATTGTTTTCTTCTCTAAACCAACTTACCCTCCTTTGAATCTTAGACTAGGGACATAGAAATAGTGTCCATTGAATGTTGAGATGACCCGCCATATGCATGAAGGATAAAACTTTAACCTTGAGTTTCCATTAGGGTAATTACCCTTGAGCTCAAATGAGTGAACACAAAGGAAATGCCTGTCATTGACTTTGGTGCCTCAGATTTTATTCAATTACAGTAAGTCAAAATGTTTGCCTTTACCTATCCTCAGAATCTATTTAAAATTTATTAAAAAAAAATTGTATGTTTTCTTCACATGGAATTGAACAAAATTCATGGATGTGGAAATCCACAATCTCTTTCCCCCTAATCTCATGTCCTATTGCTCCAGTGTGGTCTAGAAATTGTAGCCAAACCAGAAAAATTTCAATTTTCTTTAGTGTGATCATTCTCAGTGAAAAAAAAAGAAATCTTCCTCACAGAAATGGTTCTATCCGTTAATTTGCTCTTCTCTTTCACTGACAAGTACCACATTAATTTAGCCCATAGCAGTTAGAAATTCAAATTAATTTACTTGTCATTAAAATAAACCATTTAAGTATTGTTGGAATCGCTGTTGTGCGGTTTAACGGATGTTCATTGTTGAAAATAAAGTGTCTTTATAACTTATGATGTATGATTTATATCATGTTTTGATGTGCAATAAATGTTTTAGTGCAAAATAAATTTCTATTTGATAAATTCAGTATCGCATTAAGCAGTTCCTCGTTTGATGCTTTCATCGATGATCTTGTTCTTGATCATCGATGACAGAATTCTCGAGCTGCCCCTTAAAGTTTCCACCTTTCCTTCTCCGGCATCATCTGAATCGTCTCTCTTCCTCTTCTCTTTCACCGTTTCCTCCAACTCCTCGCACCTCTCTTTCTCTCCCTTCAAGATCGTTGACTTCCATCGATCGACGCTATGTCGACGACATCGATGGCACACAACACAGTTTGATCGATCGATCGACAACACAGTTTGATTTGTCAACTTGATGTCGATCGATCAAAATAGGCGGATTCTCTAGAGAAGCAGCCGTGACGAGGAAAGGAAGAGAAGACACGTGTAAGATGGGGGCGCTCGGAGGGCCCTCTTCCCGCACAGCACAGTTTGATCGCAGCACAAAAAGTCGGAGAGCACGAAAGTTTTATGGTTAGCAATTACAAAATATGCATTGGAGGAACGTTGCAGATAGACCATGTCAAGAAGAAACGGAGATTCTAGAGAAAAACAGATAATCTAAACGATAGATTCTAGTTAATAACTCACTCAATTTTAATTAATTATTTACATCCACATATAGATTGATTAATTAATGATCAATTTAACACGATAGGTTGAGTTGCCAGCCTCAAGTATCAATTTAGCATAGTCAAGTATCAAACCCTAATCAGTTACTTAAGTTAGTACTGATGCATGTAAAAAATCATCAGGAACTCCTTCTCTCATATTTTTATTATCTTGGCTAAGGATTTTATGGCATCTCATTCCTTAAATCAATCTCCTCAAATACTACATGACGATGATCTCATCTTGATCACACAATCATCTTCATGGACTTCATATCATATCTAATATATGACATTTTAGATATCATGTGGCTAGGGATTCGTAAGTCATAATTAAGACACGTGTAAGATGGGCGCTCAGAGGGCCCTCTTCCCGCACAACACAGTTTGATCGCAGCACAAAAAGTCGGAGAGCACGAAAGTTTTATGGTTAGCAATTACAAAATATGCATTGGAGGAACGTTGCAGATAGACCATGTCAAGAAGAAACGGAGATTCTAGAGAAAAACAGATAATCTAAACGATAGATTCTAGTTAATAACTCACTCAATTTTAATTAATTATTTACATCCACATATAGATTGATTAATTAATGATCAATTTAACACGATAGGTTGAGTTGCCAGCCTCAAGTATCAATTTAGCATAGTCAAGTATCAAACCCTAATCAGTTACTTAAGTTAGTACTGATGCATGTAAAAAATCATCAGGAACTCCTTCTCTCATATTTTTATTATCTTGGCTAAGGATTTTATGGCATCTCATTCCTTAAATCAATCTCCTCAAATACTACATGACGATGATCTCATCTTGATCACACAATCATCTTCATGGACTTCATGTCATATCTAATATATGACATTTTAGATATCATGTGGCTAGGGATTCGTAAGTCATAATTAAGACATGATCATCTATCCACAAGATGTCTTTGATGTCTTAAGTCAAACGACCACATACATAACCGTGACATAAATCAACTTGATTGACTGTTAGGTATAATTACCATTCAGGGATTCCTATACATCAATTCGGTGATCTCTTTCTCCAAAGAGCACCTCCTATCTATCCGCAGTGTCTCCACACCGATGGCTACATGATCAGCCATACTCATCATATGAGTTAGATTAAATAGTGTTATTCTTTCCGGATAATTCGATGTCCTTCTCGAATATCTCACGAATAAGAATGTTTAGAACATATGTTTAATGACTAGTGATCACTATATTATGATCTCATCATCATCATTAACATAGTTATTGCATATACTCATGGATTTTGATACGCGTAAAAATACGGTCGAATCCACAGGGAGGAAGGTTAAAAGATTAAAATCATAAGATATTTTTTAAAGTATTTTTTGGATTAAGAAATCGAAAATGAACGATGAAAGGAAGAAAATGTGCATGGAGATGAAATGAATCAAACAAGTGCTTCCAAACTTCTTTCAAAGATTGACTTTAATCGAAGGGTTGACTTGGTTAAACTTAGATTTAATTTGTTATATTAAGAAATTAAAGTGATATATAATTAATGGAAATAATATAAATATATGAGAGAAGATATTTTAAGAATTTAGAAAATAATTTGACAAAGAAAAGTCAAAAGTCAAGGTCAAAGCATTGACTTTGACCAGATGTTGACTTTATGTAAAATCAGAGAAGAAAAGGAGATTAAAATATTAAGAAAATCATATATTAAAAAACTAGAGAGAAAATTGAAAATTTTGATATATAAGTCATGATTATTTGAGAAAAATAGATTATTATGATTTATTGAAAATCAAATATCATAAAAATCCCGAAATAAACACTAAAGTTTAAATCATCAAATTGATTGACCAAATTAGGATAAAATATTTTAAAAAAATTATATATTCAGAAACTAGAGAGAAAATAGAAAATTTTCATTTATAGTTTGTGATTTTTCGAGAAGAATTGAATTTATTATGATTTATTGAAAATCAAAGATCAGAAAAATCATGAAATGAACACTTCGGTTTAAATCATCCAATTGACTGACCAAATGATATCCAAATCAAGCAATTCACATATGAATAGAACAACCAGAGGATTCCAAAGAGACCAAACTTATCAAATTTCACTGTAAATTTTAAGAGTAATTGCCCCCGCAAGCTTACGCTCAAATTTGGATTGAAAATGTACGGTCGATGGTTAAACGTACAATTGAAGGGTCAAATAGTGATGAAATTTTATGATTTAGCTATTCACGGAAAGCTGATGAAACAAAAAGTCTAATGGAAATCAAACCCATGTTTCAAAAATGAGCAAAAATCTGCACCCAAATTTGGGATACGATCTAAATCTACAGAAACAAAGAACAATTAGATTTCCAAAATGAAATTGACTGTCTAAATCTAATCTAAACTACAATTATTGTAGTTTAGATAGTCGCGTCAATCGCGTTGATTTTTTGAACATCAATCGCGTTGATTTCTTCAATTTGAACTTAAGATCAAGGAGAAACCCATGTTTCAAAATGAGCAAAAATCTGCACCCAAATTTGGGATACGATCTAAATCTACAGAAACAAAGAACAATTCGATTTCCAAAATGAAATTGACTATCTAAATCTAATCTAAACTACAATTATTGCAAGGGATACGATCAAATCACACTACTAACCTGATTGAAGTGAAGATTTGGCTTCAATTTGCGTTGATTGAAGAGTATTTCCTAGATTTCTTCTTCGACGTGCGTTCGGCGTTCAAGGGGAGATTTTGATCGATTCTTGTAATGATTCGTGATCAATTCTACCTCAATATGATCGCAATTGAGTCTAGAACACAGGGGGATCACGAAGAAATTAAGATTTTGCTCCAAAACTACTTAATCTCTTCACGATTTAATCAAAAGTTATGTTTACAAAGGAAGAACATCAGTTTTTATAGGAAATTTCATCGCGAAAATCGCGGACTGTCCTATTCGCTGAACAATGATTCAACAGCTGAGTTTATGCAATTCAAGTGGACCATGATCCCACGATCTCCCCACGATTTCCCACCTTTTTAAAAGGAATTAAATCTAAAAAATCTAGAAAATGTCAGGAAAATCAAAATAAAATCTAGAAAATTTCATAAAATTCAGAAATTCATATCTTTCTTTATATAACTCCTTTTTTACTCAAATTTTCTCCATCAGATCACAAATTTCTTCATCTTTAATATCATGACACCTAAGATTATAAATTCTAACAAGAAAATAGGAGGAATTCAAAATAATCTTAAATAATCCCTTAAAAGTTCTACTTTATATCATCGCATCATTCTCTTCTTGAAATTAATTCTTTTAATTATCAACTTAAGTCAAAATAACTCAATGAAAGACATTAATTTATAATTATTTAACCTTAAAAAAGATAAAACATCAATAAAACACCTAATTAAACTTAAATACCAATGGAGAAAATTGATAAAACTATGATAACATGCATCATAATTACATAGAATAAGCATGAATCTTAGTTAAATAAGATATAATTTAAGTTATATATGCATATAATCAACTAAATGATAGGATTAGGGCTAGGTGAGCAACCCTTATTGTTGTATATGAAGAGGCATGAAGCTAAAAGTTGCCCCATGACATCAGTTAGCAATCCTTCCACCTCAAACGAGGACAAGACCCTATTCATTGCATGTCCTTCATACATATTGGGGAATCGAGTCGACATCGATATTGTGATTCATTGGTTTGTTCTTTAGGTTCATTAGGGCCCCACCGCCCATAGGCATGGCCCTTCCATATTGCATTAGAAGTGCTCTTGAAGAAAATTTTATGATGGAATTTGATATTGAAAACTTAAATCTAGCGAATTCATTTCTTTAGGAATGGAGGTGACACACTCATCAAAAGGAATTATTATTTCTCTTGACAAAAATATTTCCTTGATCTACTACACAAGACTAGTTTCAAGGATTGCCAACTTGTTGTGAGAGTGGTTGAGGTGAACCATACACTTACACTTTAGGATGGAAGAGGAGTGCATAGATATAGGAACTTTTCAAAGATTTTTAGGAAGATTACAATGTATATGACAGACATTACTTGATTGTCTTCTGCCATCAACATTCTTAGTCAATATATGTATTTTTAGATCATCTCATATACATACAACATATTGAGTTCTATGATATCTTAATGGAAATTTTTTTGATTAAATATGAGTTTGATAATTACATTGTTGGTTTATTGATGTTTATAAAATACTCTATGCATCAAGTTTATAACTTTGATTGATATTTTCAGACAAAATGATGCGAGAAAGGCATGTCTTTGCACTTGTTGATAATAGGCGAAAGATAGACAAACCCCAAGTAAACTTTTAATAAGATTTTCTAATATTATAAATTTCTTTCATATATTAGTATTTTATTAAACATATGAATGATCTCAAGTTATCTTAGAAATATTCCTTAACCATTTAATTTTTTAAATTTTATTTTAGTTGCATTTTTGCCTGATTTTCCCTTTTTTAATGTTTTTAGTCTAACGGTAAAATTTTTAAGTACCTGGGGCATCATTCATTAAAACATTAGGACACAGTCTCCCTCTCAAAAGAGATCTAGAGCTCTCTCTCTCTGGAAATCAGATATCCCTCTCTCCCTCTAAGTGGTGATATCTCTCTCTCATGATGTCAGATACAGCTGCTGCTCATTCACGTCAGAGCTGGTTGGGGTCTTAGGCCTCTTATGGTTCTCTTTAAATCTCCAGCAAACACCACCTTGCTGCTTTGGTTGCTTTGAAACTTTCTTGATCACTCGCAAGTTGTTTTTTATGGTCTCAAAATTATACGCATATTTTCTTTATCATCTTGAGATTTTCTTGATCATCTAAAGGTTTTTCATTGTGGTGTGTAAGGTGGATCAAATCTCTTGTACGCTCTATTTGATCCATGCTACGAGTGTGATCATATTCTATCTCTTTTTTGACCGTCCAACTATGTTTCTAGAATCATAAACACTTGACGTATCTAAGATCTCCTATAAATACCTCTAGGGTTTGACTACCATCATTTGGTACGTCATCAAGTACCGGTATCTCGCGATACCGTCATCCAGTAACCGTTACCTAGTACCTAATACCATCATCTAGTTCCAGATATCGGATTATTGATGAAAATAGGTGCGGTACTAGACAATAACAGTAAAGTTTTGATACCGGATGATGGATGACAGTATTTAAGAATTAATATTTGATTACCCATTATGTAAGATATTTGATTAATATTTTACAACAATTGCAATTGTAGTAAGATTGATAAGTCTATAAAACCTAATAGTTAGGGAATTAATCTTTTAATTAGCCTATGACTAACCATTTAATATAGAAAATTATTCAAATCATAATAAGATGAAAATGACAGTAAATCTTATAAATTTTGCATTAATTTCATGATAATCATCATTACATTTTGATGTTAAGTTAACCAATATTAACATTTTAAATAATATTATATTGGAGGATCAAATATTTGTGAGTTAACTAGTTAAGTGGGAAATTTTTGAAAAAAATTTGATAGAGTTCCTTTTTAGAAATTGATAAAATAAACCCTTGAATTTTTTAAAATTAAAAAGAACTTTGAAATAAATATCTACGAAGGTCCACATTTTTCATGTAACGTTTTCCCATTCACCATTCCCCATCAGGTGTTCGATATCCTCATCACCTAACCCTACACTTATTCCTTGTTATCACTTGGGAAGATTGTCAAGCATTGGAAGCCCCTTCGCAGTTGCTTATCCGCTACAAGGTGAAGTCATGAAAATGAGTGATCAAATCATAACATTTAAATGTTAAAACTATGATAATTGATGGATTCCCTACATATAATGTTCATACCATTTCATTTGCAACGATCCTCATGTCGACATTCTCATTATAGACATTATCATACTACTTGGTGTTATTCCCCTCAAGCCAACACTTTACGACCACTAGTGTTTCGATGCTTTCTGCTGTGAGATGTGCACGCTTGTATGTGACCACAACTCGACTGGTAGAGAAGATACGTTCAAACAAAGCACTAATTGCATGATAACATGCTATTTATGCATGTAATTACATAGTTATTAATGCAAATTAATGCATTAATCATTATAAATGTATGCATGTTATCATCTTTTTAGCATATTTCTATCATTTGGTGTAAATTCATGTTATGATCTTAAAATACATCAATTTAGGGGTTATTATGCATAATTAGACATTATAATCTTTAATCCTAATTATATTTATGATCATAATCATGTTTTAAAGATGAAAATATAAGAGAAAAGACTTTTATTTACATTTATGTATTTATATGAATTTATTTTATATAATACATAAATGTATAAAATTAATATAAATTAATTCTCTTACTATTTTAATAATTTGACTTTTTATAATGATAGATTATTCAATTCTGAATCTAACAAAACAAATTTGACTTAATTTGGAGTTATATTTTGAAAGTTATGATTTTTACAAATTTATAGAATTTTTCTGGAATTTTTCTGAATTTAATTTGATTTATTTTCGATTTTAATTGTTTTAAAATAATAAAAATATTATTAAAAAATAAAAAAAATGATTTTGGCGCGCGGGCCCACGTGGACGTGACGTGGCACGCAAGGCCACGTGGCTCTGCCACGTGGATGCACGCGCGCCTGCGTGGCATGGATGACGTGTCATCATACATACTATATATATTATTATTATTATAAAGTTTAGGGGTCCCCCGTGTATAAGGGGACGAACTGTTAATTGGCCATAACCGCTATCCATTTTATATTGAACATTTCTCGCGATTTATCCAATGTGGGACTAAATTCTTTTCTTTTAGTTGATTTCAGGGCGACGTGGCATCGTTTCGTTCGTCGGATCGTCAGCGCGACGATTGAGAGGCGTCGATCGCGTGGACACGCGGTCCACGCGATCATCAAATCACGCACGTGGCTTAAAACTCACTTAAGTGAGTCGATCATCACCGTCGATCTAAAGAGTTATAACGGAAGATCGTCAAGCATTGGAAGCCCCTTCGCAGTTGCTTATCCGCTACAAGGTGAAGTCATGAAAATGAGTGATCAAATCATAACATTTAAATGTTAAAACTATTATAATTGATGGATTCCCTACATATAATGTTCATACCATTTCATTTGCAACGATCCTCATGTCGACATTCTCATTATAGACATTATCATACTACTTGGTGTTATTCCCCTCAAGCCAACACTTTACGACCACTAGTGTTTCGATGCTTTCTGCTGTGAGATGTGCACGCTTGCATGTGACCACAACTCGACTGGTAGAGAAGATACGTTCAAACAAAGCACTAGTTGCACATATTTCCAGGAGTTCTTCTACAATGGGGGCAAGGGTAGGATATGTAATGTTCCTCTTACAAACCCACCGATGTAGCATGGGGTCCTCCTCATCCTTCACAGTTTCATTCATATAAGCATATAATTGCTCTAAGGGTGTCAATGTCAGTTGCATGGGTCTATCCTTCTTCTTGCACGCTCGTTTTAACCAATCTTGCCTAGTAGTAGATCCCATGGAAGTAGAAGGTGACAATGTACTGAATGAAGTTGGCAGTGGAAAGGATAAGAGGCCCCTTATATATGATATCGCCGCTTTCTTTGTCCTTTGATCAAGCATTGAACCCTTTTGATAGGGGTCCAATAGAGCTGCTTCTATGATAGCATGATTTTCTCATAACTTCTACAGATACCTATCTAAATTTTGCTTCATAGCTTCTCCTCAATTCCCAATTTTTTCACCACTACGAAAGAGTGTCGATGCTTCAACGCAATTGATCATGCTGCTCATATGCCAATCAAGCTCCTATAAGATACGTGGAAAAGAGGTCATCAAACTATGTCAATAAACAATTAGAAAGATATGCAAATAAAAAATTATGAAGTTCTAGTGTCATACTTACAAAATGAACAACACGTCGGTGATTGTCGGGGTCACTATTTGACAAACATGTTGAGTGGCGAAGGAGAATGGTTCTAATATATCAATAAATAACCATTGTAATTCCCACTCATCCTTTAATATCTTTGTCTCCCTCCTTTTTTCTTGAAATATTACGTTCCTTTGTCCAAGGCGGCTCGCTTCTTAATGGCAGCTCAAAGCATGTCGTAGGTGTTGTTCCACAGCGTCGGACAATCTAATTCGAGGAGGTTATTCTCTAATATCTTCAAGTTAACACATAGTTTCGCGGACATTAGACGTCATTGGTTACCACTGCGAGCAGCCTTAACCAATGTCCTAACTTTTACCACTACCTCGCCGAGTGTGACATGTAGCTTATGCATTGATGTTGATGTCAAAGTACCAACATCAATATCCTCTTCGACATCCATATCACTAGCATAGTCAAGAGTCCTCAATTGCTCATTGCCTTCTTCTTCCATCAATTGAGGTACAAAAGGGATGTCAAAGCTCTTAATGGTCAATTGAACAACGAGGATCAAAATATGTGTGAATCACGGTATGTGTCTCTTCGTAGTGAAGTTCTTATTTTCTCTTTTAATTTTTTTTTGCCATCATAGCAATCATCTTCTTATTGCAGGAGGCATTATCAGTCATTACAACACTAACCTGAAATAAGAATGTGAGATTGAGTTGATAAAAGATTCAAGTGATAAATTGATATTTTATGAGAAATTAATACTTAGGTACAAATACTAACCTTACCCTGCAACTTAAAATCGTATATAATTTCAAGTAGTATAGATGTCATACTTTCACCGCATGCTTCCCCGCTAGCTCTCAAATGTCCAACACACACTCACAATACTCCTAGTAGTATCAATCCAATGCGTTGTCACACCCAACCAACCACATCCATTTTCTACTGTTCACACATCTGCTGTGAGCGTTACATGATGTAGTGAAGTGAACCCCTTTGCAATCATCTCTATCATTGTTTGGTGCATCTTGATTGTCCATGACTTGATGACCTTTGCACTTGGGTGATCTACTTCTATATGCATCGCATATCGTCATAACTCCTAGAAAGCTTTGCGGTTGACGATGCTCCAAGGAGAGTCGGTGAGGCACATGAAACAGACGATGACTACCTTTGTCTTATCCGGGGTTAGACCCCTGCAAGGGTTGCTTCTTTGGGGCCTAGATCTTCAACTGCCCAGCTGCCCCTTCAGTCATTATGCATAGTTGGCTGCCATCATTATCTCCAATTTCCTTTAGTGCATCATATAACCTTCGATGCACTGCTTTTAAGTTCTTCCAAAAAATATTAGTGCTCATATTTGTTAAACGCTTGATGACCCCTTGCATGGCGTCTAGATATTTATGTCGACCAATTTCACACAAGTATATGCATTCATGCATCAATTTAAAATATTACATGATGGAAATCATGTGATGCAGCTTCGCTTCACTCTTGTTGACCCTTGCTCATCAATAGATTTTTTCACATTTGTGTTTGCTTCTGTGACATCTGTGTGTAATGAATTGCAGCTCTTTATTGTCGACATTTTCTTAAATGAAAACTAAAATCAAAAGCCCTATCTTCATAATGTAGAATGAAATGATATGGATAAATGACGAGAAAATTTAATTGCAAAAAGAGCATAGAGATCAAAAAATTAAACTAAAGAAGTAATAAAAAATTTAAGATAAAAATAGAAATGAGATTTTCAACAAAAAATTCAAAGAAGATTTTAGAGAAATGAGATTTCAAAGAATAAAAAGAAAGGGAAATGCAATTTTAGAGAACAATAAATCAAAAATTTCAAAACAAAGAAGAAAAGAAAATTTTCAAAACATAGAAGAAATTAGAAATTTAAATAGGAATAGATAATGATAATTTAGAGGTCATTATTATTTTTTAAAAATAAGAAAAAAAAATTTAATAATAAGAAAGTGAGATTTTTTTGGAATTTAAAAATAAATTTCATAGGAAAGGGAAATGAGATTTCAGAGAATAATAAATCAGAAATTTGAAAACAAAGAAGAAAAGAGAATTTTCAAAATTAGAACAAATTTAAAATAAGAAAAGATAATTGGAGAAAGTAGAGAGGGATGATGGAAATCCGACGGGCGGCGGCCTGTCGAATGGAAATCCGATGCTCACACACATATTCTCTCTCTCTCTCTCTCTCTCTCTCTAACCCTCTTGATGTCTCTCTCTCTAGCTCTCTCTCTCCCCCTCTCCCCCTGTCCTCTCTCTGTCTCTTTGTCTCTCTATCTCTCTGTCTCTCTGTCTCTCTCTCTCTCTCTGTCTCTCTCTCTCTCTTTGTGTCTTTCTAGCTCCCCCTCTCCCCCTCTCTTTGTCTCTTTGTCCCCCTTTGTCCCTCTTTAAGTCTCTCTTCCCCTCTACCCCTCTCTCTCCCCCTTTGTCTCTCTCTTGTGTCTCTCTCTCTTCCCCTATTCTCCTCTCGCTCCCCCTTTGACCCTCTCTGTGTCTCTCTCTCCCCCTCTCCCCCTCTATGTGTCTCTCTCTTTCCCCGTGTGTCTCTCCCTCCCCCTCTCCCCCCATCTCTCTTTGTCTCTCTATCCCCCTCTGTCCCTCTTTGAGTCTCTCTCTTCCCCTCTGCCCCTCTCTCTGTCCCTCTCTGTCCCCCTCTGTCCCTCTCTGTCCCTCTCTGTGTCTCTCTCTCCCCCCTTGCGTCTCTCTGCCCCCCTTTCCCCCTCTCGTCTCCCTTTGTGTCTATCTAGCTCCCCCTCTCCCCCCTCTCTTGGTGTCTCTCTCTCCCCCTCTCCCCCACTCCCCCTCTCTCTCCCTCTCCTCTCTCTATGTCTGTCTAGCTCCCCCCCTCTCTCTCTCTCTCTCTTTCTTTCTCTTTCTCTTTGTGTCTTTCTCCCGAGTCTCGAGGAGAAGGGGGATTCTCCCTTGCGGGTCTCTCAAGGAAAATGAGACAAGTTTCATTTTCAGTCCCTTTTGATGAGCATGCAAGGTGGTTTCACAAAAGAATGTGTAGAATTTGTAGAGAGAGAGAGAGAGCTCTAGAGAGAGAAAGGATAGTTGCACCAGAAAAGAGAGAGAATTGCACAAGAACAAGATAATTTATTGATAAGAGAAGGAGGATATTTATACACGTTGAGAAGGGACCTGAAAGCTCCCCTCCAACGGTTGGACATCCTAGCCGTTGGAGTACTTTCCCAATGGCTAGAAATTAGCCGTTGGGAGCTGATGTCAGCACCAAAACATTAAACTGATCGGGCGTAGATCCATTTAAGGTTCCTTTAACAGGCCTTAAATGAATCTTATACCAATTTCCATTATTGGGCCTAGATGTCCCAATAATGGGCCTAAATATAAAAAACAATAAATGTTTCATTTCACCCTAGAGAACTATTACAATTACATCAATAGAGAATTGTGTCTTGGTGTTATGACACTTCTCCTCAAGCATTGGAGTGAATACTATTCATTCCGAGCTTGGAAATTATCTCATTTGCTTTGTTGGGAGCCATTTGGTGAAGACATTTGCACACTGATCTTCTGAGAGAACATGTTCGGTCTTGAGGATGTCTCGCTCTAGGTGGTCTTGTATGTAGAATCTGTGAATGTTTACATGTTTCGTTCGATCGTGATACACTGGATTATGAGCTATACTAATTGCCGATTTTTGTCATAGCGGATTATAATTGGTTGGATGTAGTTGAGTTTTAGTTCACTTAAGATGTTCTTTATCCATACTACTTTATTCGTAGTTGAGTTGGATGTTCTTTTGACATGGCCCGAAACTCGGTCTCTGTGCTTGACTTTGACACCACACTTTGTTTCTTGCTTCTCTATGTAACAAGATTACCTCCCAAAACCCGAGGTAGACCTACAATTGACCCTAGAACCTGCAAAATCAGAGTCAGTATACACCACTAGATTGAGCTTACTTGTTGGTTTGTAAGTGATGCCAAGTCCAGTTGTCCTCTTTAGGTACATGAGAACTGTATTAGCAGCTTGAAAGTGAGATACTCTAGGAGAATGCATAAATTGACTAATGACATTAACTGTATAGCATATATCTGGTCGTGTATGAGATAAATATAGTAGTTTACTGATTAACTTGTGATATGAGGACATTTCTACATGTGAATCTTTGTCATCTAACCTTAGTTTGTGGTTTGTCTCAATAGGTTTATCGCTGATTCTACAATCCACATGTTTTGTCTCATCCAGAAGATCCACAATGTACTTTAGTTGTGTCATTAGGATACCTTCAGATGACCTAGCAAACTCAAAACCTAGAAAATATGCCGTCTGCAGGAACTACGCCATGGAGTAATTTCCCGTGGAAGTTATTTCCTGTGGAAGTTATTTATTTGGGATTTTGATCGTTCGCAGAGAGGTCCTGCCTTCTTCATTCGGGAGCTATTATCGGTGATTCCTGATGCCCGAAAAAAATTCTTAAGGTCCATTGCCTCGCGCGAGAGAGAGCCGATCCATTCTTCCTAGAGCTGACTCTAGTTCAGAATGCTGCAAAACGGAATACAAGCCAGAGACGAAGTCCCTCATCTCCTACGTCTGACCAGCCTGTTCTTCGTCGGAAGCTCCCTCTTTGCCGGTGCCAAGGAATACGAGAAAACTACACAGTTTCTGCGTCTCGTGGCCGAGGCTTGCTCGGAGGCCGCAGAATTTTTTCAATAAACCCTGCCTCGGCCACGAGACGCAGAAACTGTGCAGTTTTCTCGTATTCCTTGGCACCGACGAAGAGGGAGCTTCCGACGAAGACTAGGCTGGTCAGACGTAGGAGATGAGGGACTCCGTCTCTGGCTTGCGTTCCGTTCCGCAGCATTCTGAACTAGAGTCATTTCATGTTCAAGTCTGCGGCCTCCGGACAACCATGCGCAGGAACTATGCCGTCTGCAGGTACTCATGGCGCATGAACTCTACCGTCTGCAGGTACTATGAAAGTAACGAGCCTAGGCCACCATGCGCAGGAACTATGCCGTCGGCAGGTACTCCATGGCGCCGGCGAAGAGAGATCAGCTGGCGAAGACCAGGTAGCTGGTCAGAAACCGGAGACGAGGGCTTCTTGTATTCCGCTACGCTGCATCACGTACAAACTTCGTAGAGTGTTGACAACATCTCTCTTCTACAAGCGTTACCTCTGACCCGCAGCCTTCATTGGTGACGGGTCACCAAACTTCATTGGTTTTCGATGAACAACACGGCTTTTTGTGAAAATAACAAAAGTGAAGACTCTCAAGCATTCATTCTGAGCACCTTTCTTCCTCTCCT
The DNA here is from genome assembly GCA_024174645.1 of Lemna minuta. Taxonomy (NCBI): domain Eukaryota; kingdom Viridiplantae; phylum Streptophyta; class Magnoliopsida; order Alismatales; family Araceae; genus Lemna; species Lemna minuta. Next base: position 20,311,777 of record CM044106.1, read on the forward strand.
TTCAAAGTTCATGTTAATCAAATTCAACTTTTCATTTGAAACAGATGTAACTAAAAAGTTTGCAGAATGTTGGTTGGTCCTCACAGAAATAAGGCCCGCATCCGACAGATCAGATGCAACGAGGAGGACAGCTCAGGCGGCGCAAGAACGTTACCGAATCAAGAACTGGAAACCACCCAACGGATCTAATACCTCCACCGATCCCTGAATTACACAGCTACATATGCTCTCAAGATCAACACAATTTCGCATCTTTTTCTTTCTCTATTTTCTCGATCTTCTTCTCTCCTGCCTCAAGTTCCGTTGGTGAACTGTCACCTAGCTGGTATCATCTGAGTCGTTATAACAAACACAATGGAAGGCTCAGATTATGTCAAGAGATAAATAAGAAAAACTTCTAGCATTTCGTCGAACGCTCGTCTTCAAGCTGCTGATTCTTCTGAGATCATCTCCAACAATACTATCTATCATCCTATATATCTAGCCATCTGTCTATCGAATATCAGTTCCATCAAATGTGTCCGAAGAAGTCCAAAGTCAATAAGGGAAGCTAAATTAATCTGTGTACCACGAAGACGCCAGAAGACCGCTGACCACCGCGTAGCTTCCCTAATTGACAAAAACGAGAGAGTCAACGACGTATCCAGTCTGGACCTAGCCCATGTTTAACATTTTCAGGGAACTAAAAAGGTTTCAGAATGCTGGCCCCCATGAAAATAATGAAGCAACGAAGACGACGGCTCAGATGTCATTTCCGCACCTCTGCCGGGAGAATTGGGTAAATTCTTAACCACTTTCCTTCCGGCAACAAAGTAAGCCACAAAGAGTAATAAATTGAATTATCCCTGAAATAATTGACCATCATGAGAGAAATATTTGCAGCAATCCCAAGGATCAAGGATCCTTAAACTATTAAACTATTAGTTTAATTTAATATTAAACTATTGGATCAAGGATCCCAAGGATCCCGCGTAACCCCGCAGCATTGACGTTCTGCAGCATCGGCAATCAGGGTTACCCGGTGCTCAAGCTCGCCGGAATTCAGTTCGAGTCCGTCGTGAGCTACCATTTCTGGATTGGGAATCTCTTGGGACCGTGAGGTACCGGTTTGACCGGTCATTTCAACGGTTCTTCTCCGGTATCTTCCGTGCAACTCTTCATCGCCGGCATCTCTCGAGAGCGCGACGGCTTTGCTCCGATGAATGAACACAAACATGCACTAGAAGTAAACCGGCAAAGTAGGGATCAAAATCTTGGGAATTCTATCCGTCTTTAAAACATGAACAATAGCCCGCGATAAATTCATCCGCATCGTTCCCACGCAGGGCTGCAGATCACATAAACAATAACCAGCAAAAACTAAAACGCGCTGAATTTCCAGGTGAATAAAACTACCTCGTCGTCGTCGGGCCGACATACAGTTTCATCCACCTCCCAGGTATTCTCAATCGTTCTCGAAATCCTCTTTTCCAGAGGCCAAAAAAATTCAAGCGATTTTTAAAATATTATTGAGAAAAAAAAAGAAATCCGACCAAAAAATTTAATTCTTCGCCAAGGTCGAGAGCCTTTTTTGTGATCGCATCTTGTGCCTGAGCTTTGCTCCGCTTCTCGACCTTTTTCTCCCGCTTGAGCTCCACATGGACTTCGGTCCTCTTGATCTTGTTCTTGATCATCGATGACATAATTCTCGAGCTGCCCCTTAAAGTTTCCGCCTTTCCTTCTCCGGCATCATCTGAATCGTCTCTCTTCTGTAGGCTTTGAAAAGCCTCTAGCTACCTCAGAAATACACTCGGGAGAGAAGAATGTAGAGAAGAATGAAGAACTCTACTCTTTGATTTTTTTTTGATGTTTTGGTTCATACATAGGAGCCCTTTATATAGGGCAGCAAATCACGCAAGAAGAGGGTATTTCCGTCACGCTTGGCACGAGCAGAGCTGGCGTTTCCGTAACGCTTTTGGCGTTTCCGTATTTCCTGAAGCGCTCGTGCGTTTCTTCCATAACGCTCTGCTGGAAAAACCGCCGTATAGAGCTGAGACAGCTCAACACCTTCCTCTTCTCTTTCACCGTTTCCTCCAACGTCTCGCACCTCTCTTTCTCTTCCTTCAAGATCGTTGACTTCGATCGATCGACGATTGGCCGACGACGTCGACGTCCTCCGGCTATATTTTCTCGCATGGTCGCCTCCTCCGGTTGTGCGACCATGATCAACATTGGCAAGGTGCATATCCCTCCGCTTAGCTTGCAGTAAAGTTGACATTTTGGGGTGCTAAAACTAATTTATAATTTCTATTGTTTCGTGGTTTATCAAGTAAATATTTGTGATGGGTTTGTACAAGGGAAACCTTTTTATTTTATTCATTTTAGTTGTTTAAATATTCTTAGATGGAATGATTTGTTGGGTTTTTATGTAATTTTGTTTATCGTCTATTTGGAACCGAGAAAGTCATGGGTTTTCTCATATTTTTTATATTATTTCACCAAGCAAAATTGCTCTAGCCATTGGCTTCTGAATACTGAAAATTAAATAAAGGATTATTTTCATTGAGACGACACGCCACACCATATAATGCCCGGTTCTTTTCACCTGCTCTCATCTATCCTTCTATCTCTCTCTCCTCTACCCTCATCTATACACGCCAATCTATCTCGTCCTCCCTCTATCTCTCTCTCCTCTGTCCTTCTCACTCCCTCTCTCCGTGTCTCTCTCCCATTCTTTCACACACACGAACTTCATCTTCCCCACTCTCACACTCTCTAACGCGCGTTATCTCTCTCTCTCTCTCTCACACACACACACACCCTCATCTCCAGGGAATAATCTTCCACAGCAACCGTGCAGGTAAAGGGTCTTCCTAAGAGAACTACGGCATGGGTTCCCTCCTCCGCTTCTTCCACAGCAATCGTGCGAGATTCCTCCACCAATCAATCTCGGCCTCCTACTCCTACGATCAACATCGCACACTACCCCACGTCGCCAGACCCTGCGGACGAGGTAAAAGTGATCACCGATCTCCTCGCCGCTCATCTTCCTTCATACCTCTCGCCTTCGCTCTCGGATTCGCCCCACAGTTTGCTTATTGCGATTCCGATCACGATATCAGGTATTTCCGAGTTTGTTAATGGTTCATCTCGTCGAAAACTTTTTCCTTGGCTAATTCTAGGCTCACTTGCTTTAGTATTCTTTATTTCTTGATTTAGTGAGAAATTGGAGGGGAGCAGGGAAGTGCTGTTACGAGGTGTTCACAGAGAGGCGCCGACGGAGCTGATTGAAGAGCTCAGAGATGTCTGCGGAGTAATATTTTGCTGAATCTTTTGAGTCTAAATTTTTTTCCTCAAAATTGCAAAATTATTTTGTTTGATGAGCTTTATTAATCTAGGTGCATTCAGTACACTGTTTTTTTTTTTTCGATTATAGAACTGTAATTTCACATATCTAACGCCATACATTGTTTATGCTGTCATCATCAAATGGCAACAGTGACTTTTAGCATAGATAGAATGATTTTTTATAGAAAAAGATGCAGATATTATCATCAAACCGTTTTTCCCCATCATTTGGTTAGTAAAACCATTAAGTGATATTATCATATTATATTATATATGGAATGTATATATAATGTATATAAAATCCAATGTTCCCTGCAGGATAACATGACATTGGACTATGAAGAGAGGCATTTTCATGGGAAGCCACAGAACAGTTTTCATGTGGCAGAAAATGTTCCTGATGTTGTCGTCTATCCACGGTAAATTGTTCTTCTCATTGGAGTTTCTTTCTCAATTTTTTGGTTTGTAGACTCTTTGAACTTATTCTTTCTTGTTTTTTCTAGGTCACACGAGGACGTGGTAAAAATTGTTGCTCTATGTAACAAGTATAAAGTATGTTTCTTAATGTCAAGTGGAGTACTTTTGGTCAAGTATTTGACAGTAATGGTAACTAACAGGCTCCTATTGTTCCATATGGAGGAGCCACATCGATCGAGGGCCATACTTTGGCTCCTCATGGTGGCGTATGCATCGACATGTCCTTCATGGATGTAAGATAAATCCTTCCATAAGCACCATATGCATTCATTTAAAAAGCATTAAATCTGATATACAGTTATCATACACGACATCTGCTTAAAGAAAAAAAGTCATTTCAACTCTCATTAGTATAAATTTTATGATATGTTTCCAACTCTTGGTAGTTGATTCTTGAATGAGAAAAGATCAAGCTCTTGAACTGAATTGTGAAAGGATCTGAAGAAATTTATGAGAATCAGGAGAATAATTTTTTATTTTCTCTGCAATTAAAGCGACAAATTTAGATGTCATAAAACACCTGTATCCCTTCTATATTTATACTGGTCTCGACTGCCCCTACCAGTACAGTGACGTAGCATTAGAGTGTGATGATTTGTCCTTGCAAGTGCATCACTGTCTCGATGGACACCTGGATGGCAGTCCCTTTATTGGTTGGTTATGATAGGTCTTGTAGAAAAGGATTGCTTCTATTATAAGAAAGGGACTAGAAAGGAAAGAAATCTGTTCCTATCCTTCTCCCTTGTTATCACCCCTTTTTATGGAGTTAGAGACATTAAATCTGTGATAACTGCATCTATAACCACTCATCTAAGGGTCCCTCCATGTGCTCCAGTTTGTTGTGGCTTATGACTCCATGTGTCTATTGATATTGGTCTCTTCCCATTATACAGGAGATCCAACAGTTGTTCATTTTCTGTTGAGAGTTTAATCCCTTGAGGATGCCTTTAATAGAGCTGAGAGCTTGTTGAAGGAGGAGAAGAGAGGGAGGCAGTGATTTAGGGGCGACAGTTCACTTCAATTATGCTGTAAAGTCATTCATACAGGAAATAGTTGGGAGTTTTCGATTAGAAGAGCATTTGTCATGACAGGGACATAAATGCAATATTTATTTCTACAGGGGTAGAATTGTATAGATGAGTCTAATTCAACCGAGAGAAACTGTAATAAACTAGGGTTCCCAAACCTAAGAACCCAACTAGACAGCAGAACCAATCTGATTCCCAGATATTCAGTGACCCAAAAGTGCCTTAGTGCTGATACTAGGATTTATATACAAGGGTTCAGGTAATGCCATGACTAGCTTCCGTCAACTGCTAATTGTATTCAGACTGTTCGGTGGCAAAATAGTGGTTTCACTCAACTGTACAGAAATGATGGAAATTCTACTGTCTATTTCAAGAAGCTGACTTTTTTGAGATGCTGGTTTGGTGAACTAACTTTGATTCTGATAGAATCCTGCACAGGATCTGTTGGACTGAGTCCTCTAATCTCTCTCTCTCTCTCTCTCTCTCTCTCTCTCTCTCTCTCTCTCTCTCTCTCTCTTAAGTGGTCACACATGTGATCTTCACTTAAGTGGTCGCATGTGCGACACTTAAGAGTCGCATGTGGCACTTAAGGGTCACATGTGACACCCTTTCAGAGTCACATGTGACCCCTGCTGTGATCGACCCCTTTTAAAAGGGTGCCAGAAACCCTAACCTAGGGATTCTCTTGTCTTGTTTAGACCTTTGTCTCTCTCTCAGGTGCTGCCCTTGGCTGGAGCATTCTTCTCTCCTTCTCGTCTCTCATTTCTCTCATTTTCTCTTATGTCTCTCAATCGTGTTCAAATCCTGTGAATCTTGCTCCAGTGATCATATAGACAAATCCGAATTATGCTTCAGGGGAATTCTCTACTTACAAATCTGTTCTGCTTTGGAGGATCAATAATTGAAGGATGTAGAGATTGAGACATGGCTTCTACATTTTGTTCACGATCTTACAACTTCCAAGAGATACACTTAGGGAAGGCATAAAATTAATTTCATGTTATTTCACAATTTACACTCTTTTTGGTTTCAGAAAGTAAAAACATTTGCACGTTGAGGACATGGATGTTGTGGTGGAACCAGGAGTGGATGGATGGAGCTTAATGAGTATTTGAAGCCATACGGTCTTTTCTTTCCCCTTGATCCGGGTAACTAGTTACAGACATTCTTTTAAAGAAAGTTACATCCTGACTTTAGTTTAAGATCTTGATTGCATAATGTTCTACTTCTGTAAATCAAGATAACCAGCAGACATTGCTTTTATGATCATAGAGGTAGATGAGTTGTTGTCTGATAATAAGGTCTTGCAGTTTGGATTTCAGATATGGAGGTTCACAGACCTGAGGTTTCTGTATTAAGGGAGGAGGGTTTTTATTTGTTGGTTCTGTTGAGGTTGTGAGAGAACCTGATTTAGGTACTATTGGGACGTGGTATGAACTCAAAATGAACAAAAGTTGGTATGAAACCAAAATGAATGAAATAGATTCTAGAATTCTTAGGAAACTTAGGGACAACAGAAAGGGATGGAGGATAAGCAGAATGAAAAATTATAACAGAGGACAGTCGGTGCGGCTGTTCCCCTTCTCTAGGGAAGTGTTTCCACAGGTGCGAGCCTCTGGAAATACCAACAAGGGATCTCCTCTCCCTTGCCCTTGCTAGGGTTTTTCCTCCTCTGTTGGGGACCTCCTCTCCCTCTATTTAATCATGAGCAACCATTAGTGAATTGCCAGTTGGCTGCATGCTGTCTCATCATCTCCCAGGCCTTCTCAAGCATTGGAAGGGTTGTGGGTTAGTGGACGGGCTCAATGGGAGTAATTATCCATTATAATCTTTTGCAAGTAGACATATTGCCAGTAATTGTCAATTATAATGGATCTTAACCATTATAATCTTTTGCGTTCAGGGGTAGACAGGTCATTACTGCTAAAGATATTATGGTTGGGGTTATAATATCATTATCTCTATTACATATGATTAGGAGCAAGGAGTAATTGAAGAGTTCTATTTTACTTTTCAACTACTTGATCTCCCCCTCGCCCTCACTTCTCCCTTTTATGTGAATCACCATTGAACAGAAAGAGAGAAGCTTACATCATTCAATCAGCATCATATTACTTTATCTTGTGTTTCCTTAAATTTCACAAGTTTTTATGCTTATATTTGCTGTGATATAATGATTATCACGATTCAGTTCTTCGAATATGATCTGGATCAAAGTCAATGGTTTTGATTTCAATTTCTTTTGTAAACAGGCCCTGGTGCTTCAATAGGAGGCATGTGTGCTACTCGCTGCTCAGGTTCTTTAGCTGTGAGGTATTGCTGATGTATATTATTTCAGCTGTTTTAAAAATGCTTTTTGTGATCACTTAATTCTGAAGGCCATAATATGCTTATCCACCTTGGACTCATGAAATCTCTTTTGAGTGTGCAGGTATGGAACCATGAGTGGACAATGTCATAAACATTCAGGTTTGGGGCTAAATTCTTAAATGTCGTTATATTTTTCTGTTATGGATACTCATGATGTTGTCCACCTGCAGGCTGTTCTTGCAAATGGGGAAGTGATCAAGACAGGGTCTCGTGCTCGCAAGAGTGCTGCTGGGTAGGGATGCGACTATTCAGTTTCAGTTGTTTTATATCTGGAAAAATTAATTATAGCCCAGCATCCTGTTGAAATCATAAAAAGACTTTGTTTGAAGATTTCAGGTATGATTTGGCACGTTTATTGATTGGAAGTGAAGGAACCCTGGGAGTGATAACTGAAGTAACTTTGAGGCTACAGAAACTTCCTCAGTATTCTGTGGTACTCCATCTTTTTGTCGTGAATCATAGAAGTAATATTTTTTTCATCCTTTATTTGTTTATATTGAGTATTATGTGCTGTCATCCTGTTTTCAACTTTTACTTGTTACCAGAAGACCTTTGTTTTTACCCTTATGTATTCTATGGTCTCACTTACACTTACTTTATCAGTAAGTGGCTTATCAGGCAATCTGATACCCAAGACCATCTTATGTAAAATGGGCCTTTGTCCTAATTGTGAATCAACACTTTCCTTTTTTTTTTTCTGAAGTACCTGTCAGGAGTCCCCTGATCCACTTCTATCTTACCTAGGGTTTGCCAGATAATGGTAATCTCTCTCTCTCTCTCTCTCTCTCTCTCTCTCTCTCTCCATTTTTGGTATTTTTTGAAGTTTTGATTCCGCTGAAGGTGGATTTCATGCCTGTTTTATAACCTCTTGAATAAACTCATAATCTCATAATTGCCCCATCTTGTTGTCTGCTGCATTTCTTATTCTTTCAATGATTTTTAGAAGGGATAGATACAACAAGCTTAGTGGTGTTGTTTTATTTTATTTTTTTGGAAAGTTACAAAGAAAGATCACCCAAAATCAGTGATCAAATGGTACAAGTACCCTCTTCTTCCCATTCAAGAGGTCACTCATCCCTAGAATGCCCAAGCCTGAGCACTTCCTTTTTACGGAAGTTCTTCTCAGCTACAGCATCTCTTTTCCAAGGGAATCACCTGTCCCTGCCATGCCCTAGCCTAATTATTGCTTAACTCCAAAGTCCTTCTCCACCCCGGCATCCCTCTTCCCAAGGAATCACCCATCCCTTCCATGCCCAAGCCTAAGCACCCTTAACTCCTAAGTCCTCCACCCCGCTGTCCCTCTTTCCTGGGAATCACCCATCCCTACCATGCCCAATCCTAAGAATGCTTTTACTGCACAGTCGTCCAACCCAGTGCCCCTCTTCCCATGAGGCCACCCATCCCTGCCATGCCCAAGCTTGAGCGTGCTCACTACTGGAGTTCTTTTCCACCCTGATGCCCCTATATATACTTAATAGGGACAAGCTTTGCTGTATTATATTTGGTATTAGAATTTATATAACATTTCTCCCAGGTCCTCTTTCTCATATTAGTTCAAGGTAAACTCAATATATCTCATCAGATCTATATTAACCCAATATGATCCATTAGGGTATCATACATAAACTGAACAGAATATGCAGTAATCACCTCTTGTTATCTCTTAGTGGTGAAATGGGATAGCAGAGGAATCTAGGGTTCTTATTCGATATTATTATCTCCTTCCATCCCCTCTTGAATCTTCCTATCTATGCATTTATTTTTTTGGAATTATGGTCTTTTATTGATCTCGTACCAGACTTCTAAAACTCCAAATATAAACCCACGGAACATGGAAGAAACATTCTTCTATACTTACTACATTTACACTTTTCTGCCCCGTTGTTCCTATTTTTATGTGCTATTCTGTGTCACCAATCTCTCTGTATTTATTCATTTTAATACGGCTGTTTAGTCACTGTGGTGCTGTTTCAGGTTGCAATGTGCAATTTTCCAACAATTAAAGATGCTGCTGATGTAGCAATTGCTATAATGCTGTCAGGAATACAGGCAAAATCCTTTCAGCTTTTTTCTTTCATTTTTACTTTCCTGTACTTTTGATTCTTTTTCCGACCATTCCTACTGCTGATGTCCCATTATTGTATTACGATTTATCTCTTATATCTTTAGCAAATATTGGAGTCTACATTTTTTCCTTAACCAGCTCATTCGTTTTCTTGGGTCTCTTCTCCAGGTCTCCAGGGCTGAACTTCTCGATGAAGTTCAGATAAAAGCTATTAATCTTGCTAGCGGAAAATTGATACCTGAGGCCCCCACACTGATGTTTGAATTCATTGGAACTGGTATGGTAATCTTGCTGTTTTGATTTGTGTTCCATGCATTTGCTGCTGAAATTATTATTCTTAAATTCTAATTATTTCCTGAGTATAACTGATATGAATGCGGTAAATTGTGAAAATCCTGCTGTTGTATTGGGAACTTAAGTGATCAATGTTCCCAATACAACTTTACCGCTAAGCAAAGAGATTGGGCTAATTGTTTCTTTGGGATCAGTGGTGGTTGTCTTTTGTTTTTTTTCCCTTTTTTTTTGTGTGTGTGTGTGTGTGGGGGGGGGGGGGCACATACAAACTATCAGGGGTGCACTTGTTTCCTGGGGCATCTTTGATTTGTACAAAGGAGGCTAGGGGTTTCTGGCGGTAGAATGCTACCTCTGGTGGGTGATCCCTCTTGTCTCAGCATCTCTACCTCCCCCTTCTTCTCTTTTCCCAGCACTCTCCCATTTTTTGTCATGGGAACTCTCTGTCGGCAGTGGCTCTCTCTACTCTTTGTAAACTGTGTGGGACTGTTTCCCCTTTTTAGATCTGTTCATTCATGATCCAGCTTGATCGGGGCTCACTCAGTGGCATCAGAGACAGACACCTTAAGCAGCGAGCTACAGATGGGGCAGTATTGCGACTCTGCAGTCTTACCATGCAGAGTCAGAGATATACCAATTAAAAAAGGACTTCAGTGTCTTCCAACCTTGAAGCCCTCGTCTGTATGGCTGAGAGGATGACAGTCAAACAGCCATCAAGTACAACGGCTAGTCACTCTGTCAAAGTTTGACTGTGTTGCAATGCTCCTGTCAAATGCTCCAAACCTCCGAAAAGCTTTGGCCCTGGCTGGCCCGCCTGATGACCGCACTGGCCAAGGCCAATGTCCTGAGCGATTGATCCCATTCTTGAAGCTTACTGCGGTGATTTTGAGTCACTGGAACCAGCCATTAAGGACATCCCATTGGCGGCATTGGAGGCCATTAACGGCTTGCTCCCCGATGTCTAAACTGAACTCAGTTAGATGTTGCTGATTGGTCTCCTCAACATTGTTGAAGAAAAAAACTATTCCCCTGAGCATTCTGCTGAGTGTTCTGCCTCTCGAGGGTTGGGAGGCTCATGCCTCCAGTTGATTAGTGGCAAAAGGTGCAATACAACAAGGTTGTTCAGTGACCCTGCAGAAAGCAGGAAAAATGAGAACTCGACCAAATCATCCATTCTGCGAGGGCTGAATCCCCAAATTGACCAATGTTGAATTTCAGGACAGGTGCACGAAAAGGATTTTTTTGCATCTTCCGTGATGAGCACTTAACATTGAGGTTCTGATGCTGATCGCAGCTGGCCATCATACTTCTGGAAAGCAACAGGAAGGTAGGCGAGGATGAGCATATGACAGAGGATAAAATGGGCAGTCCAAGGAGCCCTCCAAGTTGAACCCCAAGGAGCTGCAGGTCCAACTTTAATTAATTTGGTGGTGGGGCTTGCAGCACCTGGCACCAGGAAGCATCTTGATTACTTGATTACTTGGGAAGCGACTCACAATTTCATTGCAAAGACCTCATGTGCAAACTTCAACCACAACTCTATGACTCTTTACCTTGTGGAATTGTGGAGTGTTGAGTCTAGGTTATTTTTAGACCTTTATTGGTCTACAATATTTTGATCAGCACAGACTCAGATTTCATTCTGTCTACACACGTCAAAGCCTCTTTGACATTGTTGTACAAGGTGGTTTGGGTCTCTCTTGACCAAAGATATCCAAGTGGTGGAATATTACTTTCCTCTATTGTTGGTCAGCATAGACATGATTCTGGCAATGAAATAGCTAATTATGGGCGTCAATGGTGAGAGGCTTACAAGGAGAACAGAAGGTAGTTTGGTTGAGCTCCGAGGGAGAGTTGGGGGGGATGAACGAGGGCTAAACCCTAAGGGGAAGGCAATCCTCATACTAAATTCTTAACCAAAATAATTGATCCCAATGACGATTGGGGATGTCCTTAATAAATACTTTGGCAAGAGGTTCATATTACAGTTACCTATCAAATGGAAGATTTTCACTATCAATTAGAGGAGTTGAAATGGAGGTGTTCACACCCCTGGTGGAATCATCGAATCAGGGACTCGCCTATGTTTCCGGTAGGTTGTTATCCGCAACCACAGAAATAGGTAATTGAGAAGCTGGTTCATGACATGCTCCATCCAGGAAGCATACATCACTCAATAAGTCCCCATTCCAGTTCCATGCTGGTAGTGCTGAAAGAAATGGTGTATAACGGTAGGTTGCGGACCATGGCAATTCCCCGTTGTCAGATGACACTTCTCCTAGATGAGCTGGACAGGAAACGAATCTCTACTAGATTGAACCTCAAAATCAAGGTTGCAGCAAATATGGATGGAGGTGTCAGATATTGAGAAGACAACCTTCTGGGTGCATGTTGGCATTTCATGTTCCTATGGCCTCATCAAAGCTTTTACAAACCACATCTTCGAACACTGCCATTAGATGTTTGTGTTTTCTTCTTTGACAAGACCCTTTACAGCGAAGACATTAGGGTGACAGATGACATCTGGAGGGGATGTTCAATATCCCACGATATGACAAATTATGTCTTAATATGAAGAAATGTGAGTTTTTATGATCTAAGGTGGCCTTCTGAGGACACCACATCTCTGTAAACACCATCATGCTGTGGCCAAGCATGGTGCTTGGGCTTAACAGGATAGTATTTGGGATTTGTGTAGAAGTACAGTGAAATCCGCATGGCCCCATCTGCAACAATTCAAGTAAGACACATATCGATGGATGCATGGTTGACAAAGCCTTCTACTCCCTCAAGCAGAAAAGGGTGACAGGTACAAGTATTAATGCAACATTTTCACCAAATCAACCCTCTCTCCTGTTTCAGTTGCAATGGTTCCAGCGCTTGAGTTTTTCCATTATGAAATTCCGCATTTGGCGGACGATATTGTGGTGGATTCTCTTCGTTAGACATTCAAGGGCAGCTTGAAGACTGACCCTCATATTGGTCAGGTATGAACTGAAAGAGAAACTTTCTACTGCAGTCACCAAGTCCTTGATTTTTAACTTACTGCAAGAATACCACCATAGTGCTTCAGGGAGACTCAGGGGTGCTGGGCATGTTTAAAGTGCATGGCCCAAGGTTTTTATTAGAAATAGATGAGGCTAGAAGTAGTAAAATTTGTGGAAGCTTGAGGCACATGCCATGGATTAATGTATTCAAGCTTATCTCTGCCAGGTCTTCAGCAACTGCTTCCTATACCAGATAAATGTCACTGCAATAGACTTCATCGAAGGTCTTTTGCAGGCAAGGGCTGGAAACTATCTTTGTGGATATTGACGGTCATGTTAAGTGTGCTATTGACTGAGCCATTCAGAGCCATTCATCCCCTTGTGTCATCACTTCAGAGCCATTGACTGACATCAACGACAAATGTTAAGTATGCACCTTTCACTGGGGCATCAGTGACTAGGACAAAGTAGGCTAGAGTTTCCAGGTGGCAGACTGCTCTTTTCCATGGGTGATCTCTCTTGCCATTGTTGTTCTAACTGCCTTCTTCTCTCTTCCAAATGCTGTCCCTTTTCTTTGTCTCTGGAACTCTCTCCATTGTTATTCTCTCTGTGTCTTTCTCTCTTTCTATCTCTTTCTCTTACTGTCTCTCTGTCTGTCTGTCTATCTATCTCTCTCTGTGTGTCTCCCTCTCTCTTTCTCTCTGTCTTGTCTGTCTCTCTGTCTGTCTGCCTCTCTCCCTCTCTCTCTCTGTCAGTCTGTCTCTATCTCTCTCTGTCTGTCTGTCTGTCTGTCTCTCTCTGTGTCTGTCTGTCTGTCTCTCTCTCTCTCTGTGTCTGTCTGTCTGTCTGTCTCTCTCTCTCTCTCTCTCTCTGCGTTCTCTCTAGTGTGCGGGATTGTTTTCCTCTTTTGGATCCCTCCCTCTCTACTTCCAGCTAGGTCAGGGGATCGCTCTATTCATTGCAAATCCAAATTTAATTTATGTTTAAGGTTGTGAAAAAGGTCTATTAATCATTTTTTTCTCTCAAAGTAGCTCTAATTTTCTATGTTCAGTTTATGATTTATCTTGGAAGGTTTAAGACCAATTTTTTTTTCTCCTATATTATTTCAGAGGCATATTCACGAGAACAAACTTTGATAGCTCAGAACATTGTTGGTGAACATAATGGCTCAGATTTTGTTTTTGTTGAAGACCCCGAAGCCAAGGAAGAACTGTGGAAGGTTAGTGGAATATTTGTGAGTTGTTGACAAACTTAGTTTGTGTACTTTCTCACTATCCTACAGTCAGAACCATAATGCATTTTCAGAAAAAACCTTTACGTCCCCCCAGTGGACACACGGCATTACTCGAGAGATAAAGCATCATGACTGCATCACAATCAAAGGCTAACTAGATAGCGTAGACAAACAGTAACCTAGTGTGAGCATCAGTGCTTGACAATTAGCCTTTTTATTCACTATAAAATTAGATTATAAAATATCCTGTAGGTCTCGGGGATCAGATCACTCTCTTCCTTCTCTAAATGTTGAATTCTCTTTCTGTAAAAATTTTTCTAATCCAGATGCATTTTGGATTCCTTTGGATCCATCTTCAGACAGATCAGACAGCCCAGATTGAATCTTCCTCCCTCAGGATCAAGCTCATTGATGCAGGACGCAGTAGGGAAGAAGATAAAATCTGAGGGAGTGGTAGCAGTGGATCTCCTGGGGCACCCTTTTGACAAGAAGAAAAACTCTCCTGAAAAATATGCTTATCAGTTCTATTACATGGGTAGCTTATTTAGAGGCCTTGAAGGAAAGAGGAAGTAACAGCTTAAAAATTTGAAGAAAATGAAACTTAATTAGAAAATCAACTTGGAAATAAATCTTAATGCTAGATGAAGCTCGGCTCTAATGTTGGGGCTTTTGTGCTGGCCTCATCACTCATTGATGATTGGCTGAGCAAGTGTATGACTCTCTAGACTCCCCTAGAGATCCATTCTGTTTTTCGGTGATCGGTTGACCCATTACCTGAACCTTATATTTACATATACGTGCTTATATTTAAGCCCTGTGAGACACCTTTATTGGCCAGTGAACAAGTGTAACTAGGGCTCTTGGTGTTTTGATGTAGGCTCTTGGGCCTAGCTCAAGCTCTATTCCTCTTTATTATCCTTAAACACACTAAACTACTGCGAAACCCCTTTTTGAGAGGTTTAGGGCTTCTTGCATGTTGGCTTTCATATCCAATAAGTTAATGCCATATGATAATTTCATAATGTACAGAACGACACCTTTCTTGTCTGGACCAGTAAATATTAGAATAAAGCTAATGATGTTGCCTTTATTTTCACTGGCATTAATTGTTTTTGATTAACTTTTTTTTCTAAACACGCTGTAGATAAGAAAGGAAGCACTTTGGGCAACCTTGGCTATGGAGCCCAACACTGAAGCTATGATTACGGTTAGGATGCGGGAAGCCTTCTTGGTGTAACCATTCTTACATATTTTCCATCAAGTTTTATGCTGTTGGAGTCATTTCCTCCCATATTTGGGTATTTTCCAAGTTTGGTATTTTATTATTTCAAACATTTCTTGTAACAGAAAATTCACTGTTGTATGTTGAATCTTTTAATGGTCTTTTCTAGGTTTTGCCATAGCTTTACCTTATTTATTTACTTACAAACTTCTGTTAATTCTTCTCTCAGGATGTGTGTGTTCCACTCTCATGCCTTGCTGAGTGTATATCTCTATCAAAGAAAGAGTTAGATGCTTCACCTTTGGTGTGGTATTTATCACCCTCATCTACCCATGAAAGAACATTTTTTTCAGTTTTGATCGGCAATTCAGAACAAAAATAAGTGTAATTCTTCTTCACCCAGCACTGTTATTGCTCATGCTGGTGATGGAAACTTCCACACCATAATTCTGTTTGACCCAAGCAAGGAGGAGGAGCGGAAGGAAGCTGAGAGGCTTAATCATTTGATGGTTCACACTGCCCTATCCATGGAAGGTTTGGACAAATTTAGTAAATTTAGAACATGTTGAGTATTTTACAATTTTTAGTTTTAACTGTTGTTCATAATCGTCAAGCCCATCGACAATATTGAGTCCTATTGCTTGCATGGGGTAATAGATGATTGTGATCATCGGGTAAAAAATCTAAGATAGTCGATGATCGGCAGATCTTTCACTTCATGGTCGGCAAATCAATACATAACTGTGGCATTCACGATCATGATCAGCTGAATTTTTTATCTAATCATGGATGACCATAACCTGATCAATAATCCAATCGTAATCATTCAACCCTACCTTCTGCCTGTGGCTATGTTTGTTGCATTTCATCTGTTGAAAATTGCTTACTGAAATAGTATTGTTGTGGTGTTTCCATTAGTGGTTTATATATATCTGCTTCTTTGTGGCAAAGATTGCCAATGTTACGATTATACAGGTAAATTCACCTTTTTTATCAAACATATACAGGCACATGCACCGGAGAGCATGGTGTGGGTACAGGGAAGATGAAGGTACTTGATGAAAATCCATCTCTCTCTCTCTCTTGCCCCCCCTTCCTCTTCTCTCTTCCCTCTCTTCTCTTGGCCATCACTTATCTATCCTGCTGGTCAATCAGTTTGCTCTCCCTTGTTTTACTTTCCAGTATCTTGAACAAGAGCTTGGCATGGGTGCATTGAGGACTATGAAGAGGATCAAGGCTGCCCTAGACCCCAACGACATCATGAACCCTGGAAAGTTGATCCCACCCCATGTGTGTCTCTGAACTTAAACTCATTATTTTGATGACAGATGATGAATGTAATAGTTATGTTTAGGATGATGTTGAAGAGGATGACACTGGTAACTGTTAGCCAGGCAAGATTAGTGTCCCTATAGTTTTTTCCCCTGATCTTCCTATGTAAGTGGATATCGTAGTGTCAGTGGCCCACACATCTCTCTGCTTTAGTCTGTTATAATCATGTATCCTGGTGATTAAAGAGGTAGTTTTAGTATTCTTCGGTGGCCAAAGAATGACACCATGCCTTTAGATCTACAGATGTATGTATTTGTGATAGAAAGTTTTATGTGTGCCCAAGATACTCTGTATCTAGGATGTATCTTTGTTCATATGCCAGGAAGGTGCGCAATGAAACGGTGCTCCATGCCAGAGATACATGATATCTTTGCCAAACCAATGGAGTTTAGAGGCCAATGGATTGAGTAACGCTAAACTATAGTCAGTCAAAATGTGATGAGAAATGTATTTTGCGCGTTATTTCAGATGATGATCAACCAGAGAAGAGTGAAGTCAGCATAGCTCCCGGGGAACGGAGTAAATTCTGAATGAGAGAGAGAGAGAGGAACGCTGGTACTTTATCGATCTCAGGGCTTGCAAATGGAAACGAGGAAGATGAGAAATGAAACAAGGAAGCAAGGAAGCAATCCAACAGTTCTGAGACTTCATACAAGATAGACTAGTATGAAGGTTACGAGGAGCATAGGGCCGGTGTTGCCCTCGAACCATGGCATTAAACCTCTCATGGTTCTTCTTCTCCAAAGAGAAGGAGAGCAAGGCCCACCCACACCAATATGAAGAGGCAGCATGTGTACATGTTAACACGAGGGCCTCCTTTGATCTTCATCTTACGGAGAGTAAAGCAACAATTCAATAGCAAATGAGCAAGAATTCAACTCCATCCTCTTTTGCCCTAATTTATTCAACTTCACGAAAAATGAGACCAGACATGGTTTATTTGACATCAAGAACCTCATTGACAGATTGGCTCGACTATTTGACATTAAGTCCTCGGGAATATTGAACTATTTTTTGGGAATTCAGGTGGCATATTCCAAAAAGGGCAAATTAGATTTGTTGAAGAAAACATGTATGCTTGAGTGTAAACCTTCATGCACTCTTGTTGATATTGATGTGAAGTTTGGGAAAGGTGAAGAAAGTCCCCCTATTGATAAGGAATCATTTCAGAGATTAATTGTATGATTCATTTTCTTGAACCATACTTGCCTAGATATATCATTTGCTATGAGTTCCCTAAGTCAATTCATGAGTGAGCCTTATAACAATCATCTACAAGCAGCTCACCAGGTCCTATCCTACTTGAAGAATACAATTGGCTAGGGTCTCTCGTTCACACGGAATGGGAATTTGTCTATAAAAGTTTATATATCTGTTGATTATGCCAGTTCAGTGGTGTATAGAAGATCCACCTGAGGGTATTGTGCTTTCTTGGTTGGTAGCTTCATCACTAGGCGTAGTAAGAATCAAAAAGTGGTGGCTAGATCTAGCGTAGACGTCAAGTTCTATACCATGGCACATGAAATACGTGAAGTTATATGGGTGAAGAGAATTTTAGAGGAATTGAAGTCACTTCCTTGGGAGGGTATTAGCTTGTATTTTAACAACAAATATTCTACAGTCATTGCTTAAAACCCAATTGAGCATGATAAAACCAAGCATTTTCAATTGATTGACATTTCATCAAAGAGAACATTGAAGAGGGAATTACCATTCCATTACTTATGGGATCTTCAGAGCAAGTAGCTGATATCTTTATCAAGGGACTATCAAACCCACAGTTTCACAATCTTCCAAGTTGGGCATTACAAATATTCACGCCCAGGTTGCAGGAAGGTGTTACTTTGAAATAAACTTTATTTCCCTTTTCAAATAGAAGTGTGACACAATTTATAAGTGGCACACTCTTCTCTTCATGTATTCAATTATAAAATAGTGGGCCAATATGACTCACTTAAGTTGGATATTTCTTATGTGGGGAATAAGGGACTTAAGTGGGCTTTCGCCCATCTAGAGTAAGTGACTTAAATTGGTATTTAACCAGCCTCATGTATGATTTTGAATTAGAGCTTTTTACTTGCAATCACCACTTTGCATCTCATCTCAATAGGAACAAGGAGTGTGAAGGCTTGAGGGAGAAAATCTTCTACCAATCAGCATAGACTCCTTTGATTTCCATTCTATCTCCACACATCAAAGCTTCTTTGACATTGTTGTACGAGGTGGTTGGGGTCTGTATTGATCAAATATATCTAAGTGGTGAAATATTACTTTCCTCTATTGTTGGTTAGCATAGAGGTGATGTTGGCAATGAACTAGCTAATGACAAGGTTCAATGGAGACTTATTAGGCACAGCTGAGCCTGACCTTCTACCCAAGGACATCTCAGGGCACACTTCAAGGCAACCCAAGTCTTAGCCAATGGGAGGTGTTGCCCAAAGCACTTGTTGTGGAATCCAACAACATGATTGGGTGGTATATCAGCTCATCTATTATGAGTTTGATAGAACTCTCTAGGGATTCTATTTGATTTATACTGACTCCCCCTCATAAATCCTCTTTCAAGTAATTAAAGTGACCAATTTTATTGTCGATCCTTAGGTGGGAGGTGAGGGGAGTCAAATAGAGAAGAAGTCGAGGCAAATAAGGTAAGAGGCTTACAAGAAGAACAAAAGGTCGTTTGGTTGAGCTCTGAGGGACAAAAGAGAGTTGGTGAAGATGAGAGACGGCTAAACCCTAAGGGGAAGAGGATCCTAAACCAAAATAAGTGACCGAAATAACCATTGGGGGTGTCCTTTCAACTTCCCTTTGCTTAGGGTACTACAATAAATACCTTGGCAAGAGGTTCATCTTAGCATTACCCATCAAATGGAAGATTGTTAGTAGCAACCAGAGGAGTTGAAATGGAGGTGTTCACATCCCTAGTGCAATACTAACTCAACATGATGAAAATCATTGAATCAGGGTCTCACCTATGTTTTTGGTTAGGTTTTTATCCACAACCATAGAAATAGGTGATAGAGAACCTGGTTTCTAACATGCTTCATGCTAGAATCATACACCACTTATAAGTCACCATCCTAGACCCATGTTGGTGGTACTGAAAAAAATGTACAATGAGTGGTTGTGAATCATTGCAATTGTCATAAGGTACCAATAGAGGATAAATTCCCCATTTTTCATATGTAACTTCTCCTTGATGAGCTGAACGGGAAACAGGCCTCTATGAGGTTGAACCTCAAAATCAAGTTAGCACGAAAATATGGATGGAGGAGTCAGATATTGAGAAGAAAACCTTTAAGGTGCATGCCGACAATTTGAGTTCCATGTTGTTTCTATGGCCTCATCAAAGATCTTACAAACCACATCTTTGAAAACTCCAATTAAAGGTTTGTGCTTGTCTTATTTGACAAGGACCTTGTTTATAGTGGGTGGGAGAAGGGCAGCAGATGACATCAAGAGGAGATGTTCAATATCCCATGATATGACAAATTGTTTATTGATATGGAGAAATGTGTGTATTGATGATCTAAGTGTGGGTCTTGATGTTGGGATAATGATCAGCCACATAACTAATCAAAGTCCCCTATCTATCTAGAATCGTTGCAATTGAAACAGGAGCGAGAGTTTGTTGTGGTGAAGTGTTGCATTACTACTTGATGGGATGGCCATGCTTCATTTTGATGCATGAATCAATTTGTGGCACCTCTAGAGGATGTAGATACAACAAGAGTACCAATGCTCCCTAGTAGACGTGCTCAGGTCTGATTTCACCGTTTATTAATCTCTTGGAAAAGGATAACCATGTTGCACATGGCACATCATAATTACTAACTCAAGTGTAGGTGCAACACTTGACCCTTTCTATTATGAAATTTAGCATTTGGCGGATGATATTGTAGGGGATCCTCATCCTTAGACATGAAAGAGCAACTTCAAGAGTGACCCTTGACAAAACGATTTCGTGCAATCGTTGAATACTCATGAACTCGTGTCAAAAAAAATTTTAAACTCACCTTTTTAAAATTACAATAACAAATTAAAGAGTATAGTGGTGAATAAGGGTCAAATCCACAGGGAAATAAGGAAACTTTTTTATATATCTTTGAAATTCGATCACATCAGACAATGAATTGATGTGAGAAATTAGGGACTTTATTATATTAAAAAAGATAACTCCAATACGAATCCACGGAATCAAAAATCACTAATTTGGATTAGAATTCGTGGAGAAATCGAGATATAAATTTGATCGTGAAAATAGATGGAAACCAAAATAAGACTAAAATTAAACTAATCTACGATTCAACGTGTAAATCTCGTGCTAAAGGAAGATGAATTAAGATGAAAACACTCAACCTAACCCAAAGTCGCACTCAAAATGATCCAATTAATCGCTAAATTCAAGGCCTTTCATTCTGTGATTTTGAAAATAAAGTTTGGCGTTCAAGATATGATTTCTTCCTATTCTCTCAACCAATTCTTGATTTCAAACACTCCTTGGACGCAGAAATGAGTCTACAAGATGAAAATTCAAGAGATTCTCAGATTGTGTTGTCTAAACATTTCGATTTGCTTGAAAATCGAAGACCAGATTTTCCCGTCAAAGAACATTTCAATTTTATAGGAAATTTTGGGCGTAACACATGGATGCGTCAATTCGATTTAATCAACAGCTAGATTCAATGTCGTTTGGCGAATGGACGTCTTTAAGTCGCATCCGTCTGATCCACGACGAAGCATCGAGATTTCACCATGTTGCACATGAAGAAGAGGCGTCGTTTGACGATGTCTGTTTGATCTTCATCGGACGATCGCAATGAATCCATGTGTCCATTAGGCGCATTTAATCTCGACCGTTATAACTCCGTAGATCAACGGCTGCGATTAAATTTTTTAAAATTGAATCGTCACCTAATCAGATGTTGCCATGTACCCCCACAAGTAAGTGAAATCTAGCGATCGCGATTTAACCGCGCGATCGAACGTCTCTCGTTGCGCCACGTCATCTTTAACAAAAAGAAATATAAATAGTCCCACATGTAATCAATTAAGACATTTCATATCGTATATTACATGGAAGAGTATAATTAGTTAGCATTAATCCGTAACAGATGCTTTAACCTATTAATCTGTCTTGTGCACACATGCGCACACACGTTCAAACACGTATCATGCATTGATGCCGCCACATGGCTTGTGATAAAATGATAATACATGATTATTGATACATATTTAAAAATAAAAACTTTCATTCCTATACATGTTATCATATTTATGAGTATTTATCTATCATTCTATGAAAAAAGTCATTATAATCTCAAAATACTTTAAACTAGGGTTAATTAAGATGAATTAAAGATAAATAATTTTATAACCTATCTTTACTTAGGATTATAAATGGTTTTTAAATTTAAATAATGAGAGTAATCATTTTTATAAACATTTACTTAATTTTCTAAAGTCAAAATATTAAAGAAGTAAATGTATTTTTGAAAAATAAATTAAAACTCTTGTTATTTCTTAAATTTGACTTTTTAGAATGATAGATAATTAAATTTTGGATCAAATGAAAGAAATTTTAATTAATTTGGAGTTATATTTTGAAAGTTATGAATTTTATAATTTTTAGGGATTTTTTTTGAAATTTTTCTGAATTTTTAATGAATTTCTAAGGATTTTTCGGAATTAAAAAATAATTTTTCTAACAAAATATCGATTTTTTAGAATATTTAAAGCGCAGAGATGACGTGGCACCATCAGAGCCGTCCGATCGATCGCGATCAACAATCACGATGAGGAGGCCACATGGCGACGTGTGGGACGTCCAATCGCGCGTTTGATATCGGCCGTTGATCTTCACCTAAATCAGATGGACACACGTGGCTTGTATCAAGGTTCATCGATCGCGTCCAATCTACACTGTTGATTGCAAGAGTTATAATGGTCGAGATTAAACGCACGGAAACGCATCAGGAGTGTCGGATCGCGATCCAACAGCGACGGTTTTGATGCGTTTTATAATGCGCATCGACGTGTGATAACATGCAATATTTACATCATAAAACATGATTTTTGATGCATATTTAAGTATAAATGTTTTCATTTTTCATGCATGTTATCATACTTATATGTATTTTTCTATTATTATATGAAAAGTCACTATATTCTCAAAAATACTTTAAATTAGGGTTAAAAATAATGATTTTAAGATGAATAAATTAATAACCCATCTTTATTTTGAGATTATAGATGTTTTTAGAGTTAAAATAATGAGAGAAAGCATTTATAGACATTTATTTATATTTTCCTAAGTTAAAAATCTCTTAAAAAAATAACTATATTTTTTTGAAATAAAAATTTAAAACTCTCATTATTTATTAATTTTGAATTTTTAGAATAATAGATAATTAAATTTTGGATCAAATGAAAGAAATTTGGATTAATTTGGAGTTATATATTAAAAGTTATGAATTTTCTATTTTTAGGGATTTTTTTCGGATTTTTTAAAGTGTTTTTCTTATTTTATTTTCGATTTTTAAACCGTTTTCAATAAATTAAAAAATTAAAAATAAATAAAAAAATGGGCGCAGGGCCGCGTGGATGCGACGTGGCACGCAAGGCCACGTGGCAGCGCCACGTGGACCCGCGCAGGGCACCTACGTGGCGCGTATTTATAATATATATCATTTATTTACTTAATATAATAAAGTTCTTCAGCCTTGCCTATATGGGAAGGGGTAATCGAACTTCATAAACCGTCGAGTCTTATAAACCCGACGGTTTCATAAATTAATCCCGTGTGGGACTAAGTCCCACACGTTCTTTTGATGCATGTGACGTGGCGTTGTGGAGAACGTTGGATCAGGCCAACCGATCGATCGACGCAAGTCGATCAAATGGGCGCGTGGACCACCGGCGATCATCACGCACGTGTTAATTAAAGAGGAGTTATAACGGTTCAGATTGAACTGCGCGGGGATCATCCGGACCGTCAGATCAAGAATCAAAGGACGCGATTTAAAGCGTTTTTAAAACGCTTATCTACGGATCGCGTCTGGACCGCACGATCGTGATCCAACGAGCGCGATTCAGGCATTTTTATAACGCCTATCAAACGGAGCATCATCTCACGCGTCCAATCGTGGTCGAACAATCGCGACTTAACGATAACGGTTGGCGATGGACCGTTTCATTAGAGCTGTTGATCGATTTGATCGGACGGTTACGCCCAAATACCCTATTAATTGAGATGTTCTTCTAATTTGTAAAGCATTCGAGAGCAATTCAATCCAATTAAACTATTTAGACACCAAATCTCTTGAATTTCTTGATCCTAATCGCTTTTAGACTCAATTCCGCGTCTACGGAGTGCTTAAGACCAAGATTTGGGCAAAAGACGAGGAAGAAATCGACACTTGAACTCCACAAATCGCGATTTTTAGATTTTGATGAAAAACCTTGATTCCGGCGATGAATTGGGTTAATCCAATCGCAATTTTGGGTTAGTGGAAGCAGTTTTGCCTAATCTATCATCTATTTATGTCTAATTTTCGTTTAGAATCGTTGATTTAAGTAATTTTATATTTATTTTCATTAATTTAGCGATTTAACGTTTCGAAAAAATTACCTCACTTCGATCTTCAATTTCTCCGCAAAGTTAAAGTCAAATTCGATGATTTTTGATTTCCTGGAATCGTCTTGAAGTTCTCTTTCATAATCTACCATTTTCCCCAATTTATATCATCAATTCATTGTCTGATTTGATCAAATTCGAAGAGATCATCAGAAATTTCTCTAATTCCTTGTGGATTTGACCCTTATTTACCATTATACCTCTCAATTCAAGATATTTTCATCAAATGGGTAAGTTAGGACTTTATTTTGACTCTTGACTGTGTGCAATTCACGATCACTCGGTCTTGATTCGTCGACGTGCACATGCATCACCACGTGGCGATGCTCTGCCATATCAGCGAGCGATTATAAAGACATTTTTTATTTAATTTTATTATTTTAAAAATCAAAAATAGCTTTAAATAAATTCAAGAAACTTCCAAAAAATTCCTAAAAATTATAAAATTCATAACTTTCAAAATACAACTCCAAATTAATCCAATTTTTTTTTGTTGAATCAGAAATTGAATTATCGATCATTATAAATAGTCAAAATATTTAAATAACAAGATTATTAATTTTAATTTAAATAATACACTCTATGTTCTTAGAATATAAATTTAGAAAACTACATGAATAAAAATAAAATAATTTCTCTTATCATTAAATCATAAAAATAAAAATATGGTTTTAAATATAAATGGGAATAAAATTATATTTTGAGAATTATGCATAATTATCCCCAAAATGATATATTTTTAGATCATAACCTAAAATTACATAAAATGATAGATATGCACTTAAAATATGATAACATGCATACAAATAGAATATCTAATGTCTTAATTTGTATGAACAATCATGTAAATTCATGTACAAATTTCATGTTATCAACCCTCATCTTGTTCAAGTAATTTTAGAAGAATGAGGGGTATATATATCATTATAACCCATATTATTGTTATAGATTAGTGTTAGTTGTAACCCTATAGATACATGTACAAAACGATCAATGAATTATGTTTTTCACTTTCTAATTTTAGTCATGTCTTCCTTCGTCTTTCTATCATTGAGAAGTTTGCTTCATAATACCTAATCCTCTAAGGAATAGGGAAGAATATCAGTTGATTTCTTGACATGGAATAAGAGCTCATGAATTACTAAAAAAAAGCAACCCCTTTCATTTCACATTGACTAACAGAAGTGCTCGGAACAGCTGATTGACCTCTAGAAATTTAAGGCTGAAGGTCGAGAGGATACTAGCTGTCCAAACTCACAAAAATCTAGTCATTGAAAGTCTTTTGACGTTCCTTTTGGGTAACCCGAAATCATTCTTGAAAGTCTATAGAAAAACGATTAAGAGGAAAACACGAGATCTAACTTGAAATCACATTTGAAATGATTGAATTAATCACCATATCAGGGCTATTCGTTCTATATTTTTAAAAATGAACCTTGGAAGTTCAAACGGTGAATCTCTATATTCTCTCAAAAAAAGCTAGACTTAAAGCACTCCTCATATGTAGAATTGAGTCAAGAACATGATTGAAGAAAGAGATTCAAGGATTGAGATGCTCAAAAGTTCCAATAAATCAAAACATCTGAGAACACATCTTCCATCAAAGAGAGAGGGTATTAATAGGAAGAAATTTGGTTGTGGCTGTTGGATCGTCGATTCATCTTCAATCAATGGCTAATATTAAGGGGGAGATGAATTGGTATCATTAAATCATGGCTATTGGATCTGAGATGGAGCGCCCAAATTATGCAACGTCATTGTATGTATACTAAGCATCATATAACAGTTGTTGTCTAATTTTGATCCAGTGCTCTAGATTGTGCCATGCATCCTGTAGGGGGCATTTTCCGTGAAAGATTTGAACCATCATAACTCTTTTGATGGACGATTTTCATTCATCAACACTCATAAAATGAATCATTGCCAAATGAGAAGTCACCACGTTACCTCGCTTTAAGTGAAATTCATAGGCTCAAATTAAATTGGGAGATTAAACGCCCCTCATCATGTCACGTAACTTGCGCATAAGATAAAATGAGATCATCCCACATCAGAAAACTAACTGGAATGCGTGGGTATAAATAGGCTAAAGGGCTTCTTAATTAATATAGGCCTATTGAGGACACTTAATACTAATAACACTCTCTAAACATGTGTCACGTGTGTGCCATGTTGGCACGAAGTGGTGTCCTTACATGTTGCTACGTGGTGACATGTAAGCATGCGTGCCACATTAGCTGTCACATCAACCCGCATGTAATTTTTAATAATTTTAATTAAAATAAATTCAAAAATTTCCAAAAATTCCTAAAATTAGAAAAATCATATCTTTTAAAATGTAACTCATTTTCAATCCAATTTTGTTTTTTTATCAAAAATTTAATCACAACTTTCAAAAAATTTAATTTAAAAAATAATAAGAGAATATATTTTTAGCTCTAAAATACACTCAAGAAAAATAAAACTTAATAATCTTGAAGTGTATTGAAATTTTTTTTCTTATAAGTTTTCATTTATAACTCAAATAAAATCTCACATAGAATGAGGATAATCTTTTTGAATGTCACTTGATTTATGCATGATTAACCCTAAATATAACACATTTTGAGATTTTTGATAAAAAAATTACATAGAATGATGAATACGCACTCAAAGTATGATGGCATGTGATAAAAGCATAAAAAGTAGTTATAAACACTTAGGAATTGCTTTTATTTAATTCTATTAACTATTGAATATATCATTAAATCTACTATCTCATGAGTTAATAGTTTTATAATATTAGCACATCAAATAGAAGTTCTCTACTTTAATTTTATTTTATTTTATATTAGAAACAAGAGAAGAAGATCACTTCCTCAAAAACAATACTTAGTGGGCTGTCATGGAGAAATCTCAGGAAATCCCTGCTCGGAGAGCCCACAAAAAGGGAAAAAGAACTATTAAGGGGAGGCTTCCGTCATGCCTTGTCTCTCCTTCTTCCCTTTCTTTTTAGGTTGTTCTTTCTCTCTCCTAAGTTTAGATTTTCTCTCACTACTCCTCCTGCGATCTCTATCTATCTCCTCCCATGCTTCTCTCGGGTAAGTTTCTTTCAGTCTCGTAGGTAGTCTTCTCTTCCTCCCCCTCTCAATCTGTTCTTCCTCTCTCGCAAAAGTCTTTTCCTCCAATCTTTTCTTTCTTTTCCATTCTTCCAAAATCACCTTTGTCCCCGATTTTGTCTCCCTCTCCCCCAAGTTATTTCCCGTATTTCATCTCCCTCTCGCTTCTTTATCTCAAGATTTTAATTCTCTTTTTCTTTAACTTCATTTTGTATTCCGCTATATTTCTCCTCTCTCTCGAAACAACTTCCTCTCTCTAAATTTCTCTCGCGATTCTTCCTCTTCCCCTCTCTAAAATCCCCATCTATTTCACTCCCTCGATCTTTCTCTCCTACCTCGTGTGTTTTATTTCTCTCTCTTTCAATCTCTCTCAATCTCTTCTTCCTCACCTTTCTCTCTCTTTCTAATTTTCTTTCTCGCATCACTCCTCTCTCGTACTCACTCTCTCTCTTCCAAATTCTCCCGCTTTCTCTCTTTATCTTCCCCGAAATCTCTCCTTCGCTCTCTCGTTCTATTGTCCTATCTTCTCTCTCTAGTCGTATTTCTCTATCAAATTCCGCTTTTCCTTCTCTCTCACACGATCTCTCACCTCCCTCACCTTTCCGAAGTCTTCATTCTCTCCCTTGCGATATCTCTCTGTTGACTTTTTGGTTATTCTTTCGTCTTCTACATTTTCCCGTATTCCATTTTTGTCCTCTCTCCCCAATCTTCTACGCTTCCTCTCTACCTCTTGATTTCTAATTTCATACCTCTCAATTGTCTCTCTTCCGATCATCTCTCCCCCTAAATTTCCCCCTCACTTTCGCCGGTGCTCTCCCTCTCTCCCGTATCTCTCCTGCGTTTTCCTCTTTCTTCCGTCGCAATTTCTTTTTCGAAGTCGTATCTCCCCCTTCTTCCGCTTCATTTTCCGAAGTCCTCCCCTCATCTTCCTCACAATCTCTCTATTCTCTCCAGAGGTATTCTCTCTCTCCCTCTCCCGCTATATTTTTATCTTCCGATCGTTCTTCATCTCCTTAAAACCCCCACATTCGCATTCTCTCTTTCTTGCCGTCTCACAACCTTTCGCACTCACCCTCTCTATTTTCCCGAACGCTCCCTCTCCCGTTTCTTCGGCAATCTCTCTCTCGTTCTCCTGTAATTTTCATCCCGGTCTTCCGCTAATTTTCTCTCTCACCATCATTTTTCTTTCTTCTCTCTCGTCACGTCCTCACGTCTTCACGCCTTCTCTCTCACCTGCCCTCATGTCTTCACATCTTCCGTTTTATTCCGTTTATCTTTCTTACAACCTCTCTTTTTCGTCATCTATATCTTTCCCTCTCTCTCTCTCTCTGTCTCAATCTGTTTTCTCTTTCTCCTTCTATCCATTCCGTCTCTTCCCAGACTTCTCCTCTCTCCCTCTAAATCTCTCTTGTCCTCTTGTCTTCTCCACCTTAGCTATATCCCACTCCTCTCCTATTTTCTGAAACTTTTCTCTCTCTCTATTCTCTCTCTTTATCACACTCATTTCGCTCCTTCTCTCTCTCTCTCTCTCTCTCTCTCTCTCTCTCTCTCTCTTGCCTCTCTTTGTCCCCTTGATTCTAGAGCTAGCCCTCTCTCTAACTCCCTATCTCATTCACTCCAATTTCTCTCTTGCAGCTGTTCCCTCTCTCTTCATCTCATTTATCACTCTTTCTCTTTATTTACTTCCCCTAAAAAACATCCCCTCTCTAGCTCTTTATTCTCTCCAATTCCCTCTCCCTCTTACTTCTTTTCTTTCTACATGGTTTAGATTTACTTAGTTATTCATTCTAATACTTTTCTGTACTCTGAATTTAGGATCTTTATATTTGTAGGTTCACTTAAATCATCCATTAAAATTCCTTCCTCCCATGGTCAACTCGAAGAGTTGACCACCAATCTTTTATCATTACCCTCATCTCTACGTCTATTATTGATATTGTCGTGTCCTAAAGTCCCTGTGGATCGACCTAGGAAACCTATACATCCCAATTATCCCACATGTTTCATAGTTTCCTAGTTTCCTAGTTTATAAATATTAATTTTGTTGGGCTAAAAAAACACGATGACTTTGAGCCTATCGGCATGCATAAAAATGGAATGACCTACACGTTAAAATGTACTAATAATCAGGGTTTGACTTAATTTTAGTTTGGTCTTAATTTCGGTCTCCAATGGTATGAGAATTCCAATCATGATAATTTTGCATCTTATGAAAAAAAATCAAAATTTTTTGGATATTCTAATGCTTATCAATATAAAGGAAATATAATATTAAAACTATAAAAAAAACATCAACAATGTTTTCTAACCAATTTTAATGAGTCTCAAGTATATTTAGTGACTCAATGACTCATCGTCTCATTATCTTAAAATGGTAATAGATTGTGTGTGAGAGAGAGATAGAGAGAGATATTAAACAATAGATTGAAAAGAGGGACTGAGAGAGAGAACTAGAGAAAGAGGGAGATCTAAATATGACCATTGAAAGTACATGTCGTAAAGTAGTAGATTGAGAGGGAGATTGAGAAAGATATATTGAAAAGAAATATTAAGTGAGATCAAGAAGAAAATATTGAAGGGAGTGATTAAGAGAGATTAAGACAATAAAATTTAAATTGAAGGGAGTGATCAGAAGAGATTAAGAAATGAAGGGAAAGACCTAAAAATAAAGACTGAGAAAAGATATTGGGAGAGATAAGAGAGGCATTGGAAGAAAGATATAATAATTGAGACAAAACAATGAGAGGGGCTAGTCATATTAATGTAAAGATATTAAATATAGTTTGAAAGGGACAGTGACAGATGAAATAGTGGAAGGATATGCATAAATTATTGAGAGAGAAAGAAAAATAAAAAAGTAATTGTATACAAAAAGTGAGAAAAGAATTGAGAAACGTCAAGACGAAGTATTGAGAAAAAATGCTTAGAGATAAAAATTATGAAATATTGAGAAGGAAGAATGAGAGATGATTAGGGATCTCGAAGGTGGCAAAAAAAATGAGCCGAACTAACATCGGCGGTGGCCAAAAAATTGTATAACCGAAGGTTTTGGTTTGGTTTCAGTTTTAGCTTATGGTGTCACTGAAAGATTTCTCTTTCGGTTTTGGGAGGGAGATTGGAGATTTCTCTTCCCCGCGTGAGGGAGAGAGAGACAAGAGATAGAGGTGGGATAGAGAGAGGGATGGAGAGAGAGGGTCAGAGGGGGAGAGATTGAGAATTTAATGGCAGAAGGTAACACAGCAAGGGGAGAAAAAAATTGTCCTTCTTCTGCCCCACGAGAGAGAGAGAGGGAGAGAGGGAGGGAGGGAGGGAGGAAAGAGGGAGAGGGAGAGAGAGAGAGAAAGAGAGGGAGTGAGGGAGGGCGGGAGAGAGATAGGGAAGGAGGGAGGTGATAACATGCATATATAACTTCAATTCTTATCTTATTTAACTAATATTTATGTTTATTTTATGCAATTATGATGCATGTTATCATAGTTTTATTAATTTTTTCCATTGGTATGCCATTTTACGAAAGTCTATATTTTTGTATTATTTAGGGCTAATTATGTGTTTTTATTGATGTTTTATCTTTTGAAAGGTTAAAATAATTGGAAATTAACCACTTTCCTTAAGTTATTTTGACTTTAGTTGATAATTAAAAGAATTAATTTCAAGAAGAGAGTGATGGGATGAAAGAAAGTAGAATTTTAAAGGGATTATTTAAGATTATTTTGAATTCACCCTATTTTTCTTGTTAGAATTTATTCTTTTAAGAGCATGATATTAAAGATGAAGAAATTTGTGATTCAATGGAGAAAATTAGATAAAAAAGGAGTTATATAAAGAAAGTTATGAATTTCTGAATTTTATGAAATTTTGTGGATTTTATTTTCATTTTTCAGGCATTTTCTGGATTTTCTGGATTTAATTCCTTTTCAAAAATGAGAAAATTGTGGGGAGAAAATCGTGAGATCGTGGCCCACTTAAATCGCGTAATTTCAGATGTTGAATCATCCTACAGTAAATCGGACAGTCCACGATTTTCGAGATGAAATTTCCTATAAAAACCGATGTTCTTCATTTGTAAACCTAACTCTTAATTGAATCGTGAAGAGATTAAGCAATTTTAGAGAGAAATCTTGAGTTCTTCGTTATCCCCCTGCATTCTAGACTCAATTCCGATCAGATTGAGCCAGGATTGATCATCAATCGTTGCAAGATTTGATTGAATTCTCCCCTTGAACGCCGAACGTACGCTGAAGAAGAAACCGATCAAATACACTTCAATCGACGCAATTTAGAGCCTACATCAATCAGGTTAGTAGTGTGAATCGAACATAGAAATTGCAATAATTGCAGTTTATATTAGATTTAGATAGTCAATTTCATTTTAGAAATCGAATTGTTCTTCGTTTCGCCCAAATCTGGGTGCCAAATTTTCCTGATTTTGAAACACGGATTTCTCCCTGATCTTAAATCCAAATCATTTGATCTTAAATTATTGGATTCTTTGTATAGCTTTCCTTGGATAGCTAAATCGTAAAATTTTATCACTGTTTGACCCTTCAACTTAACATTCTACCATCGACTGTTCATTTTCAATCCAAATTTGGGCGTAGAATTGCGGGGGCAATTACTCTTAAAATACAAGGTAAAATTTGATGATTTTGGTCTTTTTCGAATCCTCTGGTTGTTAACTTTCTATTCATATATAAGTAACTTGATTTGGATATCATTTGGTTAGTCAATTTGATGATTTAAATCAAAGTGTTCATTTCAAGATTTTTTTATCTTTGATTTTCAATAAATTATAGTAAATCCAAGTTTTCTGGAAAAATCATGAATTATATATAAAAAATTTCTATTTTCTCTTTAGTTTCTGAATGTATAATTTTCTTAATATTTTACATTCATTTGGTTAGTCAATTTGATGATTCAAACCAAAGTGTTCATTTTGGGATTTTTTTGATATTTGATTTTCAATAAATAATAATAAATCCAATTCTTCTTGAAAAATCATGAATTATATATAAAAAATTTTTATTTTTCTCTAGTTTCTGAATATATAATTTTGTAATATTTTACTCTCTTTTTATTTTCTGATTTTACATAAAGTCAACAGTGGTCAAAGTCTACGCTTTGACCTTAACTTTTGAATTTTCTTTGTCAAATCATTTTCTAAATTCTTAAAATATTTTTTCTCACATATTTATATCATTTAAATTGATTACATATCACTTTCATTTCTTAAAATTTCTATTTAAACCTAAGTTTGACCAAGTCAACCCTTCAATCAAAGTCAACCGTGTTCTCTATGGATCGACCCAATCTTTATACTATACTTAATTTCATATTTTTGTTCTTGTGAGTTTGGAATTGAAAATTTTGTTTGACCGACATTTGTGTGTTTTCAACTACCGCATAAAATGCTTCGTCACGAGGGAGGGAGGGAGGGAGGGAGGGGGGAGATAGAGAGAGAGGGAAGGAGGGAGGGAGGGAGGGGGGAGATAGAGAGAGAGGGAAGGAGGGAGGGAGGGGGGAGATAGAGAGAGAGGGAAGGAGGGAGGGGGGAGAGAGAGAAAGAGAGAGAGAGAGAGAGAGAGAGAGAGAGAGAGAGAGAGAGGAGGAGAGAGAGAGAAAGAGAGGGAGGGAGGGGGGAGAGAGAGAGGCGGGAGGGAGGGCAAGAGAGAGAGAGGGAGGGAGGAGAGAGAGAAAGGGAGAGAGAGAGAGAGGGCTGGAGAGAGAGAGAGGAGGGAGGGAGGGAGAGAGCGAGGGAAGGAGGGCAGGAGAGGGGGAGAGAGGTGGTAACATGCATTTTATACATGAAATTATATTAATTAGTGCTAATAAAGGCATTAATTATTACATTTATATGCATGTTATCATATTTTAAGTACATTTCTATCATTTTAAATACTTTCATGTTATGATCTAAAAATATATCATTTTATGGACAATTATACATAATTAAATATTATGATTTTAATCCTAATGATATGTGAGATCATAATTATGTTTTCATGATTAAAGTATAAGAGAAAAGATCTTTATTTATATTCATGTATTTCAAAGTTAGTTTAGAAGATACATGAATGTATTTATTTAATTAAAATTCATTCTCTTTTTATTTTAATATTTTGAATTTTTATTATGATAGATAATTCAATTTCAGATCCAACAAAATAAATTTGAATTAATTTGGAGTTGTATTTTGAAGGTTATGATTTTTCTAATTTTAAGAATTTTTTGGCATTTTTATGAATTTATTTAACTGTATTTTTTATTTTCAAATTATTAAAAAGAATAAAAAAGGGTTTATATTACCACGCGTTGACGTGGGGGAGCAAAGCCACGTGGCGATGCGCGGACGTGTGTCCATGTGACACGTGGACACGCGTGTGTGCGTGACATGTGTGTGTGACACGCATGTGTGTGCGTGACACGTATGCGTGGATTTTATTAATGGGTTATGAGCATCCGTAATCAGATTAAAACTAACCTCTTAAATCTGTGGATATTATAAACCCGATAGAATCATTTAAATTATTCCGTGTGGGACTATTCTTCTTTATGTTTTAATTCAGGTGACATGGCGACGCGTGAGACATTCGATCGCATGATTTAATCACGCCCGTTGGATGTCACTTACTCAAGGGGTACGTGGTGACATCTCATGAGCCATCGATTTGATTAAATGGAGATTAATTACATCCGTCCTTTCAAGGAGTTATAACGGTCATGATTAATCGCGATCGGTGGACCTTCTGATTGATCGCGACTATCTGATGAAGATCCAACGGACGGATCGAAACAATGCATCTCTTCACACGCGCGATATGGACGCATCCTGATGCTCTATCGGCAATCGGACGGACAGGACTTAATCACGTCGATTTCTCAACATGCGTGTCATCTCAGCCGTTGATCATAATGGACCATTGCATCCGACGATTATGCCCAAAATCCTCTATAAATTAGATGTTCTTCGTGACGTAAAAACCACCCTTGGATTTTTGAGCAAAACTGAACTATCTAGACACCATAATTTGAGAGTCTTTTGATTTCTTTACCTTCTTGACATATTTCAGCGTCCGAGGAGTGTTTCAAATCAGAAATTGATCAAGGGAGTATGGAGAAATCACATCTTGAATTCCATCTTCGTCTTCAAAATTGCGGAATGAAAATTCATGAATCCGATGATTAATTTGTTCATTTTGAGCGCGACTTTGGGATAGATTGCTTGTTTTCATCTTAATCTTTAATCATTTAGCCTTAGATTTACATTTGAATAGTAGATTAAGTTTAATTTTATTTTAATTTTAGTTTTAAATCAATTTTGCGATCAAATTTTTCTCTCGTTTTCAATCTTCGATTACTCTGCGAATTCTAATCCAAATTACTTGATTTTTGATTCCGTGGATTTGCAATTGAGTTATATTTCTTAATATTATAAATTGCCTAATTTCTAAACTCAATTCTTTGTCTAATTTGATTGAATTTCAAAGATATCTCTCGAATTTCCCTAATTCTTTGTGGATTCCACCCATAATTACTATTATACCCTTCAATTCATGAATTAGTCTTTAAATTAGTAAGTTTGGACTTTGTTTTGACACGACATCAGGTGCATTCAACGACTGTACACATTCATTTTGTCAAGTGGGAGGGAGGGAGGGTGGGAGAGAGAGACCGAGGGAAGGAGGGCAGGAGGGCAAGAGAGAGGGAGGGAGGGAGGGAGGGAGGGAGAGAGAGAGGGAGGGAGGGGGGTGAGAGAGAGAGAGATTGAGGGAAGGAGGGCAGGAGGGCAAGAGAGAGGGAGGGAGGGAGAGAGGGAGGGAGGGTGGGAGAGAGGAGTGAGGGAAGGAGGGCAGGAGGGCAAGAGAGAGGGAGGGAGAGAGAGAGAGAGAGAAAGAGAGAGGGCGGGAAAGAGAAAGAGGGAGGGAGAGGAGAGGAGGGGCGAGAGAGAGAGAGAGAGAGAGAGAGAGGAAGGGCGGGAGAGAGGAGGAGAGAGAGATAGAGGAGGGCGGGGAGAAAGAGAGAGGGAGGCG
Source organism: Lemna minuta (assembly GCA_024174645.1). NCBI lineage: Eukaryota > Viridiplantae > Streptophyta > Magnoliopsida > Alismatales > Araceae > Lemna > Lemna minuta. The sequence continues at coordinate 20,346,874 of CM044106.1, forward strand.
GGAGGGAGGGATAGAGAGAGAGGAGGGAGGAGGAAGGGAGAGAGGGCGGGAGGAGAGGGGGAGGGGGAGAGAAGGCAGGAGAGAGAGAGAGAGGAGGGAGGGGCGGGGAGAGGGGGTGGAAAAGAGAGAGGGAGGGAGGGAGAGAGGGTGGAAAAGGGAGAGGGAGGAGGAGCGGGAGAGGGTGGAAAGAGAGAGGGAGGGAGGGAGAGAGGGTGGAAAAGAGAGAGGAGGGGCGGGAGAGGGTGGAAAAGAGAGAGGGAGGGAGGGAGGGTGGAAAAGAGAGAGGGAGGGTGGGAGAGGGTGGAAAAGAGAGAGGGAGGGAGGGAGAGAGGGTGGAAAAGAGAGAGGGAGGGAGGGCGGGAGAGAGAGAGAGAGCGAGAGAGAGGGAGAGGAGAGAGAGAGAGAGAGAGAGGAGGGAGAGAGAAGGGGAGAGAGAGAGAGGGCGAGAGAAAGAGAGAGAGAGAGAGGGAGAGAGAGAGGGAGGGCGGGAGAGAGAGAGAGAGAGAGAGCGGGAGAGAGAGAGTAAGAGGGAGGGAGGGGAGAGAGAGAGAGAGAGAGAGAGAGAGCAGGAGAGAGAGTAGAGAGAGGAGGGAGGAGAGGGAGGGAGAGAGAGAGCAGAGAGAGAGCAGGAGAGAGAGAGAGGGAGGGAGGGGAGAGAGAGAGAGAGAGAGAGCAGGAGAGAGAGAGTAAGAGGGAGGGAGGGGAGAGAGAGAGAGAGAGAGAGAGAGAGGGAGAGAGGGAGGGAGGGAGAGAGAGAGAGAGAAGGGGAGAGAAAGAGAGAGAGAGAGAGAGAGAGAGAGAGAGAGAGAGGGCGGGAGAGAGAGGGAGGGAGGGAGGGAGAGAGAGGGCAAGAGAGAGAGAGAAAGAGAGAGAGAGAGAGAGAGGAGAGAGAGAGAGAGAGAGAGAGAGAGAGGAGGGCAGAAGTGATAGCATGGTAATTAGACATGATAATACATGATTATTGATATATATTTAAACATTAAAGTTTCATTCCTATGATGGTTACCATATTTATGAATATTTATCTATTATTCTATGAAAAAGTCATTATAATCTCAAAATACTTTAAATTAGGGTTAATTATGATGAATTAAAGATAAATAATTTTATAACCTATCTTTACTTGAGATTATAAATGATTTTTAAAGTTAAATAATAAGAGTAATTATTTTTATAAATATTTACTTAATTTTCTAAAGTTAAAATCTTAAAGAAGTAAATGTATTTTTGAAAAATAAATTAAATCTATTGTTATTTATTAATTTTATCTTTTTAGAATGATAGATAATTAAGATTTTGATCAAATGAAAGAAATTTCAATTAATTTGGAGTTATATTTTGAACGTTATGAATTTTCTAATTTTAAGGGATTTTTCTGGAATTTTGCTGAATTTTTTTGAATTGTTAATAAATTTCTAAGGATTTTCTGAAATTAAAAATCATTTTTCTAATTTAAAAATAAATTTTCTGAATATTTTATAATGCGCAGGTGACATGGTGTAATCAAAGCCGTCCGATTGCGTTGCGATAGAACGGATTGATGCGGCGATGATGTGGCAGCGTAAGGGACGTCCGATCGCACGGTGAATCGTGACCCTTGATCTTCACTTAAATCAGATGGACACGTGGGTTAATCGGGGATCACCGGTTCACGATTAATCCACGCCGTTGATCTCACGAGTTATAATGGTCCAGATTAAACGCGATCAAAACGCATCTAAGGCGTCTGATGAAGATACGACGGATGCATTTTCAAGGCGATTTAAATCGCGCGAATACGTGGCATCATTTTGAGCGTCTGATTGCAATCGAACGGCTGCGACTTAATCGTAACGGTTCGTGATGGACCGCTTCATCAAAGCCGTTGATTAATTTGATCGGACAGTTACGCCCAAAATCCTTATAAATTGAGATGTTCTTCCGATTTGTAAAGTATTCGAGAGCAAATCAATCAAATTGATTTGTTTAGACACCAAATCTTTTCAATCTCTTGATCATATCCTCTTCTAGACTCAATTTTGTATCCACAGAGTGTTTAAGATCAAGATTTGGGTGAAAGACGAAGAAGAAATCGACGCTTGAACTCCACGATCGCGATTTTCGCATTTTTTATGAAAATCCTTGATTCTGGCGATTAATTGGGTTAATCCAATCACAATCTTAGATTAGTGGAAGCAATTTTCATTAACCTTTCATCTATTAGTGTTTAATTTCGTTTTAGATTACTAATTTCGATTGAATTTTGTTTTATTTTTGTTAAAATCGTTCTTCCAATTTTCAAAAATCATCCCTCACTTTGATCTTCAAGTTCCATGCAAAATCAAAGTCAAATTTGATGATTTTTTATTCCATGGAATCCTCTTGAAGTTCTCTTTGATAATCTACCATTTTCCCCAATTTATATCATCAATTCATCGTCTGATTTGATCAATTGGAAGAGATCATAAAAAATTTCCCTAATTCCTTGTGGATTTGACCCTTATTTACCATTATACCCCTCAATTTGAGATATTTTCATCAAATTTGTAAGTTTGGAATTATTTTTGACTCTTGACCATGTGAAATTGACGACCACTCGCTCTTGTTTTGTCAAGAAGAGAGAGAAAGGGAGGGAGGATGGGAGAGAGAGAGAGAGGGCAAGAGAGAGGGAGGGAGGGAGAGAGGTGACGAAACGAATGCGTATGGTCATTGAATACACACGATGTCATGTCAAAACAAAGTCAAAACTTATCAATTTAAAGATTAATTCTCGAATTGAAGGATATAATGGTAAATAAGAGTCGAATCCACGGAGAATTAGGGAAATTTGAGAGATATCTTTGAAATTTGATCAAATCGTACGACGAATTGAGTTTAGAAATTATACATTTTATAATATTAAGAAAGATAACTCAATTGCGAATCCACGGAATAAAAAATTGAGTGACTTGAATTAGAATTCGCGAAGTAATCGAAGTTTGAAAATAAGAGAAAAATTCGATCGTGAAATTAGTTAAAAACCGAAATTTAACTGAAATTAAACTTAATCTACGATTCAAAACTTAAATCTAATGCCAAATGATGAAAGATTAAGATGAAAACACGCAATCTAACCCAAATTTGCACTCGAAATGATCCAATTAATCGCCGGATTCATGGCTTTTCATTCTGCGATTTCGAAGACAAAGATGATTGATAGGCCCAAAGTCGTCGTGTGTTTAAGCCCGGCAAACTTACTATTTGTAACTAGGAAGCTAGGAAGTTATGGATGATAGATTTGTGTAGGGTGTATAGCTTTCTAGGTCGATCCACAGGGATTCTAGGGCATGAGAATAGCAATAACAGAAGTAGAGACGAGGGTAATGATGAAAGAGTGGTGGTCAACTCTTCGAGTTGACCATGGGATGAAGGATTTTTAATGGATGATTTAAGTAAGCCTACAGATATAAAGATCCTAAATCTGGAGTACAGAAAAATATTAGAATGAATAAATAAGGAAATCTAACTATGTAGAGAGAAAAGGAACAGGTGCAGGAGGGAAATTGGTGTGAATGAGATGGAGATATAGAGAGAGAGTTAGCTCTAGAATAAAGGGAAGAGAGAGAGATAAGAGAGAGAGTTTTAGAATGAAATGAGGGGCAGAAAATGATTTGACCAATAGCAGGAGAATGTGAGAAACCAAAACTAGGGGCAGAAGAGAGGGAAGCGAAATTAGGAGAGAGAGAGAGAGAAGTTAGTGTGATAAAGAGAGATAAAGGTTTTGGAAAATAGAAGAGGAGCGGGATATAGCTAGGGTGAAAGAGAATAAAAGATAGGGTGAAAGTAAGGAGGGCAGGTGAGAGAGAAGACGTGAGGAGAGAGAATAAAGAGAATTGATGGTGAGAGAGAGTTTACTGGAAGAGATGGAATCAGAAATGAAGAGAGGAAACAAACGACAAGACGAAAACGGAAGACCGAGGAGAGCGGAGAAAATCGGAAAAATGAGAAGAAGAAATCAGAAAACGGGGGAGAGGTAGAGGGAGAGAAAGATTTAGAAGGGAAGGAAGATTGAGAGATGCGAGAGGGAGAAGAAGAAAATACGGAATTGAAGATGCATGGGTTCGGAAAAGGTGAGGAAGAGAGGGACGACGTGAGGGGGTGAGAGATCGTGGGAGAGAGAAGGGAAGATGCGGCGGAAAGAGGAGAGAAAACGGAAAGTTGAAAGTCGGGAGAAGCGAAAAAGACGGAACCGAGAAAAATGGCAAAAGTCGGGAATGACAGAATGAAGATTGAAATTAGAGGGAACGGGAGAGAGATTACAGACGATGAGAGAAAGAGAGAGTTTGCGTGAATGGGTATTCAGCGTAAAAAGAAAAAGGAGATCGCGAGAGAGAGAGGTGAGAAAAGAAATCGAAAGACAGAGAGAGAAAAGAACGCTATTAAGAGGGAGAAGACGAGAGATGAAGAAGAGAAGAATACGAGCCGACAGGGGAAAAGAAATACTGGGAAATAAAAGAATAATACGAGACAATGGCAGAGAAAGAGAGAAGGACGATCAGAAGACGAGTCGGAAGAGAGAATTGATAGATGAATCGAGAGAGAGAGAAAAAGGAAAAGAAAAGAAGCGAGAGAGAGAAAAAGAAACAGCGGTTGTTAGAGAGGAAATAGCTGACCACGGGGATGGGAACGCGAGAATGAGATGGGAAGGAAGAGAGCGGAAGAAGGAGAGAGCAGTCACAGGAGAGAGAAGAGAGAAATCCAAGGAAAAAGAAAGGGAGCAAAATATCGGATGAGAGTGTGACGGAAAGATGAAGACGGAAAGAGGAAAAGGATGTGAGATCGCGCGTGCGGAAGATCGGAAAAATTCCAGGAGAAAGAGAGCGAGAAGAGCAGAAGAAAGGAAATAAAGAAGGGGACAAGATGACTACAGGTAGAGGGGAAATGCGGTTACGAGAGAGACGGGAGAGAGGGAGATGCGGTGATCGAGAGAAAGAAGGCTGGAGACAGAATAATGAATTCGAAGTAGAGATTTAGATTGCCGATGAAATACAAAAGAAAGAACGATCGATAGCGTGAAACGTAAGAGGAAAAAGAAACAGAAAGCAACAACGAAGAAGAAGAGACGACTTTGGAAAGAAAACGAAGGAAGAAAATCGAGAGAATAGATTCGCGGAAGATAGGATAGCGGAGAGTGAGAGATCGACGAAGAAAATGACAGAAACAGAGATTGGGAAAGGAACTATTGCTAAGAAGGTGAAGAAGAAGAACAAGACTCAAATTAAAGAAAAACTGTGTTCCCTATTTTACACTACATTACATTCCGACGGGAAGAACGCCGGACGAAATCTATACCTAGCAGAGAGAAAGAACAGCAGTCAAGAAAAAAGAAGCAGAGAGCCCCCCGAGAGAGGGCTTTTTCCTCTTTTATTCTCCTCTTCAGCTGGGCTCCCATTTCCTTTGATTGGGCTCCCACCTCCTTTGGACCACCCATTAAGCCTTTTAAAACTTCTATTTGGGAGTATCTCGCTATTCTTCCTCTTCTATAGTTCCTGAAAATCAGAAAAGCAAAAGGTATGTAGAATAAACTCTTTTTGATGAACTAATAATCTACAATGTCAAGTGATGAAATAGTAGAGGAGCTGGTGTATTGAGAGTTTAATGAAGTTAAATATCAGCAATAAATGGGTGGTTATAGCTACTATTTATGTTCTTATCAATGACGTTCAAGATGTGATTTCTCCTTACTCCCTAAATCCATTTTCAATTTCAAACACTCTTTGGATGCGGAAACGAGTCAAAAAGGGAAATAAATCGAATGACGCTTGAATTATGGTGTCTAAACAATTCGATTAATCTCGAAAATCCAAGGGTGCGTTTTCGTTCGAAAAAAATTCTATTTATAAAAGAGGTGTAACCGTCAGATTTGAACGTCCATTGCGATCAACGGTCTGGATGATGCGCCTTTTGATGAATCAGTGTGATTAAGTCACGTCCGTTCGATCGGCGATGGAGGGTTGAGGTGCGTCCATCTCGATCGCTTTGAAAAGACGTGTCGTTTGATGCATTCGTTCGATCTTCATCCAACGATCGCGATTAATCAGAGGTCCATCGGGCGCTTTGACAAGACAAGACCGCGAGGTCATCGATTTCACACGGTCTCGTGTGAAAAATTAAGCCTAACTTACCAATTTGGGAAATTAATCATGAATTGAGGGGTATAATGGTAAATAAGGGTCGAATCCATAGGGAAATAAGGTATTTTTGAGATATCTTTTGGAATTTGGTCAAATTGGACGATGAATTGAGGTGAGAAATTAGGGAAAATGGTGGTTTTAGAAAGATAACTCAAACGTCAATCCATGGAATCCAAAATCGCTCATTTTGGATTAGTAATCACGAAGAAATGAAAGATGGAAGTGGGATGAAATTTTCAGAATCGCGAAGAACACAAGCTGAAATTAAAATCAAAATTGAACTAAATTGAAATCCTAAACCTAAAATTGATGATACATGACAATAGATAAGAGGAATAACTTGTTTTCTAACCCGAGATAGCGATCAAATCGATCCAATTGATCGCCAGATCGACAGCTATTCATTCCGCGAATTCAATCGTGAACATCGATGTTCAAGAGACAGCTATTCTCCTCGCACGATCGTCGAAATCTTTCTTATAAACACTCCGTGGACGTGATTTCAAGTCTAGAAGCGATTACAAGAGAGATATTCAAGAGAGGAAGGGTATAAATTGGTCAATTAGCTGAAATCCCTCGAGAATGCATACAAACGACGAAGAACTCTTCGTTTTATAGGGCGAAATGGGGGAAACCGTCCGATTGATGCGTTTAATCCGCATCAACGGTCAGGATTAAACGCATCAATACGAAACGGTAAGATTATATCGTGGCCATCAGATCGCAGATGGACGCTCCGGATCGCTCGGCTTGATATGCGTTTAAAACGCTTTGATTTGTGCCCCTTGGATCGCGATACAAAGGTCCAGATGAGTAACCCATGATTTAATCTGGACCGTTATAATCCATCTTTAAATCGCACGTGTCTTTGATCGTGATCGGTGGTCCGCGCACCACATGATCGATGCGTGTGATGCCGCCACGTCGCAGAAGATCTGACCGTTATAACTCTTTTTATTTGGCACGTGTTTTGATCAAATCAGGTGGTCCGCGTCCTTCCGATCGACGCGTGAGATCGACGCGTCATCCTGATCCAACGATCCTCGTCACGCCACGTCCTGCACGTTAAAACACTGTGTGGGACTTTAGTCCCACACGGAAAAAATTAGTGGAATCCGTCGGGTTTATAAGGCCCGACGGATAAGAGTATTCGAATACCCTTCCGCGCTACGGAAGGCTGAATACCTCTTTATATATTATATGTATAGTATATAAATATAATATATATGCGCAGCGTAGGCGTCGCGTGGGCCCGCATGGCGCTGCCACGTGGCCCCAAGTGCCACGTCGCATCCACGTGGGACCCGCGCGAAAAACAGAAAACATTTTGTCATTTTTTTAATTATTTTAATCATTTTAAATCAAAAATAAAATCAGAAAAAATCCAGAAAAAATCCCTAAAAATTGTAAAAATCATAACTTACAAAATACAACTCCAAATTAATCCAAATTTCTTTCATTTGATCTGAAATTTAATTATCTATCATTCTAAAAAGTCAAATTATTTAAATAACAAGAGATTTAATTCTTATTTCAAAAATACATTCTTTTCTTTAAGATTTTAACTTTAGAAAATTAAATGAATGTTTATAAAAATGATTTCTCTTATTATTTAACTTTTAAAAACACTTATAATCTCAAGTAAAGATGGGTTATTAAATCTTTAATCTTTAATTCATCATAATTAACCCTAAATTAACGCATTTTGAGATTATAACATTGATAACATGCTATATTGACATAATAAGACATATTTTTAGTGCATATTAAGGCATAAATGATTTCATTTCCATGCATGTTATCATATTTATATGTATTTTTCTATTACTCTCTTAAAAAGTCATTATAATCTCAAAATACTTTAATTTAGGGTTAATTTTGATGAATTAGAGTTTAATAATTTGATAACCCATATTTTTCTTGAGATTATAACTGTTTTTAAAGTTAAAATGATAAGAGAAACAATTTTTATAAACATTCATTTCATTTTCTAAAGTTTAAAATCTTAAAAAATGAATGTATTTTTGAAATAATAATTTTAACTCTCATTATTTATTAATTTTGACTTTTTAGAATAATAGATAATTAAATTTCGGATCAAATGAAAGAAATTTGGATTAATCTGGAGTTATATATAAAAAGTTATGAATTTTCTATTTTTAGGGATTTTTTCTGGATTTTTGTGAATTTATTTCCTATTTAAATTAATTAAAATAAATTAAAAAAATGCAAAAAGCGGGTTTTAACCGCACGGGGCCACGTGGCAGCGCCACGCGGGCCCACACGGCATATAGTATGTATATTATTATTACTATATATATATAAGTTCTTAAGCCTTCCCTATATGGGAAGGGGTTTTCAATCTTATAAACCGTCGGGTGTTATAAACCCGAAGGTTTCCTCGAATTAACTCCGTGTGGGACTAAATCCCACATATTCTTTTGATGCAGGTGATGTGGTTCTATGGAGAGCGTTGGATCAGGTCGAGCGATCGATCGACGCGCGTCGATCAAATGGACCCGTGGACCACCGCCGATGATCAACCACGTGCGTCAATTGGAGCGTTATAACGGATGAGATTAATCGGCGCAAATCGCATCTTAGCCGTTGGATCGCGATCTAAGGGGCGATATTTGAGGCGTTTTAGAACGCTTACCTACGGATTAAATCGTGGCCGTCCATCACGATCCGACGGTCACGACTTAATCAAAACAGTCCACGATGGACCGTTTCATCGTAACCGTCGATTGTTTTGATCGGACGGTTACAAGAAAAAGCCCTATATAAAGAGATGTTCTTCACGAATGTAAGCATCCGAGTTGAGATTTCAATCTAATTGACTGTCTAGAAACCCCTCACTCTCTCGTTTCTCTAAATCCCATCGTGTTCTTCTTCCATTTCCGCACTCACGGAGCCCTTGAGATTGAGATTTGGTGAAGTATCGAGTGAAAAATCGGCGCTTGAAGCTCGTCATCGCGTTCTTGGCTTTCTAGATGATTAATCAGATTAATCTCTATGAATCGATCGCTATTCCGGTTTAGTGGAAGCGGTTTTTCATCATCTACATCCCAACCACATTTAATTTCAGTTTATATTAGGATTTAGAAGTTAATTTTATCAAATTTTACCTAAAATCGCTCATTTTCATGCTCGAAATTTTCTCTCCACTTCGAATCTTGATTTCTCCGCGAAATCAAGTCCAAATTCGACAATTTTTGATTCCGTGGAATTGATTAGAAGTCTACTTTCTTAAAATACCATTTTCCCCAATTTCTTTCATCGATTTCTCATCCGATTTGATCAAATTTGAAGATTACGTCAAGAAATTCCTTAATTCCCTGTGGATTCGACCCATATTTACCATTATACCCCTCAATTCGAGTGAATTTCTTAAAATTGGTAAGTTTGGAATTATTTTTGACGTGATACCGCGTGAAATCAACGACCTCGCGGTCTCGTCTCGTCAAACATAAAATTGCATAGAATGATAGAAAAGCACTCAAAGTATGATAACATGCACATAAATGTAATGTTTTATGCCTTAAATTACATTAATAATCATGTTTTATCATGTTAAGATTACGTGTTATCACACCCCCCCAACTTAAATAATTGCTAGTCTCTTAGCAATTTCCTATAGAATCTCGCTAGAAAGTCCTTTCCATTTTTCAATCCTACTACTAAAGAGGTGAAATGTATATAAGTATGATTACTCTTCCTCATAGTGTAGATCATAGTGATCTAGATTCCATTTCTAGGTTGACTTCTGATAACATGCTACATTTACATCATAAAACATGATTTTTCATGCATATTAAAGCATAAATGATTTCATTTACATGCATGTTATCATATTTCTATGTATTTTTCTATTATTCTCTTAAAAAATCATTTAAATCTCAAAATACTTTAAATTAGGGTTAATTTTTATAAATTAGAGTTTCATAATTTGATAACCCATATTTTTCTTGAGATTATAACTGTTTTTAAAGATAAAATAATGAGAGAAATAACTTTTATAAACATTCATTTTATTTTCTAGAGATTAAAATCTTAATAAATGAATGCATTTTTGAAATAATAATTTTAACTCTTATTATTTAATTAATTTGACCTTTTAGAATAATAGATAATTAAATTTTGAATCAAATGAAAGATATTTGGATTAATTTGGAGTTATATATTAAAAGTTATGAATTTTCTATTTTTAAAGGATTTTTCCAGATTTTTAAAACAGTTTTTCTTATTTTATTCTCGATTTTAAATAATAAAAATAAATAAATAAAATTAATTAAAAAAAGGGGCGCGGGGCGCGGGGCCCGCGTGGATGCGACGTGGCACGCAGGGCCACGTGGCAGCGCCACGCAGACCCCGCGCAGCGCCTACGTGGCGCGACATATATCATTATTTTTATTAACTATATAGATATAAAGTGTTCTTTGTCCTCCCCTATATAGGGAGGGTCATAACCTTAGAAACCGTCGGGTATTATATACCCGACAATTTCATTTAATTAAGTCCGTGTGGGACCAAAATTTATGTCTTACTTACCTTGCAGGCGATGTGGCGCGACGACAAGCATTGGATCTCGCGGACGGGCGATCGACAGGCGTCGATCGCATGGAGCGCGGACCACGGGAGATCAATCAACACGTGCTTATTTAAGTTGAGTTATAACGGTCCGATCGGCTGCAACGTGGCGACATCACGCGCGTTGATCGCGTGGAACGTGGATCATCAAAACGCATCAACGCACGTGCTTAATCGGAAGCGTTATAACGGTCCAGATTAGATCTTGGAGAAAGCATCTGGAGCGTCGGATGAAGATTCAACGGACGCGATTCAAGGCGTTTTTATAAGCGTTTCATCAGATGTCATCTGAGCCGTTGATCAAAATCCAACGGCTACGATATTTTCGAAACGGTCCACGATGGACCGTTTCATCGTAACCGTCGATCGAAACGATCGGACGGTTACGGATTTTTGCCCTATAAAACTAAGTGTTCTTCGTCGTTCTTAAGCATCCGAGCAAGAATCAATCTAATTGACTGTCTAGACACCTTCCTTGCTCGTTTCTCTCGAGTTCTTCCTCTTCCTCTTCAATTTCCGCGTCCAAGGAGGGGTAGAAGTCGAGATTTGGTGGAGTATTGAGTGAGAAATTGCAGCTTGAAGTTCGTCGAGGCGGTCTTGATTTTCTCCGCGATTAGTCAGCTTAATCACGACAATTTGATCGCAAAATGAGTTTAGTGGAAGCGGTTTTGCATGATTTACCTCCCAATCAAGTTTAATTTCTGTTTAGAATAGGATTTCAATTTCAATTTTGTTAATTTTCATCTAAAATCGCGATTTCGCCGCTCCGAAATTTCTCTCCACTTCAATTCATGATTTCTTCGCGAAATCAAGTCCGATTTTGACGATTTTTGATTCCCTGGAATCGATTTGAAGTCTACTTTCTTAAAATACCATTTTCCCCAATTTCTTCCATCAATTTCTCGTCCGATTTGACCAAATTCTAAAAGATCTCCTGAAAATTCATAAATTCCCTGTGGATTCGACCCGTATTTACCATTATACCCTTGAATTCGATACATTTTTATCAAATTGGTAAGTTCGGTATAATTTTTGACGCGATACCGCTTGAAATCGACGACCTCGCGGTTTTGTCTCGTCAACTTCTTTAGTGCATATTAGGGTAGTGCTCATCGGCTAATGCTCGAGTCTAATTCTCAATTGTGGTCGAGGTGAGCATATCTAAGGTTTAATGCTATGGGGATGAAAAGATCCTCACACTCTCATGAGCAGATGTAATCCTTACCCTCTCCATAGATTCATCACTCCTCCTCTCAAAATGGAGGCTACTTAATGTATTAGAATTCCCTTCAACTTTCCTTCCTCTAAAAAGAGTGCAATTGCAAAGGTATTCCTATCTTTGGATGCAGCGTTTGAGGTGGTTGAAAGAAATTTAAAGACACTATATCTAAAGGAATGATGTGGTTAAAAGCAAATATGTGTGTAAACAAAATGGATTTTAAAAACAAAAGAGGTACCACTTATGATAATTTTAGCTCCCAAATGATGTGGATGGTGATGGATGGTAGGGATAGATGGAAATGGTAGAGATGGTGGTGTTGAGAAGAGAAGATATTCCTCTAACTTATTCTCCTTCTTTTCACTTCTTCTATTTCTCTCTTTTTCTTTCTTTTTCTCCTTCCTTTTTCCTTGCCTCTTTCTTTTCTTTTTCTCTTTTTTTTGTTTTGCTTTTGTAACATACTTCAAAATTTCAAAAGAGTTTACACAAAATAAGGATATGGAGGAGTTGTTTCGTGGAGGTTTGAAGAGAGTTTGCCAAAGTGTGAAGTGTACTGTTTGAAGGGATATGTCCATGTGAGAGGAATGTGGAGGAGATGTGATGGATGTGTGAGTCACTTGGGAGTGTGATTATCATAAGTGAGGTTTAAAACAAAGTGGTGTAACTACTTAACTGCTTTGGAAGAGATAAACTAAATGCCTATAAGGGAAAGGTAGGTACTTCAAAAAAATGATGGATCATTGCACTCTTTTAAGGGAAAGTTCGGAATCGAGGAATTCCCACACTAAGTAGGTTCGGCTGATGTAAGGTAGGGGATAAGAATTTTGCTTGAACTTCACTCAAAATCTTTCCATTTCAAATCCATAGCACTTCAACCTTCTAATTCTCATTTTTCCTCGGTGCCTTGTTAGATACCCAACCCCAAAGACGTTAACCATTACGAATAACCCCATGGTTTATCTAGATCACTTGATTTTATTACTCAAAATGTAATCATATGGGCTATTAGGCCCTCATTTCTACATCTCTAGTAGATAAGATCTCAAACTTTCAAGACTTCTAAGGTGGAGAAGAGTGGTAATAATTTGGAAAATAGGAGTTTTTAGAATTTAGATTTTTAAAATTTTTGAAAAATTGTTGAATTTTTCTAAGTCTTCACCCCCCAACTTAAACTCTTCATTGTCCTCAATGAAATTACTATTCTCATGATGAAAGATAGCAATAATAATGATCATGGCATGAAAATGATAATAAAATGTGGTGAGGAGAAAAGGGTTTAGAAAAACTCATTTGGGCTTTTTGATGCTTGATCACGGGATTTCTCGTGCGTGCGCCCTTCATAATATCGTTCTTCGACAATGTATTTATTCTAAGAAAAACTAAAGGAAAAACACAAAAATGATAACTTTGGGCTGCCTCCCAAAAAGCGCTAAGTTTAACGTCTTCAGCCAAACTCGGTTAAGCTCATATTCTCCAAAAATTGATGCGATTATTTTGAATAAAAACTTGATGCATGATAAGAAATTTCCTCAAGATCCAAACCATAATTATCCTTATTATGAATAATAAATCATTATACTCCATGGTTTGAAAGTGAAATTTAGAATTTTTGCATGAAATTCAAATCATATCATCAGATCAAATTCATGTAATCACAAATTATTGGAGATAGTATATTATAGATATATTATATTATATATATAAATATAGAGATATAGATATATTTTTTCAGGAAAAATTTTCTATCGATAGAGCGGTTGAAATTTAGATTACTTCGAATCTATCATGGCCTAAGTCTACGCAGAGCATGGCTTCGATGCGGCCTAGGACGACGAGAAACTCTAAATAACCCTAGTAAAACAGGCTTTTTCGTATAGAATCGTTAATTTCAATAAAGATAAAATTTCAACAATGATTTAGAAAAACAAGTCATGCGTGATTCCGTGAGAGCTTGGCCCTCTCAAAACGATACATGTGAGCAATAGACCACGTCGCATGGGATTCAAAAATAAGGATAGAACATAGTCCCACACGGAGAAAATAACTAGAAATGACGAGTATAAAAGGTGGAAAGAAATGAGAGGTTTGTGTTACCGCCCCAAACTACTTACTCGGGCTCACTAACTCATGGGCCCATCACTCGCAAGCCTCTTCACCGCCACATGGTGCCATCTGGGCGTCCGCATGGACTCGCGTGGCACTGCCACATGTCCGTGCCACCTCTGCGCCACGTAGGCGCTCGCGCGGGCTCGTGTGGCTCTGCCACGTGGCCTTGAGTTCCACGTCGCATCCGCATGGGTCCCATGCAATAAAATACCCCATTTTTTGCTTATTTTTATAATTTTTAAAGGATTTAAAAATTAAATTAAATTTAAATAAATTCCAAAAAATTCCTAAAAATTGGAAAAATCATAACTTTTAAAATACAACTCCAAATTATCTCAAATTTGTTTTGTTGGATCAGAAATTGAATAATCTGTCATTATAAAAAGTCAAAATATTAAAATATTAAGAGAATGAATTGGAATTAAATAAATACATTCATGTATTTTCTAAAATAACTTTATAAAAATAAATGAATGTTAATAAGCATCATTTCTCTTATCATTTAATCATGAAAACATATGTATGATCTCAAATATTATTAGGATTAAAATCATAATGTTCAATTATGTATAATAATTCATAAATTAATGTATTTTTAGATCATAAAATGAAATTATGCAAAATGATATAAATATACTTAAAATATGATAACATGAATACAATTAGACCAATTAATGCTTTTATTTGCATTAATAATCATGTAAATTCATGTATAAATAACATGTTATCAATAGGCAGGAGAGAGAGAGAGTGAGAGAGGGAGGGAGAGAGAGAGCGAGGGAGAGTGAGAGAGAGGGAGAGTGCGAGAGAGATCAAAGGAGAGAGAGGGAGGGAGGGAGAGTGAGAGAGGGAGAGAGAGTGAGAGAGGGGGAGAGAGAGAGAGAGAGGGAGAGAGAGAGAGATGGAGGGAGAGAGAAAGAGAGAGAGATGATAACATGCTAATTAGACTTGATAATACATGATTATTAATACATATTAAGGCATAAATGATTTCATTCCTATGTATGTTATCATGTTTATGAGTATTTATCTATCATTCCATGAAAAAGTCATTATAATCTCAAAATACTTTAATTTAGGGTTAAATATGATGAATTAAAGATAATTAATTTTATAACTCATCTTTACTTGAGATTATAAGTGTTTTTAAAGTTAAAATAATGAGAGAAATCATTTTTATAAATATTTATTTAATTTTCTAAAGTTAAAATCTTTAAGAAATAAATGTATTTTTTAAATAGAAATTCAAACTATCATTATTTATTACCTTTGACATTTTAGAATGATAGAATTATGAGTCCCGGCCCGCTTTTTTCCCACTAACCAATTACGACCACTGAACAAACTTAGTTGACGAACATGGTTTATGCGCCGCTAATGTAGCGGCTTGTCGAGCATTTGACAAATTCACACCATCCATTTCAAATGGGATTTGTCCCGTGGACACACGAGCAATCCAAACCCATAGGATTTCCTTGTCCTCTTCCCATTCTAGCTTTTGTAGGTTTCCCCATAATAGGAAGATCTGCGAGAACTCTTACCCATATCTTACCATTTCTTTGTAATTGTCCGCTCATAGCACGATGGAATTGTCCGATTATAGCCCAACGCGCTGCTTCGATGGCTCGATATGAAAGACGACCAGCTCTACAACTTTTGGTGCCATATCTTCCAAAACCAAGTTGTGTACCGTCCGTAAAAATACGCCTACTACATCTGCCTTTACAATATTTACAAAATTTCGTACATTTCGGATATAGCACGCCCTTCTTTTTTTGACTATATGAGATCCGCACTTTGACACCTGAGATTCCGTAACGAGTAGATACTTCCGCAGGAATTTTTTTATCAAATGAAAGAAATATTGATTAATTTGGAGTTATATTTTGAAAGTTATGAATTTTCTAATTTTTAGGGATTTTTTTAGAAATTTTTGGAATTTATAATAAATTTCTAAAGATTTTTCGGAATTAAAAATTGAATTTTCTAATTAAATATCGATTTTTTAGAATAGTTAAAGCACATAGGTGACGTGGCAAAGTCAGAGCCGTCCGATCGATTGTGAACAACGATCACGATGAGGGGGACGAGGTGGCAGTGTGTGGGACATCCGATCGCACGTGTGTTTTCAATCTTTGATCTTCACTTAAGATTGATGGACCATGTGTCTTAAATCGCAGTTCACCGATTGTTTTAATCTCGACCGTTGATCGCAAAGAGTTATAACGGTCGAGATTAAATGTGATCAAAACGCATCTGAGGCGTCCGATGAAGATCCGACGGATGCATTTTCAAGGCATTTTATAACGCGCAAACACGTGGCTTTATCTCGAGCGTCCATTGGCGATCCAATGGACGCGACTTAACGGTAACGGTTCGTGATGGACCGCTTCATCAGAGCCGTTGATTAATTTGATCGGACAGTTACGCCCAAAATCCTTATAAATTGAGATGTTCTTCCGATTTGTAAAGCATTCGAGAGCAAATCAATCAAATTGATATGTTTAGACACCAAATCTCTTGAATCTCTTGATCCTATCCTCTTCTAGACTCAATTCCGCGTTCACGGAGTGTTTAAGATCAAGATTTGAGTGAAAGACAAGGAAAAAATTAACGTTTGAACTCCACGATCGCAATTTTCACATTTTTTATGAAAAGCTTTGATTCCAGCGATTAATTGGGTTAATCCAATCGCAATCTTGGGTTAGTGGAAGCGAATTTTACTAATCTTTTGTCTATTACCGCTTAATTTTTGTTTAGATTAGAAATTTCGATAGTCTTGATCCGGTCCAATTGGCAGACTTCGAGTTAGTCTTTATCCAACCCTACTAATAATCATGTAATATCAAGTATAAATTGAATATTATCAACATACCAGAGAGGCATGCTAGAAAATATATGGACCCCAAACAATCGGCCCAAAGTCATGTGATGTATCAACCAAATGGAGGAAATGGGAAACCCAAATCTCTTATAGTGGTAGTTATGTTAATAGATTAAGGCTAGAATTCTGTCTTCAATTTGGTCTGATAATTGTTCTATCTGTTAATTTGCTCTTCTCTTTCACTAAAACATACAGCAATATTTCAAAAGAAATGTTTATTTCATAAAGTCAGTATAACATTAAGCAGTTCCTCGTTTGATGCTCGCATCGACACAAAACCCGGTACATCGGGTAAATCTTCTTATTCTTGCTAGAAACAAATCGTCCGAGACTACTGACGATCGGATGTACCGGGTTTATTCGTCAATCCCATCATTCGAGACATCGATCAAAACGAGAGCGAGAAAATTGACGACACTTAAGCGTTTTCCACCATCAAATAAGCCCGGGCGAACTCGCGCAGAAACTCTCCAATTCGTCGGTATCCCCTGGCCTCGGCAAAGAGCGAGATGCCGGCTAAGACCAGGCTGATTCCAGCCTTGACAATGATTCCGCGCGCCGTTTCTCCCGCCATATAAAAAAAACTAAGACAAAAAAGCCCGTAGGACCGATTTACTGAGCTCCAATTTTGAGCGGCCTTTGTTCAGATATATATAACATATCAATGATGCCCACAGGGCGTGAAAGTCCGGACTTTATTTTTGTTTGCGGCAAATGTCAACGAAAGAGGAACGATAGGAGAGTGACATTGGAGAAAAATGTCACTTTCAGTGACATTTCTCTATCTATTTCTCCTATCGTCCCTCTCCCTCTCCGGAATTTTTCAGTGACATTTTTCTCCTATGCTGAAAGTGACATTTTTCTCCGTTTCTTCTCTATCTATTTCTCCTATCGTCCCTCTCCCTCTCCGGAATTTTTCAGTGACATTTTTCAGCATAGGAGAAATGTCACTGAAAGTGACATTTTTCTCCAATGTCACTCTCCTATCCGTAGGAGAAAATTCGGAGAGGGAGAGGGACGATAGGAGAAATAGATAGAGAAATGTCACTGAAAGTGACATTTTTCTCCAATGTCACTCTCCTATCGTTCCTCTTTTCATAAAAAATGTGAAAATTGCGATCGTGGAGTTCAAACGTTAATTTTTTCCTTGTCTTTCACTCAAATCTTGATCTTAAACACTCCGTGAACGCGGAATTGAGTCTAGAAGAGGATAGGATCAAGAGATTCAAGAGATTTGGTGTCTAAACATATCAATTTGATTGATTTGCTCTCGAATGCTTTACAAATCGGAAGAACATCTCAATTTATAAGGATTTTGGGCGTAACTGTCCGATCAAATTAATCAACGGCTCTGATGAAGCGGTCCATCACGAACCGTTACCGTTAAGTCGCGTCCATTGGATCGCCAATGGACGCTCGAGATAAAGCCACGTGTTTGCGCGTTATAAAATGCCTTGAAAATGCATCCGTCGGATCTTCATCGGACGCCTCAGATGCGTTTTGATCACATTTAATCTCGACCGTTATAACTCTTTGCGATCAACGGTCGAGATTAAAACAATCGGTGAACTGCGATTTAAGACACATGGTCCATCAATCTTAAGTGAAGATCAAAGATTGAAAACACACGTGCGATCGGATGTCCCACACACTGCCACCTCGTCCCCCTCATCGTGATCGTTGTTCACAATCGATCGGACGGCTCTGACTTTGCCACGTCACCTATGTGCTTTAACTATTCTAAAAAATCGATATTTAATTAGAAAATTCAATTTTTAATTCCGAAAAATCTTTAGAAATTTATTATAAATTCCAAAAATTTCTAAAAAAATCCCTAAAAATTAGAAAATTCATAACTTTCAAAATATAACTCCAAATTAATCAATATTTCTTTCATTTTATCAAAAATTTAATTATCTATCATTCCAAAAGGTCAAAATTAATAAATAATAGATTGAATTTCTATTTCAAAAATACATTTATTTCTTAAAGATTTTAACTTTAGAAAATTAAATAAATATTTATAAAAATAATTTCTCTCATTATTTTAACATTAAAAACACTTATAATCTCAAGTAAAGATGAGTTATATAATTATTTATCTTTAATTCATCATATTTAACCTAAATTAAAGTATTTTGAGATTATAATGACTTTTTCATGGAATGATAGATAAATACTCATAAACATGATAACATGCATAGGAACAAACCCGGTACATCTGATCGTCAAGGCCCGATCGTCAGTAGTCTCGGACGATTTGTTTCTAGAAAGAATAAGAAGATTTACCGATGTACCGGGTTTTGTGTCGATGCGAGCATCAAACGAGGAACTGCTTAATGTGATACTAACTTTATGAAATAAACATTTCTTTTGAAATATTGTGGTATTTTTTAGTGAAAGAGAAGAGCAAATTAACGGATAGAACAATTATAAGAGCAAATTGAAGACTAAGAATTCTAGCCTTATCTATGAACATAACTACCACTATAAGAGATTTGGGTTTTTATGATTCTACCACTATAAGAGATTTACAATTAATTGTGGTATTTTTTTAATGAAAGAGAAGAGCAAATTAACGGATAGATTAATTATAAGAGCAAATTGAAGACTAAGAATTCTAGACTAATCTACGAACATAACTACCACTACAAGAGATTTGGGTTTTCATGATCCTACTACTATAAGAGATTAAATATTTGGGAGCTAATTTCTAATATTTTTTGTGCCAATAATATGACTTGTAAATAGGTTGATACTACCGAGTATAATTATGATGGCACAATCAGCTGGTATAAGGGAAGTTTTGTGGCTTACTCAAAAGGTTTCTCTCCATTTACTTTTTTTAGTTATTTCCAAGTTTTACTATGTTTTGTCATTTACAAAGGTTAGAGATCTCCCATATTGATTTCCATAATTTTTTTACGATGGTCTCACAAAACATGCATTTATAGAGCAACCTTCAAGTATGCTCTTCAACGAGAGTTCAAAAAGGTTTTCAAGTTTAATCAAGCTATACATGGTTTCAAGAAAAAGTCCATGGTCTTGGTTTGAGAAATTTTCTACTTTATGACATCCTTTGGTCACTACTGCTAAAAAAATCCTTTAGGTTTCATCAATCACAATACTCGTTGATGCACTTTTCTATTAATATATATTGATGGGAATAAATGTGATGAAAATTCTCAAATTAAAAGATATAGTAACACCAATTTGTTCTCAAGGGTATGGGGAAGCCAACGTGTTTTTTTGGGTATTAAGATTTCTCACTGTCCAGACATGGTGATGCTATCCCAAAGCTAACATGTATTAGACTCGCTTCAATATATTATACTTTTGGGCTTTGACCAAAGTCATCACTGGTTGACTCATGGGTAAACTTTTGGGATGTTCATTCTCACTTATTTGATGATGGTAATAAATTACATACATTGATCATCAAGTTGATCTATTTACAAGTGACTTTTTGGGATTTTACCTTCATTTTTGCGTTGTTCAACCAATTTATGCACAAACCTAGATTGGTTTATTACATTGGGGCACTTCTAGTGCTTGGGGAATGATTCATACATAAGTGACAAAGTCATTTGCACATTGAGGATTATTTTGATGTTGGTTATGCCACACATCATGGTTACAAGAACTCTACATTTAGATTTTGCACTTATATTGGTGCTAACTTGGTAATGTGGCGATCTAAGAAGCAATATGTGGTTATGAGATCTAGTATAGAGGTGGAGTGATGATTGATATGTCACATAGAATTTCAAAGCATATGGCCACAAACTCTACTCAATAAACTGAAAGTTTCCCATTGACATTCCACGAAGATCTATAATGATAGTCTGGTTGCCATTTTTGTCACCAATCCAACTTTTCTTGAGCTAATAAAGTATATTGAGGTGGTCAATCACATTATTTGAGACAAGATCTTGCAAAGCCTTATCTGTACTATATATATATTTAATTCTTAACATATATCTAATTTTTTTCACCAAAGCCCCATGATTTAGTTTGTGGAAAACTGGACAAGATCAACATTTATGCTCCATCTAGACTCTAGAGAGATAGAGAGAAGTGCATTTGTAAAGAGATATATTTTTCTGTGCATTAATATATTGTATTTTAGTTTCTATACCTTTTTATTCCATCACGAGACCCCCTTATTAGATGGCCCAAATCTCTCTCATTCTAGCGAATCTAGAGGCAAGATGTGGCACAATCCTATGCATTCTACACTTATAAGATGAAGATCCAATGGGTAGCGCTTTATTTGTTCTTTTTCTATCCTCCCAGAAAATCACAATGAGACATGTGATGCAATATTAGCCTCTCGATCAAGATTCGATTAAATTGGACGGCTGCAATCAAGTTAAGTGCCTTTTAGGGATTTTCAATGGCAAGAAATACTCCAAATTGAAATCATGATATCTCATGATCTCGATCAAGTTAGGCGCTGAAATTTTGTAGGCATAATTGTCATTCAAGTTCTTCAACTCATAGTGGCTTATTTAAATTTTTACATAGAAAAATTAGATAACATTTCATTGTGTGCTTCTAGCATTGGCTAGCTGAAAGAAAGATGGCACTTGATCATTATGAGTGTACGGAATATCATTTCTAATGAGTTTCTTTTATTTTCTATTTATTCCTTTTGTTGGATGCAATATGCCAAATGTGAGAAATATGTACGATCTCTCAAAGGTATGTTTGATCGAAGAGCATCACTGGAGTACATTTTCATTGAAAATATTTATATTATGATCACTCTCCACTGATATTTTTATTTTCTCAATCTTTTCATCCACATTTTCATTTTTTAAGCCATAAATCACATTTTTACCATCCAATCAAGGGCTTTTGATCTTCTTCTTTTTTTAACCTAAGAAAATACCAAAAGTATTCAGTGATTTGAATCTTTCAATTGTCCTCCTCATGGATTTGACCTCGATTTGCCTCTATTCAAAATTTTGATATTAAATTTGAAGAGTTGAGAATAAGTTTTTATAAGTGAACTTGCACTTTTAATTACCGTAATTTTATGCATATCAATGTGAATCAACCTCGTTAACATTTTGGTATAATCTGATTTACGGATACATTTTAATCAGCTTAGTGAAATCTTTCTACAGAGAATACCCAATGACGTCCTTATTGTCTCCACACAAATGGACATGGGATCATCCATTCTAATCAAAAGAGCTGGAATAGATAGTGCTATTCTATCGATATCCACTACCTTCCCTGAATATTTGAAGAATATGTATCAAGAACATTTAGACCATGTATTATAGAGAAGTAATCAATATAGTATATCTTCACAGGGCTCATGGCTTAGGGCTTCTCTGAGGCATATGGAGATGACCGTAAAGAAACCGACTTTCTAGTTGTTCATCTGAAACAGAAAGAATTTCTCCTTTCTCTTGTAATCGATCAAGCATGGTCACTTCATCAACATGACATCTCCAATGCCTATCCTTTATGATGATATCACTAAGCTAGTCCTTGTGGGGAAATATCCATAATATGTTTCCCATGAAGTATGGGCTAAATTGTCTTTTAAAACTAGACTTCTTGGGTACGAGCTTGACCTGTCCCTATTGAGGTGACAAAAATTCTCATCAGCCAATCTAGAGAGAGAGGTAAAAAAATTCTCTAATCATAAGTCAATGTGCGATGAAAATTTAAAATATCTTGGGGGGATGTCCTCAAGAAATATAGTCCAAGAATATTCATTTTTCTTCATTATCCATCATTTTCTTCTCCACTGCCCACCCTTGGTACCTAGAGATGGAGATAAATAGAACAAATATCTCTACAAGGGTAAATTTAAAAATCGAATATCTTCGGAGGTTTTCCATGCGAATTATGCTACCCGATATTTATATACTAAACTATGTTAATATGAAGCATATCTATAAAACTATAGTTATGTCCACATGTAAAATTATCTTCCTGTCAGGGTATGATTTAAATTTTAGAAATATCTCGGGGGCTTTTCCTCAAGAACCATACTCCAAGAATATCCATCATCTTCTAGAGAGAGAAAGTTAGAGAGAGAAAGTTAAAGCAGCTGAAATAGCAAATCGCAGGTTGCTTCTGTGATGGCAGGGAAAATTGCAAGATCAAATAAAGAAATTCAAAATACCGCTGCGAGATTTTCCGGCGAACCGAGGACGGAGTAATTTTTTGCGATGGAAAGAGGTGGAGATTTTGCGCGCTCGGCGAAGCGAAAGAGGAACGAAATGGAGGAGAATCCTCAAGTCTCGATCTCCGCCGCCCGTGTGGAGATAGAGACCGAGGTCGCCGCTCTGCGAGAAGCTCTCTCCCGCCACCAGCAGACGATCGCGGATCTCTGCTGCGAACTCGAAGAAGAGCGCGCGGCGGCCGCATCCGCTACAGACGAAGCGATGTCGATGATTCTTCGGTTACAGAGAGAGAAAGCGGATGCGCAGATGGAAGCGAGACAATTCAAGCGATTGGCGGAGGAGAAGATGTTGCACGATCAGCAGGAGCTGGAAGACCTAGAAGACAAGTTATTCGTCCGCGAGCGCGCGATCCAGGCTTATCGCCGCAGATTAATCCGTTTAGGCGCCGATCTGAATTGTGCTGATCTGGAGGAAGAATCTGAGCCGTCGATCTCGCCGGAGAATCTTGATTATCCTCCGTTGAAGTGCTGCGACGGAGGAAAGGAGCAGGATTTGGTTTCGGAGCGAGAGCATTTGATGAATTTAGAGAGAAGGATGGATGATTTGGAGACGGAGAAGAAAATAGCCGTTGAAATGGAGGAGGAAGACAGAATTTATACTGTTGATACCATTCACAGAGATGATCCGCCGGAAGAGGATAAGGTTAGCATAAAAAAATTGTACAAGAGGTTGGAGGCGCTGGAGGCGGATCGAGAGTCGATGAGGAGAGCGATCGTGTCGATGCGCACGGATAAGGCGCAGCTGTTCTTGCTCAAGGAGATCGCGCAGAATCTGTATCAAGAGAAGGCGATCTCGAAAAGCCGATCAGAGTGCTCTGTTTTCGTCTCCGTGATCAAGGTGAGCTCGAGTTTCTCTCTCTATGACCATTGAGTTCTTGCATCTATAATTTCCCTATAATCGTCAAGATCTTGTATAAAATATCGTTTTGTTTTTTTCCCGAGATTAGCCCATTGACTTGCTTTTTCACGATATTTTATCAGCTTCGTTGACTTTTTTGTCTGTCTTTCTCCTTCCAGTGGATCATGTCGTGTGTTCTCTGGAGGCACAAAGCTCAGAGGAACAAGTGAGTATCTCTCTCTCTCTCTCCCTCTCTCCCTCTACTTATTTGTCTGTCTATCCACGTATCCAGCCATCAATCTACCTTGCCATCCATCTATCTATCCATTCACCGTGTCAATTATGAGTTGGGCGCTTTAACCATTCAGCCATGGATGCTTAACAGGGATCATTAGATATCGTGAAGAACCCGATTCAATTTGAGATTCATCCTTTCATCTATCGAACTTTCAATCTATCCATCCATCTATCTACCTGAGTATATATCAATTTATGTATTCATTTATCTACCAGTTCATCTATCCAACATCATTATTTATTTTATACCCATCTAATCTCCCATGGTTCCCTATCTAATGTCTCTCTCTCTCTTCTCTCTAATTTCCAAGTTGCAGAAGCATCTACGGGGCACAAACGAGCTCGAGGGCAGGGCTGAGGCTGCTCCTGGAGAAACCTTCGCCGTGCTACTTACACTACCAAAGGCAACAAACTTGCTTCTCAAGAACATTCAGTTGACCCTTGCTTTGTTTGACCTCTAGGGTTTCTTTCTCTTGCTCTTCTCTTTCTCTCTATCTCGCTATCCATCGACGTGGCAGAGAGAGACTGAGAGCGTTTTGATGCGATGTATAGCAAATTTTTCTAGATATAGCGGAAATGTAAATGTTTTTTATATTTAATTTATTACTTCTTCATATCAAGCGCCTGTAGCTCAGTGGATAGAGCGTCTGTTTCCTAAGCAGAAGGCCGTAGGTTCGACCCCTACCTGGCGCGTCCATTTTATACCCGCCACGTGTTGAAATATAATTGGAGAACTCTGTGCTTTCATGCATTTTCTTTAATGTCTACGTTAATGTTTAAATCAATGTCATAATGATTATAATAAAGAATATAAAAAAATTAAAACCAGGCCTGGTTTTTTTTAGAAAATTAAATGTTCTAAAATTAGGGATCAGCAATCATGTACAAGGTCAGATTTTGGCATGGACTGATTTTCAAGGTAAGTCAGGTCTGATTTTCCAGACCGGGGTTGGATAATTACCTAAATGCCCTTGACTAGTGGGCAGGTTGATGCCTTGGTAATGAAGCCTACGTGCTTTAATATGTTTATTCCTGATCCAGGTTGCAACGCCTAGGCAATCATCATTTAATATTTTTATTTTTTTAAGTAAAAAAACTGATGCTAATACTAAAAAGGATATCATGGCATATTTAGATAATGGTTTTTTTAGTTTACAAATGATTGATGGATATATAATACAATCATATTTTGGAAATTAATCTTTAACAAAACCTGAATTTCAGTTATTTTTATTTGATTGATTAATTCAACTATTAATTTGTTGCAGTTTATTTGTAAACATACTTCTAATCTTGTTTGTAATGTTTATTTTTAATTTTCATGGGTTATAAGTAAAGTTTAAAAAATGGGGCATACAAGAAGATAAAAAAATAGGGTTCTGAATCTTAAATGAGACCGCATTTCCCTTTTACAGGGTGAGGAAAGAGATGGCCAATCGCTCAATGAATATGATGGTAAACATTTTATGCACCTATGTTCAAAATGTTAGCTTGTTTCGCTAAAATTTTATGGGACGTCACTGCGAAAATCTTCCACATGATATCATTGGCCTACTCCAAGAATTTGACATGTGCAATTTGGTAATAGGCCCTTCACATCATACAGCTTGCAATAAAGATAGGTGCATGATTATTGCAACACTTAAATATCGTAGTACTTGAAATCCAACCTTCGCGAGTAATGAACTTGGTTTCTCTATTCCCATGTAGGTGTAACCACTTGAGCACCTTTGGCACTTTGACCAAAAAACACACTATGTTTATTGCTTTGCCAAGTAATGAGTTTTCCTCCAAAAATTATTGCAAAATATAGAAGTGGATTTCTTATTATCTTTTGTCACCATTATGATGAGACTTTGATAAGCCCTCGAAAGATTTGATTAAAACATTGAATGCGACGGAAGATATTTGAATTGAACATTTAAAACAATGAGGCTCCACGACTTGATGATACTATCATTTAGTATAAATAAAAAAATCAATACTTACAATGTTCATACAAGTAGTTCCTTAAAGTTTTTGTCCAGTGCCCAACTTTTAGCGGTATCTATGTGTTTTCCAAATAATTGGATCTCCTCCTAAAAATGTTCATCAAGAGACAATGAGAAGAAGGGGGAGAGTTTCTAACATAGCTTATATCGACACCCTTTGGCATGGTCATTCTCCCATTATTTATAGAATTTTTCAGCAAAACCCTCAAAGTTATGCATATATCTACTAATATTCATTGGTCTTATGTGCAAGACCTTCTATACCTATATATCTGTCTAGTTAATAACTCCCTTGACTCAATAATATTTATTTATCAACCTTATTAATTAATTACATCGACATATAGATTAATTAACTAAGGATCAATTTAAACTAATTAATAGGTCTAGCTGCCAGCCCGTTGCATACCAAGATACACCACACTCTCTAGAAGATATAAAGTGTATAAGAACCCTTTACTATAACATTTTAGTCATCAATTATCATGCTCATATAATCCTTCATCTGAGCAAGACTCATAGATGACTTGAGGTATGGTCAACTATCAATAACCCATCACTCAAGTTAATACTGATGCGTGAAGGAAATCATCAAGAATACCTTCTTGGATATTTTCACTACCTTGGCCAAGGATTTCATCACAACTCATTCAATGAGTCAATCTTCCTCAAATATCAAGGGAGGATGATCTCGTCTTGACCACATAAACACCTTTGAGGGCTTCATATCATACCCAATATATGACATTTTGGAGATCTCATGGCTAGGGATTCATAAGTCACAACCAAACATGATTATCCATCCATAAAGATGTCTTTCGTGTCTTAGGCTATAGAGCCACTAATATAATTTATGATGTGAATTAACCTAATTGAAAGTTAGGTATGATACCATTTAAGGATTCATATGGATCAATTCAATATACTCTTTCTCCAAAGATCACACATAACTTATCTGCGGTGTCATCATGCGTATGACTACAAGATTAGTCATACTCATCAAATGAGTCAGATTGGATAGTGTTGTACTTTTTGCATATTTTGATGGCTTTCTCGAATATCACTTGAATAGGGTAACATATGTTTAAAGACTAGTGATTGTTGTTTTATAGTTTTATCATAATTCACTTAGTTATTAAATATGTTCATGGACTTAATTACAAAATTCACACAAAAACAACCACGAATAAATGTTTTTCATGAAATATAAATGAGAAGTAGAAATTTTATTTGGCTTGTAAGCCACATAATGTCCATTACTTGACAACACATCTCCATGACACTTTTTTGGTATCGAAGAGGGAGAGACTCGACTATATATATAGGCATCATATCTCCTTAACTCTAATTTAATCTCTCAAGGAGAAGACTCACAAGTTCTTGGCAAAAATTCTCCTATGTGCTCAATTGGTCTCCTTAAATAAGGGGAGGCTCAATTACATTTCTTGACTGTTGAGATCTGAGGCTCGACAAGCTCTCTCTCCAAATTTATGTGTGTGACCCTCTAGGTCCATATATCTCAATAATTAATGACTTCACTATCCCAATAACATTTATTGGTCTTCCTTATCAATTAACTATATCAACATATAGATTATTTGGCTAAGGATAAATTTAACCCGATCTGTAGGTTGAGTTGCTAGCCCGGTGGGTGCCAAGCTACACCACGTGCTCCAAGAGATATGGAGTATATCAAAACTCTTTATTGGAACCCTACCATCATCGGTTACAATGTACATATAGTCCCTCATCCACGCGAGACTGATGAATGACCTGGGGTATGGTTAATTGTCAAACCCTAATCGGTCACTTAATTTAGTATTGATGCAAGTAGGAAATAATCAAGAATGACTTATCTAATATTTTCACTACCTTAGCCAAGGATTTAACCGCATCTTATTCCTTGAGTCTGATAACATGCAATTTATACTAGTAATTACATGATAATTAATGTAAATTAAGGAATAAAATATTCAATTCTTACGCTCGTTATCATACTTTGAGTACATATATTTCATTCTATAAAATTTTAAATTATAATTTCAAGTTGTATTATTTTAGGGATAATCATGCATAATTAAGTGATATTTGAAATTGGATTATCCCCATTTCTATATTTGAGATTAAAATTAGGTTTTAATTACAAAATAATAAGAGAAAATATTTTTTATATACACTCATTTATTTTTCAAAGGAAATGACTGTATTTTTAAGAGAAAAATTTATTCTATGGTTCTTTATTAAATACGACTCTTTAGAATGATAGATTATTTAATTTGTGATCAAACAAAAAAAATTTTGATTAAAAGGAGTTTTATTTTGAAATTTATAAATTTTCTAATTTTCGGGATTTTTTTAAAATTTGAAAATTTCTAAAATTTTTATAAATTTTTTATATTTATATTTATTTGTAAATCATAAAAAATATTTATTTTTATCGCGGGCTGATGTGACAGATGATATGGATGACATGATTGCATGACATCGTATGCATGCACCACGTGGCACATGTGTGCGCGTGCGCAAGTATGATTAGTGGGTTAAGCATCCTTTTAATGATATAAGCTAAATCCACTAACACACTCCAGTATTTATACACGCGTCATCTCAATATTTTTGCCATGTGAAACTATTTGTGTTTTAATTTTATCGCAAGTGACGTGGTGTGACGGGAAGCATTTGATTCGTGGACTTAATTAGTACCGTTGATCTTCACTTAAGTTGGGGGGGGGGGGGGTACGTGGCGCATAAAGATTTGTCATCAAATCATTTTGTTTTACGCATATGATCTCAACTATTCATCTGAGGAGTTATAATGACTGAGATTAAATCACGCTCGATGGACTCACGTGGATGTGTAAACATCCACGATGTTCGATGAAGATCAAACGAAGACGATTACATGAGGTTTCTTCAAGCGATAACGCTATAAAATCTCAATGCTTCATCACAAATCCAAGAGCCACAAGTTAAAGGCATCAATTCACAATCGAGCGTTGCATCTAAGACATTGATTGAAGATTAAGAGGCAAATCTAATGGTCACGCCCAATTTCGCATATTTATACCCATGTTCTTTGATGAAAAGAGTATTTTCAGATGTATCGAGTAATCAAAATGTTTTGACTCCTCAATCCTTGAATCTCTTCATTTCTTCCTCTTCTAGACTCATTTCCACTTCTAAGGAGTGTTTGAATTCAAAAATTCATTGAGAGAATAAGGAGAATTTGTCGCTTGAACACCAATTTTTGTTTTTTGAAACGCAAAATAAAAAGCCATGATCTGACAATGAATTCGATCATTTCGAGCATAATTTTGGGTTAGATTAGGTGTTTTCTCCCTAATCTTCCTTCATGTAGCATTATATTTTAATTTTGAATAGTAGAGTAGTCGAATTTCACAAAATTTCTTTGTTTTTTCTCTCTTCGCGAACGATTTTTCTATCCTGATTTCACTCCTTGATTTCTCCGCAAATACTTATCCAAATAGAGAAATATTTTATTGTGTGGGTTGTTCTTGGAGTCTTCTTTCCAAAAATACTAAAATTCATAATCTTTCAACTCATATGATCATCTGATTTGATCGAATTTGAAGAACACCCAAAAAATTTCCCTAAATCTCCGTGGATTGAACCCTTATTCATCATTATACTAATAAATTGGTGATTTAATATTAAAATTGGTGAGTTTGATATTTATTTTGATATGAATTTGTGTGTTTTCAAAAATCGCCCAACTTCGTTTTGTTAGAGTCGAATTTGTGCTTATATCGAGGGCAGATGATTCCATCTTGACTACTCAATAACCTTCAAGGACTTGATGTTGTAATCAATTTATGACATTTTAGAGATCCCGTGGCTAGGGATTCGTAAGTCATAGTCAAAACACAAATGTCTTTGGTGTCTCAAGTTGAAGGACCACGTACACGACCATACCGGCAATCATGTTGATCACCACTATCTATCCTTGGCGTCTCCACACTAATGGCCACAAGATCAACCACACTCATCACACGAGTCGAATCATATAGTGTTATTCTTTCCGGATAATTGGATGTCCTTCTTGAATATCTCATGAATAAGAATATTTAGAACATATGATTAAATACTAGAAATCACTGTATTATAATCTTGTAATTGTGCACTTGGTCATTCTATATGCTCATGGACTTCATTATAAACATCACACAAGAATGACAATGAAGAAAAGTTTATTTAAATGAATATAAAAAAGATGAAACCTACGATTGCTACTGAGTAACCTAAGAGTGATCGGCTTGCATGCCACATACTATTCATCATCGGCAATGTTCAATTGGCCTCTTAAGGGAGGCGAAGATTTACATTTTCTTATTAGCAATTCTCCTCTACACCCACTTGGTCTCCATAGAGGCCAAATATGACCTACAAGGCCCGTGTTGGGGTGACCCAATTGGTCCATGATAGGATGGTTGATTAAGGGCCCCTACCACTATCATGAGTTCTTTTCTACCCCAATACATGATCTCAAATTCTCTTACTTCCTTTTCCCTATGTAACCTCATATAGTTTCTCCTTTTTTTATTCATGCAATGCTAGGGTTTTCTATTCCACAGTCCAAAAACTAGAGCAGTGTGACTGGCTTTAAGGTAGGAATGTTTTTGCCGATAGGATAGTGTTGGACAAAAGAGTGAAATTCAATTATTTTCTATGCACGATGAATCAAGCTAGCTTACATGAATTCCTCAATAATAGAGTGGGATAACAAGTGGAGATGATGGTGACTAGGCTTGAACAAATGTTGGTTATCCATTTCTTGGACTCCATCCAATAAGAAGTGAAGAGGTAGGAGACTTCCAAATGGCATTTTGGCAATGACGATTGAATCTACCTTGTATAGGATGATCTCCCACATAAGGATTGAAGACTTACACAATCATGGTCCTCCATTTCCATGAAGGAAGATCCCCAAATAGGTAAAAATGGGATGAATGCCAAGTTGGGCTTCATCGATAAGGAATGATTCTCCACGTGCAACTAGTTCACTGAGAGGTTCTTATCCCCGTCAAGAGAAACAAAGTTTGCACTATAGCCCAAAGAGAAGGAGTTGGACTGGAACTCAAGCTCGTAGGTACCTCTAACTATCTTCAAGAAGTTACCACATATATATATATATACATGTATGTATGTATATATATATATATTGGGAGGCGACATCCTTCATAACTTAGATCAGGGGGACCCTTCAGTGCCTAGAATTTAGAGGGAAAAGGTTAATGGGGTAGACCTAAAATGCAAAGGCTAAAAACAGCTCTTGATTTATGGCCGGATTTAGACTTATTTTTATTGCATGATTTTGATGTGCATTTTAGTCAATTGAGTCGAGGATCATTAGTTCCAAGACTACCTGATCATTTATCATTAAAATAAAAATAAAAGGAATCAGCTAACAAATATATTTTACAATTATTTTAATTAGTTTCTAGAAAGTATTTATTTCCAAAATAATATCCATACTACTCATGGCATAATTAATTAAAGCAAAACCACCTCAAATTCCTATATTCAGAAAAGCCAAAATAAAAATAATTTTTAAAATAAGCTGCATTTAACTTTTTAAAAAATTACCAATAATTTTGAAGTGATATTAAACATCGGATTATCCCATGAAATAAAATAAAATAAAATAAATATTGGAAACCCTACCAATACGATATACCCTAAAACCCAAATCCTGCTGTTCATCTCTCTCCCCCTCTCCCTCTCTCCCTCTCTCTCTCTCTCTGCCGCCAGCCATGCCGAAACTCTCCGGCGGCCAGCCCAAAAGGAAGAAGCACTATCGTCCTGCGGTATAATCTCTCTTATTTTCTCTTACTTCATTCCGGACTTACTTTTCATCGAGGTATGCATGTGTCGGCTTTGCGATTTATTAAATATTGTGGAATTTTGCTTTGCGCTAACGCAGGGAAAGAAGAAGGAGGGAAATGCCGCAAAGTTCATCACGAGGACGCGAGCCGTCCACCAGCTCCAGCTCAGTCTCCCGATGTTCAGGTAGCCTCAGCCATCGATTTCATTTACCTTTGGTTAATTATGAATTTTATCTAATACCTTGATATAGATTCATTGGTTGATTCGTTTTGTTTATTGCTAAGATTTTGTAGGAAATTATTCATTCTCATTGATATTTGGTTTCTTAATTCTGATGGCAGATTTGTTCTGAAGCCTAATATAGAGTCATTGCTCGATTTGTTTTGTTGATTTCTAATTTTGTGCAGGACATTATGCATTCGCATTGGCCTTTAGTTTCCTTATTCTAACTGGGGACATTATGCATTCTTATTGGATTTTGGTTTCATTTTCATTTTTTGGTCCCTTATTCTACTTGGGTGTTTGTTCTGAAATCCAGACATAGACTCCATACTTAATTCATTTCGTTGGTTGTCCTTATTCTTATTGTTAATTTCTAATACTCCGTTGGTAATTATGTAATCTCACTGACCTTTGGTTTCACTCTCCTAATTCTTTTTTGGTAGTTCTTCTGAAAGACAAACGTTGACTGATTGCTTGATTCATTTCGTTGATTTATTATATAATGTGGGAATTGATTCGTCCTCTTTGGCCTTTGGCTTCCTTTTAATTTTCCTTTCCTTATCCTTATATAATCGGGAAAGTGCCTGAGGAGATTGAAGGTGGAATTTGATTTGAAACTTCAAATTAAAATCATTTCTATCATTTTTGTTGATTTCTTCAATTCTTTAGGAAATTATGCATTCTCAAAGGCATCTTTCCGAGAGTACCAAAGAAAAAGGTTGAAGGGAACCACAAGACCTACTACCACACGAAGGATATGAGTTTCCTTGCCCACGAGCCATTGCTTGATAAATTCAGGTTTCATTAAATTTGTGTTTCCTTCAGTCATCCATTCATCACTGGCCACTTTCTAAAGTGTCCACCATATTCTTCTCTTCATTATCCATCATAAATATCTCTTGACATGGCGTGGTGGTATACCAGGGATATTAAGGCCTATGACAGGAAAATAAAAAAGGCAGTGGCAAAGAAGAACAAGGATCGTGCCATTCGCCTGAAGAGCCAACGCCCATCATACCAACTTGATCCACTCATCAAACAGAGGTGCAGAAAGAAACTCTTTTTGGTGAAAGAGTTGTACTTATAATTTCTTCCAATATTTCTAGGTATCCGAGGTTTGTCGATGCGTTGCGGGATCTGGATGACTGCCTTACGATGGTGCACCTTTTTGCTGCCTTACCTGCGACTGATGGTACACGCATTGATGTTGAGAGGATCCACAACTGTCGAAGGTTGATGCTGAAATCATTTCCTTTTTATATTTGACTATCTCTTCTTATTTTTAATTGGATTTTTCATTTTTTAAATGATACTTGAAGTGCTCTATTATTCATCTCTAAAGCATTTTAACAAATACGGGTTGTTCATGTCAATTATTTGATTAGACTTTAAACATCAGATTGATCCATGTTGTTGGATTTTTATTTTTTGAAGATGGATTTGTACCTGAATTTCGAATTCCTTATTATGTAGGTTAAGCCAGGAATGGATGGCTTATGTTGCCAGGGTACATTGCCTGAGGAAGACTTTCATATCCGTGAAGGGCATTTATTACCAGGTATGCTCGCTTAGTCATACTGCATACATCCTCTCTTGTGTGAACGTCTTCATCTCTGAATGCTTCTGTTATGCAGGCAGAGATTGAGGGCCAAAAGATTACTTGGCTAACGCCTCATGCGTTGCAGCAAGTTGTTCCTGATGATGTTGATTTCAATGTGCTGCTTACATTTTTGGAATTTTATGAGGTAATGACGTCAGTTTCCCTTTTTATATGTTTTTAGTGAAATAAGTACGAAACCCTGGACTGAAATCCTTGATGTCTAGACCTGCAACCCTTAACTGGACTTTAGAACCCAAAAATTTGAAGTTAAGATTTAGAATCACTTTCCCAGAAATCTTAAATGTTAAATCTAACCTACTGAGATTGTACTTGTCAAACCTGAGGTTTAGGCTCAAAACTAGAGTTTTGACGCCCTAGAGTATGAATTTTAAAACTATTCTCTAGAACACATTCATCACGCTGTCAATTACAAACTGCATATTAGTATACTTTTTTGAGTGGCGCTAAAAATGTTGTCATTCCTATTAATGCATTTCATTATAATTAGTTTTAGGAGGAAAAGTTCATTTCTCTTTCTTCTTTAGTATATATCATACACGATGGTTTTCTGAACTCTTTTTTCTTTGACAGACTCTCCTTGCCTTTGTTAATTTTAAACTGTATCATTCAATAAATTTGGAGTATCCACCCACCCTTGACCCTCTTCTTGAAGCAGAAGCGGCTGGTACAGTTATATTTTGTTTATTCTTCTCACACAACAAACTTGACCCTTGTTTTTTCTTTGTTTGTAGACTTATATGCACTTTATCGATTATTCTCTGTGAGATCGAGACCCAAGTCGGAAAATTCTCAAAGTGAGCAAAGCGAATTCCAGCAACTTCCCTCCAATGAACCAGGTGCATTGATGCATCTCGTTGAGGATGCTTCTTTGGATGACAAGGATGATGATGATACCAAAGAATGCAAGTCTCTGTTCCAAAATATGATCTTTTTCCTGGGTCGTGAGGTTGGTTCCTTTTTTGAATAAAATTTCTCATTGGATATTATTTTTAGTTTCTTGGCATATTTATTTAATTTCATATAAAATACAGGTCCCGAAGGATTCATTGCTTTTCGTAATCCCTGCCTTTGGAGGGACTGTCTCTTGGGAAGGTGATGGTTCGCCTTTTGGAGAAGCTGATGAGCAAATCACCCATCAGGTGCACATTCTTTTATTAGCCTGATACTTTATAAGCATTTGGATCAGTGGAAGTATTTGATGAATAGGAGGCGCTGTTGTTGAGGCAGAGATTAGGGTACTTTTAGAGGGAAAAATCACACACAGAAGAATAAATTAGGGAAGAAGGTTTGTTTCTACTACTGTTAAAGCTTCTATTTATACAGGAGCAAGTGAGCGGTTTTACAAGTATCTGACTATGTGGGGTTAATTAAGAAGTAACTAAGGGGGGCACCGTTTCGGGGTGTTCTTCTGCCTTCTCATTCAAAAAAATAAAATAAGAAGTAACTATGTGGGGTTAATTAACAAGCTTCTATTTATACTTTAAGAAGTATCTTATCATAATTACGTCCTATGGAGCCAATTATTCCCTTTCCAGAACGCACTGTTATCACTCTGCTCCTGTCAGAATAAATAGAACAAGGACAGTCATGTAGGGTCACCTTTTCCTTATTTTTGCTTTTTTTGGGCTGAAAATGGATGATTCTTGGAAGGAAGTGGCCATTGTTGAGTGCTAAAGCGCTATTACCAAGATTGCATCATATCTTCCTGGCTTTGGTAAACCTGCAATCTGCTCCATCGATAAATCTCAAAGTTGTTGTGGAATGCATAGAGGATGTAACAGCCCGGCAGGAGATAAAGCAGAGCTTTTATTTGTTTACACATAGTTCGGTTAGTGGCATACTTTTTAGTGACTCCATGGAACTTGGTTAGAAGTTTAAAAACAGTGCATGAGTCTGGCAGCAAGACTAGTGAATTTTTCACATGAGCAACACTAGTGATTCTGGCAGCAAGAATTCCTGATTCAAACAGTTGCTGCACAGGGATTTGGGGTCTCCGTGATCATCATGATCACAATCATCCACGGGTCATCACACGATCAGATATCAACTACAATGATTGTTGTCCAGTATGATAACTTGGGATTTTAAACTTGCTTTCTTTCCGAGCTTTATGAGGATTCCTCTGTAGTTTGTTATTTTTACCTTGAATCACACTCTTACCATTCTTTTCGTTTCATCAGCTTGAAGAACCCTGTAATTTTTTCAGAAATAATTTTGTTAGTCATATTTATACTACATTTCAGATTGTTGATAGACCCAGTCAAGGCCACGTGTATCTCTCCAGACAGTATATTCAGCCGCAGTGGGTATATGACTGTGTGAATGCGCTGATCATCCTGCCAACAGAATCATATGCAGTTGGAAGGTATCATTTTTTTAATGATTCTTGTTACTCTCCTCATTGTCTTAAGTGGAAAATATAATTATCATTGTGCCCATGTTTTATTGTTGTTGCTATCGCATGGTGTGATGCAAAAAAGAACATTGGGAATTTTGCAATTGATCATCAAAATATTCAACCTGTCAGCATTAATTCTTGGGAATTCTGAAACACTTGCTCAGACTGCTGTTGAGGCAAAAGAGATTCAGAAGGTAGCTAGTACATGTTATTGATTGGGAGGTGATGTACGTATACAGTTAACATAAAGTAAGGTTGTACCAAAAGATTGTCAAATGTTACTTACAACGGCAACAACAGAATATAGAAGGGGCTTGATTAAAAAAGCTGGAATACAAGAATCTAGAGATTGATGTGATCCTAGATTGTGTCTTGATCATTCCTCAGTCCCACTTGTATTTTCAACCTTCACATAAGCTATTGGAAGCATACACCTTACACTGGCCATTCTTGAGGACTTTGATCTGTCATTAGCCCGCACTATATTTTGGGTTTGAGCCAGATAAATGGTTGAAAGCTAATATTTTTTACATGATTTTTTTGTGGTTTTTTAAGCTGTTGAAGTCTATTGATGTTGGGTAATTTGATTGCCTTTTTTTTGGGGGACGGTGGGATTTTGCCCTTTCATGGTTGGCTTCTTTCTTTATGACTACAGGATTATGATTTGTATGTTTTAGGGTTCCGCCACCACATTTGTCACCTTTTGTGGATAATGAAGCTGAAGGTTATGTGCCCGAGTATGCAGAGACCATAAAGAGACTGAAAGCGGCGGCAATGAAGCAAATTTTGCCGTTGCCCGGGGTCGAAAGCGGAGACTTGGATGATCCACAGCGTCTCCTGGCTGAAGGTGTCATTGATCGGGCTCAGACCCATGAGGCTGCAGAGAGGAAGCAAAAGGTATGTTTGTAAATGGAACCAAAGTTATGTGTTCAGTCAGAATTCTCATACTAAAACGTTAGATATCTATCTTTTTTGCTGTGATTGATTATTGATGTTGTTGGATAACACCAAATTTGTGTTTTTGTGATTAATTGTTGTTCTTGCATAAAATCAGCTGATAGAACTTGAGAAGCAGTACCATGAAGAGCTGAAGATGGAGATGGAGGGAATGAGCTATTCAGAGTCGTTGTCGAAGAAGAGAGATAAAGAGAAGGAAGATGGCAGGGAAGAGAAAGAGATGGGAGAGGAGGACGACAAGGAGGAGATGGCAGTCATGGATTCAACCAGCATGTCCAAGGTCATCATGTCCCGCAAGAAGAGGAAACTCTACGAGGCCATGCAGGTATGGCCTATCCCTATCCCTCTCTTCTCTCTGTCAATCTTTAATTTCCTCGATTTTTTTAGATCTCTTTATCAATTGTAATCTCTCACTTTCCACCTTTCTCTCTCTCTCCTTCTCGATCTTAGTTCTCTCTCCCCCTCAATGTTATTGACTGGATCGTTGCCCCATCTTGTTTGGTGTTGCAGATAAGCAAGGAGAGGAAGAAGTCAAATGTTCAACTGCTGAAGGAAAGAAAGAAGAACTCATCAGCCACAAAACAGTGAATATCTATCTCTCTCTCTATATATCGTATCCATTTAGCTATCTAGATAGGCTACCCGGTCAAAGAATACCTTCTGATATTATTTTTCTCCATGACCCACCTGTTACTTTATTTTTCTTCAGATAGGTGTAAGAGAGAGAAAAGTTTTTGCCACCAAAAGTAGGATTCAATTCAAGTTTCACTGATGAGATGATAGTTAAATTGAAAGAATCTTGGGCAACTAATATGCCAGATAAGTCAACAATTAAAGTTTGAAACTTCATGTTCAGGATATTCATACAATCTTGAGAGCCTCGGTCCTCTACATTCCCCAAAATTACAAGTATTTGAGCTTTTCATCACTTACTAGGGATGAAAAAAATGGAAGTTTAGAACTTCATCTATGTACACTGAACACCAAGTCAAGCAGACCAGAAGGCACTATGTGTTCACTTGGGGACTATAGAGTTTTCTCTCTCTCTCTCATATTAATGGTGTATCAAGAGATTTTTCCATAGCATCTTGGTATTGGTGACCTTATGTGCCATCCCTTTAGGGTCAACTCTTTGGTGGTAGGCTTGAGACTGTACTAGGGAACAACATAGAATTTATTGAAAAATTAATCTCCATCATAAATTAATATCTCAAACTTAAGGTTCTCCTGTTTCGGCATTGGTACCGGTTTTTTGTGAAAACTTGAACCTAAACTTCGGTTAGGAGTTGGTGACGGTATTGTTTGGTGTCGGTTCGGTGAAACCTATACTTTTGGTAATATATTATTTAAGTTAAACATAAATTAAGATTATTGACAAGAGATCATCATATCCTAATAAA
The DNA here is from genome assembly GCA_024174645.1 of Lemna minuta. Taxonomy (NCBI): domain Eukaryota; kingdom Viridiplantae; phylum Streptophyta; class Magnoliopsida; order Alismatales; family Araceae; genus Lemna; species Lemna minuta. Next base: position 20,385,601 of record CM044106.1, read on the forward strand.
ATTTAACATATTAAGAATTCACGATAAAAGCCTGATATAGGTAAACTGTTAGCCATTAAATTGTTAAAATTAAAATTCTTAAGAGAATAAATAATAGAGTTTTAACGAATTATCATTTCACAAGTCTACTTTATTCAACTTTTGAATCTATTTCATCATCTCAGGTGACATCCTCATGACTCTAAGACTTTTAAGGTCATCAAAGCAGATATAGTGTCGGACACTAGCCTTCCTCTTCTAAATATAATCATTCCTCTACCGGTAGAAAAAAGACACTCAAAGGAGAGCTCGATGCACAAGTAAATAGAAACTCCTTTGCGAGCATTGAAAGGCGTGGATATTTGTTACATCCTCTCTTGTGCCACCACTTTAACGAGTCATCACGTAAGCAATCAATATAAGGTTCAAGGACCAACGCTAGTTGGCTTAAAGCTTTTGAAGGGGACGCCGTTGGTGCAGGAGACAGTGTTGAAGAGGACACGGTCTGGGCTGCCATTGCATTTTTTAGCGTTGGTGTAGGGGTCTACCCACCAAATGTCGTTGTCGTAGAAGCGATAACTTCTATTGCTCTGGTTTTTTTAAAGTCAATGATTTAGGAATTAAAATTGGGTAGTCTGGAAATGATATAGAGTTTCAAGGGATTGACATATTACTTGTCGTTAATATCATGATAATTACCTCTCTATTTCGAGCAACTTAGGTGTCGTCTCCATGGGTTACTGATTGAGAGTGATTCTTTCAAACCCTTAATCATTGACCAACCGATAAATTTATGTTCAAAATCTACTAGTCTTCAAAGCACCATGGTCATTGAGAGATTCGATGATATTCTCCTTGATTTGTACACAACATAATGTTGATTGCCATGGCTTCATGGGAGGCTTGAAGATATTTATCACAGGTCAATCGATGACTCGATCACATTAGTTCAAAATCTCTACAAGTTCTCTTTTCTCGTTCTAAATGTAGCGCATGAGTGCAAGTTTTTTCTCACGTGCTACTTGATAACATGCATTTATAATTTAAATTCTTATCTTATTTCACTCATATTCATGCCTATTTTGAATAATTATGATGCATGTTATCTTAATTTTATGAATTCTCCACATTGGAATGTCATTCTACTAAAGTTCATATTTATGCATAAATTAGGGATAATTATTTGCTTGATTGATGATTAATCTTTTTGCAAGATTAAAATAATATGAATTACATATTTTTGCTGATGTACTTTGACTTTAGGAGATGATTTCAAGAATTAATTCCAAGGAAATAATGATTTGATGATTTAAAGAAGGACTTTCTAATGAAAGACTTGATATTATTCTCAATCCTTCTCATTTTCTTGTTTTTAATTATATTTTAGATGGCATGATGCTAAAAAAGAAGAAAATTGTGATATAATGGAGAAAATTTGGATTAAAAAGGAGTTGTATATTTAAAGTTATGAATTTATGAAGTTTATGCCCTTTTCCGATTTTTATCTGATTTTAAATTGATTTTTATTGAACGTATGTTAATTTTTTCTTATTAAAATCGCGAAAAGAATTTTTTTTATTCCACAGACCTCGTGGATGATGGGGCGAGCGGAAGCTGACGTGGCGTGCGGGACTAACGCGCAGATGCAACGCAACACGAGGCCACGTGGCAGGGGCCACGCGTGGCCCACGCGAGGCATAGGTGGGGCAGACACGTGGCAGGAGGTCACACGGGTCCATGCGGACGCCCATGAGGGGCACCACTTGGCACGGGGGTGATGTGTTATTTTCGTACGTCATTAAAACACAAAGACGATGGTAAAAAAAAATTTATAAAACCGAACTCACAAAGATAAGATATAAGAATCTTAAGTATCGGGTCGATCCACAGAGAGCAGGGTTGACTTTAATCTCTGAGTTGACTTCGTCAAACTTAGGTTTAAAAGGAGTTTTAAATAAGAAAAAAATAAGATGAAAGGAATGGAAATGATATAAATAAGCTAAATAAGAATTTTTAAGAATTGAACTCTTGGATTTGACAGAGAAAAGTCAAAAGTCAAAGTCAAAGCATTGACTTTGACCAACAATAGGTGTTCTACAAAATCAAAGAATCAAACAGAGTCAGAAGATTACGAAAATTAGATATTTGGAAACTAGAGAGAAAATGGAATTTATTGATATATTTTGTAATTTTTGGATAAGAAATGGATTTATTAGTAATTATTGAAAATCAATGATCAGAAAATCCCCAAAATTAATACCAGAGAGGAAATCTTCAAATTGAATAGCCAAATGAAATCCAAATCTTGCAATTTCTATGTCAATGGAAAGCTAAGAACCAGAGGAATCCAACAAGACCAAAATTCTCAAATTCTGATTTTTTAAATCAAAAGTAATTGACCCCGAAATTTAATTATTTGACTTCGATGAAAGATGAACAGTCCTTGGTCAAACGTCAAATTGGAGGGTCAACTTGATAAGAAAAATCAAGTGATTTGGAATTATAATCAGAGAGATATCCTATTTTCAAAATCAGTAACTTTTCAGACCTAAAATTGGGGAAAATTAAGAACACTATGAACTAATTTGCAAAATTAAACTTCTATATCTAATAAAAACTCAAATTACCTCTTGATAATCGATCGAATCTCACTACTAACCCGATTGCCGAAAGAATGGGACTTTAATTCTCGTGGATTGAAGTGAATTTGCTCGGATTCTTCCTCACGGACTTTTGGAATTCAGGGGGAAAATTCGATGAAATCAAAGAGGAATTCGCGATCAATCCCGTTCCAATTGCGTCGCAATCGAGTCTAAACGCAGGGGGCTCACGATGAACTAGAGATCTTCCTTGAAATTCGCTTAATTGCCTTCACGAATCGATCAAAAGTTAAAGAAAAGAAGGAGAATATATGTCTTTTTAAAGGGGAAATTGGCCCGAGGATCGTGGGCAATTGAGGCGGTCATGGGGCTTGATTAATGGCGTTGTGGGAGCGGTTCTTCAGGCATTGGTCGTGGCTTTAATTCAGCGGCAATTCCTCCCCGATTTGGTGGTGGATTTAGCCTCAATTTCCATTCAAAACTGCCACGATCGAGCCACGATCGGGCGTCGATCGTGGTCCTAGGTCTCCGTCGATCGTGGTCGGATCAAGTAGAGGTGATTCCATGATGCAAAACCCACGATCGCGGCTCGATCATGCCGCGATCGCGGTTCGATCACGCCGCGATCGCGGTTTGATCAGACTGCGATCGTGGGGTTTTTCCACACTTATTCTTTGTCGTCCGATGGAGATCCAGCGGTCCGGAGAGTTCCATGCGTTGCCACAATGGAAGGAGGTCGCGGCGATCGAGGGCCATCCGATGAGGATTGTCCGGTCTGAAAGTATCCACACAGCTCCACCGATCGCGAAAAATTGTGACCGTCTACGCAGTGCTTCTGATCGCGGAAGATCCTGACCGTCCACAACATATCTCCCATCGCGACAAATCACGTCCGTCCGATGAAGCTTGATTACACGATCAAATCGCGATGAAGATTGGATGCTCCTGGTGGCTCCACGTGTCATTAGGTACGCCGTTGATCGTGTCCACTTAATCGCAATAATTCCTGCACGTGCTTGATCTACGATCGCGTGGACTCGGGTCCACGCGATCTAGGCCATCTTGATTGAATCGGACGCTCGCGCTACGTCCACGTCGCCTGCAAAGGTAAGACTCCGCGGGATTTTAGTCCCACACGGAGAAAAAAGAAGAAGAGGGCGCGCTTAAATATCGGGACGCGATAACGCATTTGCGTTACCGCCCCCAACTACTTACCAGGGCCTACTATACCTGTGGGCCCTCCACTTATCAGCCTCGCCACGTGGCGCCCCTCACGGGCGTCCGCGTGGTCCCTTGCCACGCGTCAGCGCCACCTGCGCCCCACGTGGGCCACTCGGGCTCTGCCACTTGGCCTCAGTGCCGCGTTGCACCTTGAGGCGGTCCCGCGCGCCACGTCAGCTCGCCGCCTGGGCCCGCTCGCTACGTCAGAGCCTGCAGGTAAACACCCCCCTTTTTGCGATTTGTTTAATAGAAAATGCTTTGAAAATTCATTTAAAAATCAAATAAAATTAAGAAAAAGGATATAAACTTCATAAAGTCATAACTTTAAATGTAGAACTCCTTTTTAATCCAAATTTTCTCTATTGGATCACAAATTTTTTTATTTTTAATATCATGTCATTTAAAATATATTTTGAAAGAAGAAATCAAGATGAATTAAAATTTACTTAAATCATTTCTTATTAAACATTTTAATTCATAAATTCATCCTGAAATTATCTTTCCAAACATTTACTAAAGTCAATAATCATTCAATAATAAAGATTAACTTCTATTAATTTGAACAAAAGATTAATCATCTATTAAGCATGAAATTATCCCTAATTTATGCATAAATATCAACTTTAGTGAAATGACATGCCAATAGAGAAAATTCTTAAAAAGTATGATAACATGTATCATATTCACATAAAATAAGCATGCATATGAGTTAATTAGGGTAAGAATTCAAGTTATAAATGCATGTTATCAGGGGGTCGGCATGTGAAGGGCCTACGGATTAGTAGGCCCTCGTAAGTATATTGGGGTGGTAACGCAAATGCGTACCGCCCCTCTATCTTTTATAGTCGTCATTTCTATTGTCCTTTTCCATGTGGGACTATGTTCCCACACGTTTTTAATTTGCAGGCGATGTGGCGACATCACGAGTGGTGGATCCTATCTCGAAGCGTCGATCGCGTGGACCTGAGTCCACGCAATCATCAATCAATGCATGTGCGCTAAACGGGACTTAAGTGAGATGGATCGACGGCTCACCTGGCGACGCGTGGAAGCATTACGATGGTACAATTGAAGATCGGATGACTGGAGTTTAATCGTGGACCTTACAAATGGGGCATCATGTCTAGGATGGGCGTGCGACGTGGACGTAAAGGGAGCATTCAATTCTCATTGAACAATCGAGATTCAACAAGATCTTGGCACTTCAGGAAGGACACGTGGACGCGATCGGAGTCAGATCGCGACGCGATCGTGGTCTGATCGCAGTGCGATCGTGGTTGATTTTATGCACAATCAAGGCCACGATCATTTCAAATTGATGGGCCACGATCTTTGTGTGATCGTGGCCATCAATTCCGCCTCTCCACCGAATCAAACGGCCCGAATTTGTCGAGCGAAAATCTCGTTTAAAAAGACGATGTATTGCCTCTTTTCTTTTCAACTTGTGATTAATTCGTGAAGCAATAAAGTGAATTTAGAGCAAAATCTTAAGTTCTTCGTGATCCCCCTACGTTTAGACTCAATTGCGAAGCAATTGGAGCGGGATTGATCACGAATCATCATCGGATTTCATCGAATTTTCCACTTGAATTCCGAACGTCCGCGCGGAAGAGGAGGAAATTTGGCATAATCGTCAAATACGTAATCCACCTCCTCTACCCGATGCTGCAGAACGGAGTACAAGCCAGAGACGGAGTCCCTCATCTCCTACTTCTGACCAGCCTGCTCTTCGCCGGAATCTCCCTCTTTGCCGGTGCCCAGGAATTCAAGAAAACTGCACAATTTCTCTGTCTCGTGGCCGAAGTTTGTTCGGAGGCGGCAGACTTGGTTGAATAAACTCTGCGTCGTTTCTCTATCATTTAGATTATCCGTTTTTCTCTAGAATCTCTGTTTCTTCTTGAGATGGTCTAGCCTGAAGCTCTGGAGGTCAAAGGCGTAATCCGGCTCTACCCGATGCCGCAGAACGGAGTACAAGCCAGAGACGGAGTCCTACTTCTGACCAGCCTGGTCTTCGCCAGAAGCTCCCTCTTCGCCGGTGCCAGGGAATACGGGAAAACTGCACAGTTTCTGCGTCTCGTCGCCGAGGCTTGTTCGGAGGCCGCAGACTTGTTTCAATAAACTCTGCGTTGTTTCTCTATCGTTTAGATTATCCGTTTTTCTCTAGAATCTCCGTTTCTTCTTTACATGGTCTATCAGCAATGTTTCTCCATAGCATATTTTGTAATAGCTGACCATCAGACTTTCGTGCTCTGCGATTAATATACGGACTTTTTGTGTTGTGATCAAACTGTGCTGTGCAGGAAGAGGGACCTGTGGGTGGCCAATCACAGGTGGCCAAAATGCCCCAAATGCAGGAGGTCATCATGAACCGGTTCCGGTGTCTACCTGGCCCAAAGAGCGGGCCCCCCATCTTACACGTGTCTTCTCTTCCTTTCCTCGTCACGCCTGCTTCTCTAGAGGCAAGAATCCGCCTTCCTGGCTGCTTCCTTTCCTCGTCACGGCCGATTTTGATCGATCGACGTCAAGTCGACAAATCAAACTCTGCTGTCGATGGATCGATCAAACTGTGCTGTGTGCCGTCGATGTCGTCGACCAATTGTCGATCGATTGAAGTCAACGATCTTGAAGGGAGAGAAAGAGAGGTGCGAGGAGTTGGAGGAAACGGTGAAAGAGAAGAGGAAGAGAGACGATTCAGATGATGCCGGAGAAGGAAAGGCGGAAACTTTAAGGGGCAGCTCGAGAATTATGTCATCGATGATCAAGAACAAGATCAAGAGGACCGAAGTCCATGTGGAGCTCTAGCCGGAGAACAAGGTCGAGAAGGCTCTTGAACTTGGCGAAGAATATTTTTTTTTGGTCAGATTTCTTTTTTTTTCTCAAGAATATTTTAAAAATCGCTTGAATACCAGGGAGGTGGATGAAACTGTATGTCGGCCCGACGACGACGAGGTAGTTTTATTCACCTGGAAATTCAGCGCGTTTTAGTTTTTGCTGGTTATTGTTTATGTGATCTGCAGCCCTGCGTGGGAACGATGCGGATGAATTTATCGCGGGCTATTGTTCATGTTTTAAAGACGGATAGAATTCCCAAGATTTTGATCCCTACTTCGCCGGTTTACTTCCAGTGCATGCTTGTGTTTGGGTGTTGTTGTTTCTGTCGGGATGGTTATTTATTTCCTGTGGAAATTATTTATTTGGGATTTTGATCGTTCGCAGAGAGGTCCTGCCTTCTTCATTCGGGAGCTATTATCGGTGATTCCTGATGCCCGAAAAAAATGCTTAAGATCCATTTCCTCGAGCGAGAGAGAGCCGATCAATCCTTCGTAATCTTTTTCGGCGAGAAAATAATGGATCGGCTCTCTCATTCGTCAAGCTACCCTTTCCTCTCTCATTCATCGGAGCAAAGCCGTCGCGCTCTCGAGAGATGCAGGCGATGAAGAGTTGCATGGAAGATACCGGAGAACAACCGTTGAAATGACCGGTCAAACCGGTACCTCACGGTCCCAAGAGATTCCCAATCCAGAAATGGTAGCTCACGACGGACTCGAACTGAATTCCGGCGAGCTTGAGCGCCGGGTAACCCTGATTGCCGATACTGCAGAACGTCAATGCTGCGGGGTTACGCGGGATCCTTGATCCAATAGTTTAATATGAAATTAAACCAATAGTTTAATATTAAATAAACTAATAGTTTAATAGTTTAAGGATCCTTGATCTTTCGGATTGCTGCAAATATTTCTCTCATGATGGTCAATTATTTCAGGGATAATTCAATTTATTACTCTTTGTGGCTTACTTTGTGGCCTTTGTGTGCTTACAAAGGCGAGGTGATTCCACCGGAAGGAAAGTGGTTAAGAATTTACCCAATTCTCCCGGCAGAGGTGCGGAAATGACATCTGAGCCGTCGTCTTCGTTGCATCATTATTTTCATGGGGGCCAGCATTCTGAAAACTTTTTAGTTCCCTGAAAATGGACCCTTGGGAGCCATCATTGCTGTTATTCTCAAAAAAGCCGTTTTGTTCATCAGAGTGCAAGAAAGTTTGATGACGCGCGGTGACGAAATATGCTAAGGAGAGACCTTGATGATAAACCATCTACAAAAGAAACGGAGGAAAACGGACGAACGGAACGAGAGAAAAACGGCGCAGAGTTTCTTCAACCAAGTCTCTTTAAGTATCTGCCGCCTCCAAACAATCCTGGGCCGCCAGGTGCAGAAACTTAACGGCCACAGCCAGAGAGATGTTGTCGGGTATAAAATCGCTGAAGACGTTAACTGTATGCGATGCAGCAGAGAGTAGGAGCCGAATACGGAGTCCCGGGACTCCTGCTGTAGACCAGAAGCCTCCTCTTCGCCAGCAGCTCCTGAAGGCATCAAGCATTTAATGCCTTTTTCCAGATTTTTCTGGATGGTGCGTGAGTTTCTTGAAATGACATCTTAGCAATGTCATTTCAAGATATTTCTAGATATCTCTCTCTCACACAAACTCTACTTGTGTCTATATAAGGAGGGTGAGACCCTCATTGTAACCATGAACTTCAAGCAAGAAGTTTAGAGTCTTTTGTTTAGAAACTCTCCCTTGTGAGTGTGCCTCTATTGGAAAAGGTTAAGTTCTTAACCTTGCAAGTGTATTAGTGCCTACAGCTCCCTCCTGGGCCGGCAGGCGCAGGAAACTGTGCAGTTTTCAGGTATTCCATGGTGCCGGCGAGGAGCAGGCTGCTGGTCAGCAGCAGGAGTCCCGGGACTCCGTCTTCGGCTACTACTACGATATGCAGCATTGCATAAAGTCGCATTACGACTTTGACGATGATGTCGACCAGACTCATTTTCAGCGAGAGGCAGGGGTGATTTCTTCGTCGATTTTATAACCGAAAGCATCTCTATCGCTGCGGCCGTTACCGAGTGATGCAGCTCATCTGAGTCCGAGTCGAGGACAGAATCATCGGATTTCTAATCAAGGCGCAAGACGGAGAGAGGAGGCTCCCGCGCGCGAGGAAGAAGAAGAAAAATAAAGGACGGAATTTATTCAGATGGACAAATTTATAGTTAAGAGAAGAGAAAAATAGAGAGGGAGAGATAAACACAGAGAGAGAGAGAGAGAGAGAGAGAGAGAGATAAACACAGAGAGAGAGAGAGAGAGAGAGAGAGAGAGCAACAGCTGGAAGAAGAAAGGTTCATTGGATCGGATCGCCTCGATTTGCTTCTTTTTTCCTGCCGTATATGGAATCTGCATCAACGAAAATGTTTTGAAATCATGGGAGCGTCATCTTACGTTTTCGTCGATATATTTCGTGTGCTGAACTCTCCTTTTTGCTTCACTCGATCTCTGAAATCTGCAGACCTCGGCATTTTTGGAGTCTTCTCCTCAAAGTGAAACTCTGCGCCTCCGTTTCTCCTGGAGATGGTTCATCAGCTAGGTTTGTCCGTAGCATATTTTGTAAGACCGGGTCATCAAACTTCCTTGGTCTTCGATGAAAGCACGTCAGAGTAGAGACTTGGTTTAATGAACTCTGCCCCGTTTTTCTCCGTTTTTCCTGGAGATGGTTTATCAGAAAGGTTTGTCCTTGACATATTTTGAAAGAGTGGGTCATCAAACTTCCTTGCTCTCCGATGAACAACACAGATTTTTGTGAAAATAACAACATTTAATTTAGATTTGGGAGAGAGGGGACTGGACCGCGACGAAGGGGGTAGAAAATAAAGGAGGGATTTCATGTAGGTGAGCACATTTATTTTTAAGAGAAGAGAAAAACCCGATGTGCTAAAATTAATTTTCAGGACAATGGATCCAGGAGGAGACGGACGCAAGAAAAAGGTTCATTGGATCGCCTTGATTTGCTTATTTTTTTGCTGTATGTGAAATCTCCATCAATAAAAACGTTTTGAAATCATGGGAGTGTCATCTTACGTTTTCTTCTTGATGTTTTGTGTCCTGAGCTGTCATGGGAGAGAGAGAGAATGAGAGACAGAGAGAGGTGAAGAGAAGAACGAGAGAGCGATGATGAGAGACAGAGAGACGAAGAGAATGATATAGCTTGTCACCCAAGAATGATAAGGTCTCTAAGTTTGATGATTGGTCGACGACATCAGAGTTTGATTTGTCGACTCGACGTTCGATCGATCTCAGCCGGGTAGGCGGATTCTTGACCTCCAGAGAAGCAGCCGTGACGAGGAAAGGAAGAGAAGACACGTGTAAGATGGGGGGGGGCGCTCTTTGGGCCAGGTAGACATCGGAACCTGTTCATCATAGGCTCAGAGGTCCCTCTTCCCGCACAGCACAGTTTGATTACAGCACAAAAAGCCGGTATATTAATCGGAGAGCACGAAAGTTTGATGGTCAGTTATTACAAAATATGCCATGGAGAAACGTTGCCAATAGACCATGTCAAGAAGAAACGGAGATTCTAGAGAAAAACGGATAATCTAAACGATAGAGTAACGACGCAGAAACATGCCTCGGCCACGAGACGCAGAAACTGTGCAGTTTTCTCGTATTCCTTGGCACCGGCGAAGAGGGATCTTCCGGCGAAGACCGGGGTGGTCAGAAGTAGGAGATGAGGGACTCCGTCTCTGGCTTGTACTCCGTTCTGCAGCATCCGGTAGAGCCGGATTACGCCTTTGACGATTATGCCGATAGTCATTTGTCCATTCTTCACGATTATGCCGACAGTCATTTATAAGGAGGTTGGGGGGGGGGGGTGTACAAGCCAGAGACGGAGTGACCTATGAGTCCCTCATCTCCTACTTCTGACCAGCCTGGTCTTCGCCGGAAGCTCTCTCTTAGCCGGTGTCAAGGAGTACGAGAAGACAGCACGGTTTCTGCGTATCGTGGCTGAGGCATGTTCGGAGGCGGCAGACTTGTTTCAATAAACTGCGTCGTTTCCCTAGAATCTTCGTTTTTCTGTAGAATTTCCGTTTCTTCTTAAGAATGTCTATCGGCAACGTTTCTCCGTTGTCATATTTTGTAATAACTGACCATCAAACTTTCCTTCTCCGGCTTTTTGTGCTGCGATCAAACTGAGTTGTGCGGGAAAGAGGGACCTATGAGCGGCCCCCCCCCCCATCTTACGCGTGTCTTCTCTTCCTTTCCTCGTCACGGCTGCTTCTCTGGAGGCCAAGAATCCGCCTACCTGGCTGCTTCCTTTCCTCGTCACGGCCGATTTTGATCGATCGACGTCAACTCGACAAATCAAACTCTGCTGTCGATCGATCGATCAAACTGTGCTGCGTGTCGTCGATGTCGTCGACCAATCGTCAACGATCTTGAAGGGAGAGAAAGAGAGGTGCGAGGAGTTGGAGGAAACGGTGAAAGAGAAGAGGAAGAGAGAAGATTCAGATGATGCCGGAGAAGGAAAGGCGGAAACTTTAAGGGGCAGCTTGAGAGTTATGTCATCGATGATCAAGAACAAGATCAAGAGGACCGAAGTCCATGTGGAGCTCAATGTTGGATTTCAAGATGTAAGAAGAGGAAGAGATGGGCAGGGCGACGGGACGAGCCCGCCGCCGTGTGGGGCAAAATCTCTAAATCGGGAAACTATTCACGATTTGCCCACACGATTCACAGTCTAGATAAGTGCCTATTTATAGGCTACAGAGGAGCGTTACTTTAGTAACGTTCAAAGGTTATGGAAAACTGTCCATAACCATCAAGCTTAACTCCCACACTCAAGCGGGAGAAAAAGGTCGAGAAGCGGAGCAAAGCTCAGGCACAAGATGCGATCACAAAAAAGGCTCTCGAACTTGGCGAAGAATTTTTTTTTTTTGGTCGGATTTCTTTTTTTTTCTCAATAATATTTTAAAAATCGCTTGAATTTTTTTTGCCTCCGGAAAAGAGGATTTCGAGAACGATTGAGAATACCAGGGAGGTGGATGAAACTGTCTGTCGGCCCGACGACGACGAGGTAGTTTTATTCACCTGGAAATTCAGCGCGTTTTAGTTTTTGCTGGTTATTGTTTATGTGATCTGCAGCCCTGCGTGGGAACGATGCAGATGAGTTTATCGCGGGCTATTGTTCATGTTTTAAAGACGGATAGAATTCCCAAGATTTTGATCCCTACTTTGCCGGTTTACTTCTGGTGCATGCTTGTGTTTTGGGTGTTGTTGTTTCTGTCGGGATGGTTATTTATTTCCTGTGGAAGTTATTTATTTGGGATTTTGATCGTTCGCAGAGAGGTCCTGCCTTCTTCATTCGGGAGCTATTATCGGCGATTCCTGATGCCCGAAAAAAATGCTGAAGGTCCATTTCCTCGCGCGAGAGAGAGCCGATCCATTCTTCGTAATCTTTTTCGGCGAGAAAATAATGGATCGGCTCTCTCATTCATCGGAGCAAAGCCGTCGTGCTCTCGAGAGATGCCGGCGATGAAAAGTTAGAAGGAAGATACCGGAGAACAACCTTTGAAATGACCGGTCAAACCGGTACCTCACGGTATGCCCACGTATTCTATTAATCTCAGCGATCAGGATTACGCGGGCTTCTTCAAAAATCCTGATCGCGGCTTTCTTCAAAACAGGAAGGCATCCATGAGAAGAGTATAGAGAGATAGTTCCGCGGTCAGCAGTCAGGGTTACTAGTAAAATATCGGATAATCGAGATATGTTTTAATATTTTAATATTTTAATTTTGGAGCAAGGACAGTAGAGAGTACGCGTATGAAAGTATGTTTTCATGACCTTAATCGCATAGTTTATTTTTCACAATGTCATCTGCATTATATGCATAGAAACCATGATTACATGGGTATTCCAGTTGATTCCATGAGATCTCGATAAGACAAAAAGGAGAAGACAGCTCTAACGTGACCTACAGTAAATTATGAAACATGATGACGTATAACATCTTTGTTCTGCATCATATAACCATCCATAGAGCAAAACTCGGTTTTCATTCTTGCATATCAGAAACGACGGCCAGAAAATCATCCGGTTGTTAAATCATCCGCTTCGAGATCATAGGAGGCGCTGTTTGACTCGTCTGCCATGGACATCACCGCCATCGATGACTTCTGCAGGAAGGGTAGACGAGGATACGATGACAGAGTGCTCATTGACTTTGGCCACGTATTCAAGAATTTCAGTCAGGAGAGATGGGCAGCTCATCTTCAAGTGCTCGAATCCATCCGTTTGCATCACCGCTGTTCATCCCGCATCATAAGTCAGAAGAAAATCTATCAAATAAATTATAATGAATATGAAGATCATGATGTTGATGATAATGGTGGTGATGATCCCAGAGAATAAGATATTCATTAAACGGTAAGACCTCGATAATGATATAATGTAATAAACTGGAGGTGCACGATGATGATGATGATGATGATCCCAGAGAATAAAGAGAAATTCATCCAATGTAAACCTCCCAATAATTCATGCTTATTTTATATGAATATGATGCATGTTATCTTAATTTTATGAATTTTCTCCATTGGAATGACATTCTACTAAAGTTCATATTTATGCATAAATTAGGGATAATTATATGCTTGACTGATGATTAATCTTTTTGCAAGATTAAAATAATATGAATTACATATTTTGCCTGATGTACTTTGACTTTAAGAGATGATTTCAAGAATTAATTTCAAGGAAATAATGATTTGATGATTTAAAGAAGGAATTTCTAATGAAAGACTTGATATTATTCTCAATCCTTCTCATTTTCTTGTTTTTAATTATATTTTAGATGGCATGATGCTAAAAAGGAAGAAAATTGTGATACAATGGAGAAAATTTATATTAAAAAGGAGTTATATATATTTAAAGGTATGAATTTCTAAAGTTTATGCTCTTTTCTGATTTATATATGATTGTAAATTAATTTTTATTAAGTTTTCTTATTAAAATCGCGAAAAGGGGGATTTTTTTATCCATAGACCCTGCGGATGATGTGGCGCGCGGAAGCTAACGTGGCGCGTGGGACCAGCGCACAGATGTGACGCAGCACTGAGGCCACGTGGCAGGGCCACGCGTGGCCCATACAAAGCGCAAGTGGCCTAATGGCGCGGAAATGTGGCAAGAGGCCACGCGATCCACGCGGGTCCATGCAAACGCCCCTGTGGGGCACCACGTGGCAGGGGGGTTGGTAATTGGAGGGCCCACAGGTTAGTGGGCCCCGGAAATATGATTGGGGCGGTAACGCAATAGCGTAAAACCGCCCCACATTTTATACTGACGATCTCTGGTTTTTTTTTCTGTGTGGCACTATGTTCCCACACGTTTTTAATATGCAGGACACGTGGCAGCATCGGAGTTGTCAGATCCGATCGCGAAGCGTCCATTATCCATCAACACACGTGCGCTAAATTGGGCTTAAGTGAGATGGATCTACCTCTCACCTGGCAAGGCATGGACGCACAAGGAGCGTCTGATCTTCATCAGACGTACGACGATTGAAGGAATGATGCGATCTTCAGTGGATTCATCCGGAGCGCATGATCGTGGAGATCTTCATTAGAGGACAACGATCGGATGGCTGAAGTGAGAAGGATTAAGGTTCACTGATCGATAAGCGATCGTGGCTCATTTGAGACAAAATCAAGACCACGATCACTGCCAATTGATGGGCCACGATCGCCAAGTGATTGTGGCCATCAAACCAACCTCTCGACCAGATCAAACGCCCGCAATATTCGGGCGAAAATCCTCTTTAAAACCGATGTTCTTCTCTTGTTTTGAACTCAACTTTTGATTGATTTGTGATGCAATTAAGCGAATTTGGAGCAAAATCTTAAGTTCTTTGTGATCCCCCCACGTTAAGACTCAATTGCGAAGCAATTAGAGCGGCATTGATCACGAATCATCATCGGATTTCATCGAATTTTCCCCTTGAATTCCGAACATCTGTGAGGAAGAAATTGACCAAATTCGCTTCAATCCGCGTGAATTGAAGCCCCATTCTTACGGAAATTGGGTTAGTAGTGAGATTCAATCGATTATCAGGTGATAATTTGAGTTTTAATTAGGTTTAGATCTTTAATTTCGCATTTTAGTTCTTAGTGTTCTTGAATTTCACTCAATTTTAGTCCAAAATTTTGCTGATTTTGAAAATCGGATATCTCTCTTATTATAATTTCACTTGATTTTGGTTTCATTGGATTCCTCTTTTCATCAGCTTTCCATGGATAGCAAATTCGTCAAATTCCGAGTTCATTTGACCCTTCAATTTAACGTTTGACCAAACACTGTTCATTTTCTATCTAAATTCAAACGTTGACTTTCGGGGTCAATTACTTTCAAAATATAAATTGGAACTCGATCATTTTAGTCTCTTTAGAATCCTCTGGTTCTTAGCTTTCCATTGAAATATAAACTGCAAGATTTGGATATCATTTAACTAGTCAATTTGAAGATTTTCTATGAAGTGTTTATTTCGAGAATTTTCTGATCTTTGGTTTTCAATAATTCATAATAAATCCATTTCTCATAAAAAAATCACGAATTATATACCAATAAATTGATTTTTTTTTCTCTAGTTTCTAAATATATAATTTTCATAATCTTCTGACACCTTTTAGTTCTCTTATTTTACAGAACTTCAACTGTTGGTTAAAGTCAATGCTTCAACTTTGACTTTTGACTTTTCTTTATCAAATCCGAGATTTCAAATCTTTAAATTTCTCATTTAGTATATTTATATCATTTTCATTCATTACATATTATTTTTACTTCTTTAAAACCTCTTTTAAACCTAAGTTTAACCAAGTCAACTCTGCAATTAAAGTCAACCTTTCTCTTTGTGGATCGACCCGATACTTGCACTTTACTTGATGTTATATCTTTATATGTGTGAGTTCAGTTCTATAAATTTTGTTTGACCTACGTTTGTGTGTTTTAATGAACGTACTAAAACGCTTCGTCACCCATCATAGATGGACTACTACAAGCTAGAAGGTTAAACACATAAGGTCTATAGATGTTGGTGGATATAGAAATAATTATGAGGGTTTTTATATAATATATATACCAAATGTCTATAAATAGGGAGAGAATAAATAAAACTCAAGGTGGCCGATTAAGGGTTTTAAGAATTCTCTCCTTTCTTCTCTTTCTCTCTTGGTGAAGAGCTTTGAAGAGGAGATCCAACCATCTAGAGACCGTGTGGTTACCACTAGAGGCTAGACACTTGAATAACTTCAAGAACTCCTTCAAGAGAACCATCTAAGTATGTTTTCTCACACATACTAGATGATAGGATCATCAATTCTTGGTGCCTCAATATTTTGAATATCTGATTCAATCTATTTCGTTGCATTCGATGTTTTGATCAACCTCAGAACCCAAAAAAATGTAGATTAGAGCAAACCACAACCAAACCAACCCAAAATGGCTAAAAATGTGCTCCAATTGCTCCTTGAATTGAGGAAAACTCAATTTGGAGGTTCTTAGTGAGATATGGTGCTCATAGTGTTAATCATATCTCAATTTTCTGACAATCTTGACCTTTAAGACTCAATACAAGCTAGAAATTATCTAGAATCCATTCCAATCAAGATATTCAAGGACCAAGGCATTACCAAGGCTTGATTTCTGATGTTTTTCCAAGAATAATCACTATCAAGGAGATAGAGAGAGAGAGAGAGAGAGCTTTCAAAGGGTTCAAAATAGTTTAAAAATGTCATGGCCTTTTTGATCATCTTAAGTGATGATTGGAAACTAAGATTCGTGCCACATTGCCTCCTTGTTTTGATGAAAAAACTGCAAAAAAATTATCAACTGCCAATTGCCATCAAGAAATCAGTGAGGCAGAACAAGGAGGAAACTTAGTTGTCAATGAAGTTGTATAGTGATCAAGTTTTTGTCGTGCTGCCATTATGGCACTTGAGAAATAAGTGACGATGGATATTGTGGCCCACATTTATAACTAACAAATGAGGGTCTGGCAAGAGTTCCTCCTGAAATAAGTAACGATAAGTGTATTTGATGCCATGTAACCTCACCCATTAAGTAACAATGAGCGGTCCGCTTTCAATCTCTCAATTCAAGCCTCCCTAGCATGCCATGTGTACTTGAGAAATCATAGTCTCACATAGGGATTATTTACAGTATACTTGTCTATGTGTGTCACATGAATAATGGTGATACTCCATTAGGCTATCTGTATTATAAAAACAAAACTAACTCTCCCCTAAATAGTTACCATGCATGTGCCACTTATGCGCAAGGCAAAACTAACCCTTAGTTGTTGTCACGTTGCATCATGTGCATGCTCTGCTACACCAACTTTATTACATTAGTCAGTCCAAGTTGGGCCAATTTTTGCCAATTTTAAACTTAAATATATGAAAAAATGAATCTCCTAAATTTTCAATTGAAAAGGCCATTTTTTAAGAACTTTTTTAGCATTTTCTAGAATAAATCTCCTAAATTATCTTGTCATTTTTAAAATATCATCGTAATTTTAAATCTCCTATTTTTAAACTCAAAACAAAAATGAAAAAAGGAAAAAAATCAATTATTTGGTTTCATTTGATTTAAAGTTCAAACTTAATCAAGCTGAAATACATAAATTTTGATGTCCTCCTTCTTCTTGTGTGTTCTTTGGCTCCTTAAGTGCATCTATGACTTAAAGTCATTAAGACTCAATAACATACATAGATTCAAAGTGGTTAACCCATTTTTAAAAGTTCAAACACACATAATTTAATACTAAAATAAAAATCATGCAAAATGAGAACTTAGATCAAAATGACATGATATACATAAGAATATATAAATATAATAGTAGCATGCATTAAATTCATTGTGAACAATTGCTTTAAAGAAAAGGGACCAGACTTGCATATAATTCGTGCATTTAATTTGAAAATTAATCATCTTTTTGTAAATTTGAATGCATGTGGTAACATATCCTAGGTGGAATTCCACTACTTTGACAATCGAGTGAGAGGTTGGTGTAGTTGGGTATCGATTTTCATGTAAATCTCCAATACCTATGTACCTATGGCTTGGAATTTTGAATCAAGTCAATGATGTCCCTAAAAAGAGATATGACTGATCCAAACAATGACATCATAAATAGGGGTTACAAGTGTCTCATCCATCTGATAGTTTATAATACTTCCCAAAAATTTCATCAGTGAGTTCACACAAAGGAAGACGAGGCCAATTTAGAAAACTCAGTTCATAACATGAAAAATGATAGATGTTGTGTAGGTTCCAAGCCAATGATATTTTCATGTTTTGTTTATGTTCATAGAAATAAAATTTTATTCACTGTCATTCTTGTGTGATGTTCGCAATGAAGTCTATGAGCATATGCAATAACTTAGTGAATTCTGATGAGATCATTATATAGAGATCACTAATCTTGAAGCATATGTTCTAAACATTCCTATTCAATAGATACTCAAGAATGATATCAAAATATTTGGTAAGAATAAAATTATCTAATTCACTGATATGCCATGTATGGCTAATCTTGTGGCCATTAGTGTGGAGGGACTAAAGATAGATAATAGGAGCTCCTTGGAGAAAGATTTTTCTAAATAATTTGTATGAATCCTTGAATGACATCATATCTTAGCTATCAATTAGGTGGATTTTTTTCATAGTTGTGAAAGTAATACATGGACATGAGACATCAAAAACATCTCGTGGATGTATGATCGTACTTTAACTATGACTTATAAATCCCTAGCCATGGGATCTCTAAAATATCATAGATTAGATATAACATGGAGTTCTTCAAGGTGATTGAATGGTCAATATGGAATCATCCACCATAGATACAAAAGGAGATGGACTCAAGGAATGAGATGCAGTTACATCCTTCACCAAGGTATTATAAAATCAAAGAAGATGTTCTCAATGATTTCCTTCATGTATCAATACTAACTAGATTGATAGGTTAGTTTTGGACGGTTGATCGTATCATAACTCATTATACCTACACACTAGTTAATGATGGTAAATTTTATACAAGAGAGTCTCACATTGATGAAGGATTATACCTATACACTAACTAATGATGATCAGTTTTCTACAAGAGAGTTCTTATACATTCTATATCTTATAGAGCCTCAGATGTAGCTTGGCATCTTACCAGCTAGCAACTTGAACTGTCATTGTGTTGAATTGATTCATGATTCATTAATATCTATATTTATACAATTAATTATTAAGGTTGACAAATAAATTTTATTGACTTGATAAAATTATTAATTAAAAAAATCTATGGAATAGGGATCTTTATGAGGGATGTTGTGAAAAGTTCTGAAAAAACTAAGAGTTTATAAATAAGAGGTGGGTGCCTACACCTAGATTTCAAAACATAAAGAACCATGAAAGGATGATCCTATCATCTTTTGCATATCAAAAGATATTTTGCATATCAAAAGATATTTTGCATATCAAAATATCTGGAATAGCTTTTCTTTGAGGAGTTTTTCAAAGTCGTTCAAATTTCTAACCTCTATCACCATCCACACGGTCTCCAAAATGATTGGATCTCCTCTTTGCAACTTTTCTTTCATTTTTTTAAGTTTTCCTCACCATCTAATCCAATTGGAAGAAGGCGAGGACCAAAGAACTTCAAAAAGGAAGGAGAAGACAGGGAACAGCTTCCACCAAGGCTAGGATGAGCACCCACAGGGGAGTGTGCCCACCCTCTATTTATAGACACCTGGTTTATGGAAGTTTTTTAAAAAGCCTTCATAAATATTTCTTTATCCACCAATGTCTATTAAACTTACATGTGTGATTCTGTAGGTCCATATCTCTATTTAGTTAATAACTCTATTTTTTCAATAACATTTATTGGTCAACCTTATCAATTAAGTATATCAATATATAGATTAATTAATCAAGGATCAATTTAACCCAATCAATAGCTAAAGTTGCTAGCCTATTGATTGGGTGCCAAGACTAATTATAGACACATAATTGATAACATAAAATTTATAATAGAAATTATATGATTATCAATGCAAATCAAGGCATAAAACATTGCATTCTTATGCATGCTATCATATTTTGAGTGCATATCTATCATTCTATGCAATATAAAGTTATAATATAAAAAAATTTATTATTTTAGGTATAATCATGCATAATTAAATAATATATTTTAGAATAGATTATTCCCATCTTTATTTGAGATTATAATTAATTTTTAATTACTAATAATAAGAGAAAATATTTTTTATATACACTCATTTCTTTTTCTAATTTTATTTTCCAAAACAAATGAGTATATTTTTTAGATAAAAATTTATTCTCTTCTTACTTAGTAAATTTGAATTTTTTGAATGATAGATTATTTAATTTTTTATCAAAAAAAATATTTTGGATTAAAAAAGGAGTTGTATATTTTAAGTTATGAATTTTCAAATTTTTATAGATTTTTCTAGAATTTTTCTAAATTTTTTTCAATTTTTCTAGATTTATTTTGAATTTACTCATATTTAAAATATTAAAAATTACTTTAGATTTATCTCGTGGACATGGTAAATGATATGGCGGCGTACTTGCATGGTAGCGTATGCACGCGACACGTGGTGCACACATGTGTATCTATATGTGCATATAATAATGGGTTAAGCATCCTTTTTAAGGATATAAGCTAACCCATTATCACGCTTCTCTATTTATACGCGATAAATGTTGATCTTTTTTCCATGGACTATGTTTTTATTTTCTTTTAGGCAAGTGACGTGGCGCGCTCGAAGCGTCCTGATCGGCTCGAAAGGAACGATTTAATCTTAGCCCTCTATTTTCACGTAAGTGAAGGGGGTACGCTGTATGTTTTGATTGGACGATGATTCACTTTATTTAACGTTGATTAATCCTAGTTGTTCATCAGAGAATTATAACGGTTCAGATTGAATGCGCCTGATGGACTCCTGTGGACGTTTGGCATCATTTACAGTATTCGATGGAGATCAAACAGTTATCGTTATGCGGCGATTACTCTTCACGCGATGACGCAACATAATTTGGTCGCTCCATCGAGGATATGAAAGCCATGACTTTACGATGATGATTCTTCTCCTAAGGATTAATTATGGTTGTTGATTGAAGATGAAGAGAGGATCAAACAGTCACGCCCAATTTCAACTATATTTATACTTTCTCTCTTCGACAGAAAATGTATTCTTGGATTGTTTTGATTGATTAAACCTTTTGGATAGCTCAATCCTTGAATCTCTTGATTTCTTCCTCTTCTAGACTCATTTCCATGTCTAAGGACTTCTTGAAATCAAGATTTCATCAAAAGAATAGGGAGAATTCACTACTTTTCAAAAGCGAATCATTTTCAAATATCCATTTTCAAAAAACGCAGAATGAAAAGCCTTTGATCCGGTATTAATTGGATCATTTTGAGCGCGATTTTGGGTTAGATTATATGTTTTCCTCCTAATCTTTTTTTATTTATCATTATATTTTAATTTTGAAACTTAGATTAGATTAATTTTTAGTAATTTTATCGAATTATCTCTCTTCGCGATCGATTTTTCTCTCTTGATTTCGCTCTTTGATTTCTCTGCGAATACTGATCAAATGGAGTACTTTTTATTTTGTGGATTTTTCTTGGAGTATTCTTTCCAAAAAATATTCATTTGTGTAATTTTTGACCTCAATTCATCATCTGATTTGATTGAATTTGAAGAATACCTCTAAAAATACAATAAATCTCCATGGATTCGACCCTTATTCACCATTATACTAAATAATTCTTGATTACAACTTAAAATTGTTGAGTTTGGTAATTGTGTTGACACACATTCATATGTTTTCAATGACCGCATGAATTCATTTCGTCAAGTATCTAGAAGATATAGAGTGTATAGAAACTCTCTGGTGGAACCTTTACTGACATCACTTACCATATATGTAGATCTTTATATGCACGAGACTTTTGATTAACTTTGGGTAGGGTCAACTCTCAAACCCTAATCTGTCATTCTATTTAGTACTGATGCGTAAAGGAAATCATCAATAACTCCTCCTCACATCTCCTTCCTTGGGTCCATCTCTTATACATACATATGATTTTCTCTTTCATATATCTTCTTTTATCCTTCTTGAGAACATCTAGATGATGGAACATGCATCAATGACAATGCAAAATAAGTAGACCATATGTCAAAGTTCTCATTGTGAGCAATACTCCACGAAAAATGGAATGTGCATAAAAGGCACTCTAGTTTCTCCTTCATTGTCTCATGCTTGATACCTCTAAACAATAGGTTGCCTGAAAAGACTGATGGGTTCCTCTACATCTCTAATGGAGACGACTGTTTGATTGATATCCTTTGATGTCATTGTGGATCTTTGGGTTGAACTTCTTCAAGCTTTCTCCAAAATTAAATGTGTTGCTCTATTTATGGCACAACACCAACATTTTTGATGGAGTTTGGTCTTTGTATAAGCTGCATGAAAATTCATTGCTCTCCACATGGGTGAAAATTTTCATGACTTTTGACCTCCATGGTGTCACTTTCCAGAGTACCATTAGAGTTTTTCGACTATACCCCTGATGTACAATCCCCTCAGTTTACTTCATTCTGACCACTGCTCGAGTCCCCATTTCCATCGACAACTAAATAATAAACAAGAACTCCTGTCCAGCAATAGAAACAATTACATGAAAGCCATTTTTCAGATGAAAATGACCATTTTCTCCTAAGAAATCCCCTGATTAATATCTGTACAATATATGAAAGTTCATGGTGGAGATTAAATTGATCATGCCACATTGAATCTACTTCATTTTTAGTAGAATATTTGACATATGAAGATTCGGCTAGCTATCCATTGGCATTTAAATTAACCATTGCCATTAAAGATTAATGGTGGAGATAATGGCATTTATATTTTTTTAAATTAAACATTGGCCTATAAAATTAAATGCCAGCATCAAAATGTTTATGAACTATCACTGACACAATTTTAGAGCAGAAATAAATCCGCAGGAAATTAACTCATTTTCAAGACAGATGCTTAGGGGAGAATAAACAGATTGAATACATTGAATGTTTGATAATCATGCAATGGAGCGGAACCAGCGGAGTAGCCCTAAACAGGGCTGAATCCATCACCGGGGACTTGTTCTCAAACCCTGCAAAATCAAATCCCCTTTAGAAGAAGAACAACATTTCCACAGATGGATAGATGGATGGATGAATGAATGAATCTCTTTCTCTCTCTCTATCTCTGTCTCTATTTCTTAAGCTCAGAAGAGAGTTGAAGGTTACCAATATCAGCAGCAACTCTGTGGGCGCACATGATTCCAGAGAAGGCCACTGCAATGACTCCCTGCCCGGGAAAGCAGCTGTCTCCCACGCAATACAAACCCTCGATGGCCTGCAACTCCCCCGACGTACAAATTGTTAGAGATACACACACACACACACATATACATATATCTATATATATATATATAGAGAGAGAGAGAGAGAGAGATACATCACATAGCTAAATAGATAGAAGGGAAAGAGGGGGCAGTAGCTTATCCTACAGGCTCTTGATAATTAATATATATATATATATATATAAAGAGAGAGAGAGAGAGAGAAATAAATAGATACATACGGACACAGAGAGAGACTGGATGAGTAGGGAGAGAGATAAGACATGGATCGAATTAAATAGATAATAGATGGATATGCATGTACACACAATGCCAGAATTTAACTGAGAGAGACAGTAAATAATATTTGTGGACAGATAGACAAAGAGAGATAAGTAAGTCATTGTGCGAAATAAATAGGTAAGTAGAGGGAGAAACTTGCATGCACAAAGCAAGAAGTTTGACGGATAGAGAGAGATGCTATATCATACTGTGCTGTTGAAAGGCATGCCAAGAAGGCCCTTGGGTATCTGCCGGGGCATGGGACCGTACGTGCCATCGTCACGAGCTAGATACCGTTGATGTGTTCTCGGGCTTCCAACCTGAAAAATATACATTACCTAATGTCTTACCATTGGAAGAGAGAGAGATACATGACATATGGATGGATTGACCGACACTCGATACCTCTTCAAAAACTATAGAGCTTTTGAGGCCAGGGAAGAGCTTATCTTCTAGCCTTGATATGATCCGATCCGCTATCTGGCGCTTCTTCTCCTCATACTCATTCCGCGACAGCCCCTGCTCCAGCTATTCTTGAGAGAGGGAGAGAGAGAGAGAGAGAGAGAGAGACGGGGGATCAAAGCATACCTTCCAATCATCAATAGAAGAAGTAGTGAAGATGTGGAGGATGTGGCGCCCATCCGGAGCAAGAGAGGGATCAAGAACAGTAGGAATGCTCAAAAATATGCTTCCGTACGGCTCCTCCAGCTTTCCCCACTCCTCCTGAATAAACAAAGCCCAGTAAGAGAGAGAGAATCAACAGAGCAAATATAAATAGTGCCCATAACTTCTACCTCTAGAATGAAATGGTGGCAGTCGGTGCCCGGCGGGAGAACAGAGGCATCAACTCCGAGGTGTATGGACAGGAATGATGGAGACTTTGTGTAGATTCTCTGGAAGTTCTCCTCCTCCTCTGGAAGTTGTTCTGATTCCAACAGCTTGCCTGCATTTCACTGATACATCATCATGATACAAATGGATTTGATGATGATAATGATGATGATGTTGATTGCAATGATCACATTCAAGATAGAGTCAATGATGATGTTGATTGTAATGATCACATTCAAGATAGAGTCAATGATGATGTTGATCACACTCATGATAAATGTGTTGATGGGACAAAGCTGATGATGAAAAACTCATAGTGACAATGATGATGATGATGATTATAATGATAATGATAAAGCTGGTAATGCGATGATGATGATGAAGACCACTATCAAGATAAAGTTGATGATGGGCTGATAACAGTGATGACAAACTTCATAATGTTGATGACCATGATCCTTATCTTTGATGAAGTTTATGATGATGATGATCAATAAAATCCACCATCAGTTCTTGTTCATTATGGCAAAGATGAAGATGACATAGAAGACTGACATACCACACTACTCAAGAAGTAAATCAAGAAGAAAAATCATAACCATGATAAAGTTGAAGGTGACGATGATGTACAAATGATACTGATTTTGTGGATGAGGTAGATGATGATGACGATCTTGACAAGGAGGAGACTCTATGATTTTCAGATCCATTTTCAATCTTCATTTAAATAGGAGGGCAAAGATGAATTAGAATATCAAACATCACGTGCCACAGATCATGCAAACGATGAACAAGAAGTTGATCATTAGAAGCTTAATTGTGATGAGAGTCTGCACCAAAAGCCTCCCTCCAGTGGCACTCGTAAATGACAAAGATGGTGACAATGATGACCACACGGAGGAGAAATCTGCAATTTTCCTCAGATCCTTCATCACTTTTTGTTTATATCAGAACTCGCAAGGATGATTATGAAGATTGACATTACGGCTTAATGATCATGTCAATGAACAAGAAGATCTCAGTAAAGTTGATGATGATGATGATGATTGTTAAGTTGAAAATATGATGAGAATCTACACCAAAAGTGTCCCATCTTGTGGCATTTGAGACCACAGTCTTTGAGAAGAACTCCCTTCCATCAGAGAGCCGTACCCCCACCTGAGACCCAGATCAAAATCTAAACAAACACTCACAAGAGATGCATTTTCACACAATCCAAAAAGGCATGAAAATTAAAAGTTTATCATCTAACCGCCTTCCCGTTCTCCAATAATATCTTCTTCACGTTTGTCCGGTACATGATTTCACTTCCTCTCTCCTCTAATCCCTTGGCCAGGGCTTTTGCTATGCCTCCAACGCCACCAACAGGGTAATTGATGCCTCCAAAATGCCTGTCACACAGAACCTGGTCCATAGATGGCCTATAAGTCATGTGGCAGAATCTTGACACCAACAGTAATGACTTTGAATTTGACTTTCACTCTGACAATCGTGCAATAAGTCATCACTTACCATACTGGCATTGATCATGGGTGTCCTCAGGGCATTGACTGTGCTCACTATGAAACACTGCGAGACCCAATTCACAGGAATATTATAATGAAGAATGGGAGAGAGAGACAGAGACAGAGACAGAGAGAGAGAAGAGTGTATGGATGGGGGAAGAGGCAACGAGAGAGTGAGACAGAAGGTGAAATAAAGGGGGCTGTAAGAGAATCAGTAAGGTAGGGATATAGAGATAAGGAAAGAGATAGTGATAGAGAATGCTCAAGTAAGTGAGGGAATGTGTGAGTACAAGTGGGCAGATTGTGTGTGAACATGAGTTAGAGAGATTGTGCATGCGTGAGAGAGAGAACTCCAGTGACACAGGGATAGAGCTAGAGATATAGATGGAGAGAGAGAGGGAGCCACCTCAGCATCAATGAAAGACAGCAAGTCGGGGTCTCGAATATATTTCCGAGCAAGATGACCAGCATTCTGTGGCAAATAATAGGCTGCAAACAAGCATGAAAAACCAGTGAACTTCTGAAGCAGCTGATGCTCACCAAAAGAAAATAACACAGATAAAGGTTGATAAAACTGTTAATCACCAAGTGTCAGACATTCGAGGGGCTTTTTGAAAAATTGCCCAAAGAGGTATAGTGGCTCCTCCAATGATTTCAGTTCCATAGAATTCAGCGCGTTGAAGATCTGCTCCAAATATTCAGATACAAATAGTTATGTACCCATGAAATTAACACTGAAATTGTTAAGGATATTTTACGGACCTTCCAGCATACTCCATAGAATTGAAGAATCCCCTCTTTTTCGTGGGGGAATTTGCTGATAAGATCTGAGATAAAATCGTCATACTCTCTGTGAACTCGGACAGAGAGATTTGATGGAAGATGGAAATGAACGGTTGTCGGATCAGGAATAGTCTCCATCTTGATTCCAACTGCTGCCAGTGCCTGAGTTATCAGATTCAAGTTCCCCTGCCAATCGAAATCCAAAAGAAATAAGGTTTTAAATCAGTTGTCGATGAGAATATGAGCATTTTTGAATCCCGAGAGGTGCCAACAAGATTTACAAATTCTAAGAGGTGCTAATAAGCATTTTATAATTCCATACAATGTTAATCAGCATTCTGAATTCCAAGAGGTTTTGATCAGCATTTTTGAACTCCAAAAGGCATTAACCATCATTTTGATTTCCAAATATTGATAACCAGGATTTTCAATTCCAAATGTCAGTAACAGGCATTTATTAATTCCTATCGGTATCCACTACAATAAAAAAAAATTAATTCCAATCGGTATTAACCAGCATTTAAAATTCCAAGTGTAAATCAACTTTTCTGTATTCCAACAGATGTGAACCAGAATTCCTAAATTTAAAGAGGTGTTTAACACCACTTCCAAACGCCAAAACGTCCTAACTAGCCGTTTTAGAACTGCAGGAGGTGTTGATCAGCATTTTTGAATTATAATAGGTGTTAACCAGAAATTTTGAATTCCAAGCGGTGTCAAATCAGCAGTCTAGAATTCCAAAAAGTGGTAACCAGCGTATCTGAATTCCAGTAGGCGTTAACCAGAATTTTCGAAATACATAAAGGCGTTAACCCACATTTTTAAAAATTCCAAAGGGACGCCAATCAAAAAATTAAAAGCAGAAGAAACGCAGAAACCTTATCGCTGAATCCGAACATGACTGAAGAGCCCACATCGAACGTGTAACCTTCCCTTTCGTAATATCCAGAGCTTCCGCCTGGAATAATGTACTTCTCCAGCACCAAAACCTTAGCTCCCTTAACCGCCAGCTGCGTCGCCGCCACGAGACCTCCGATACCCGATCCGATCACGATGGCGTCGTAAATCGAGCTAACTCCTTTTTCCTTGTCGATAACCGCTGCTTCTGCTGTCGAATTCAACTCGGTTACCGTTTTCTGAAATTTGATTCTACTGATTCTCGCTCGATTAGTGGGTTTGTGGAGTGATAAGGGAGGATGTCGTCTCCGCTGCCGACAGAATTGACGTGGCGATGCCGCCTTTGGCGTCTGGAGATCTAACCTCAGCATTGCAGTATTGCACAGAGAGAGAGAGAGAGCGCGCGCGAGAGGGAGAGGGTTTATCCAGATTTGCCGCTATTAAAAAGCATCGTTTTTAATTATTTAATTTTGTGGAAATACCCAAAACGTATCGTCTGTTTTAAGAGCATCGAAAATACCCCTGATGACTAGTCAACAATGATTTGTGTTAATGGGCCCATGACTAGGGATCAACAATCAGATTAGATTGATTAGATCATGATCGAAATTGGTTGATCACTGATCAGACCGCCGAACCGATCATAGAACCTCTCTTGATGACCAAATGGGTCGAAAGCTCTATACATCGAGGGATCGCCTACATCTATCATTGGCAATCTGATTCAATCAGGGCAATTTGATCGGTAATCAATCAGGGTAATCTAGATTCTTTCCCTATTCACTTTAATTTGAAAGATCTCTCATGAAAATGAGATGCATTTTAGTCAATTGAAATTCATGCGTAGTAGCAACGCAATTTTTAGAGATAAATTTGTGGGAATAAGGTGAAACACATCTAAAATTAACTCTATTAAACTATATAAAAAGAATACCTAAAACCAACGCCATGAAAAGACTCCTTACCTCACTAAAACAAAAGAATTTTTTTGATTTATCAAAACTTCTCATTATAACTTTTTAGAGGCGTAGAGCTCGAAGGACGAAATCTATTTGGGTTTAAGGCCAGTGAACAAGCTAGTGCACTAGATTTGCACAAAATTTAATCCACAAGTCCAAGCATTCCTTCAACAAAAAAATTGCGGGGATTGCAATAAGTGGATTGATGTTCTCAATGCCGGATCTAGGGCTGCCGATGGAATTTGATATGCATAGTAGAAACAAATAAAATATCATTATGATGGTGAAACAAATACGAGAAAACAAAACAAAATGTGATCAGATTACCTGGCATAGTCTATGTTTTGGTTAAATGAATATGATGAAGGCCCAAGCTGCACATGTGAGCAACCTTTAGAGGTATCCATACGATTCTAATCTTGATGGATCTCTTCCCTTGAACTTAATTTGCTCTAGATAACATAGACTTGAGATGTAGCAATCTCCACACCATCATATCTCACATGGAGAGGGGGAGGCAGGGGAAGACAAGGGCAACTTTAGGGAAGAGACTTTCTTGAGCCCTCAAAACCCTACTCAAGTCCTTATATAGTGTGTAAAAATTTTCACAAAAATGTGAAACATTTGTATATTTAACCCATTTTCAAATACCCTCGTGTGTGTGACCTTCTAAACCCACGTACACATGCTATTAATGAACCATTTGTCCTAATGACTCTTTATTAGTATGTGTAATTTGTTAAGTTAATATCTAATCAGAATTATCTAGTCATAATCAATTTAACCCAAATTGATAGCTTGAGTTGCTGCAGTGTTAGGCGTCAAGCTACACCACGTGTCATGGAAGATAAAGGGTTATGCTTGATGGGATTTGAGGCTCAATAGGCTCTCAAAATTTTAGATCAAAATATTAGATGCCACAAAGTACATTTAATCAAATATTCAAAACATCAAGGCACCAAGAAATGATGATCTTATCGTCTACTATTGATTAAAACTCATACTTATATAATTTTTCGAGGGAGTTTTTGAAGCTATTCGTGTGCCCAAACTATAGTGATATGATATGATTGTCGATGGATTAGATTTCCTCTTCAATGTTCTTTACCAAGAGAGAAAGAGAATAAACGAGAGAGTTTCTATATTCACAAAGTTTGCATGGGCACAAAATTTGCATGGGCACCCTTAGGTGTAGTCATTCTCCCCTTATTTATAGACATTATGAAGGATATTATATGGACTATGAGGCAAAGCATACTTCCATATCTTGTTTTCATTCATTGAAATAAAATGTATTCATTGTTCCTCTTGTGCAAGATTTAGAATAAAGTCCACGTACACATGAAATGTCTAAGTGAATAATGATGTGATCATAATACAATAATCAGCACTCTTTAGACATATGTGTTATATTTCCCTGTGTGAGGGATATTTGATAAGGATTTAAAAATAAAAATAAATAATATGACTATCTGATGAAACTCATATGATGAGTATGTTTGATATTGTGGCTATCAATATGCAAACACCAAGGATAGATATTGGGTGCTTTTTAGAGAAAGAATTTATTAAATTGATCTATATGAACCTCTAGATAGTGTTATACATGATTGTTAATCAAGCTGATTCTTGTCAGGTTTATGTACATAGTCCTTAGACTTAAGGCACCAAAGACATCTTGTAGATGGATAATTGTGTTTTGATTATAAATAATGAATCCCTAACATAAGATCTCTAAAACTTCATAAATTAGATGCATAATGAAGTTCTCAAAGGTAATTGTGTATTTAAGATAAGAACATCCACCTTTATTATTAGAGGAGAGTGACTCAAGGAATGAGATGAAGTTAAATCTTTGGTCAAATTAATAGATATATCAAAGAAGGTGTTGTCGATGATTTTCTTGACATATTAGTACTGAATTGAGTGACCAATAAGGTTTGATAGTTCGTTATATCCTGAGTCATTTATGAGTCTCATGCGAAGGAAATAATATATGTATACTAAAAGTGATGATGACAAGGTTTCAAGAGGGAGTTCTAATAGACTTCATATCTCCTAGAGCACATGGTATAGCTTAGCATCCACTGGGTAGGTTGATAACGTGTCATTGATGCTTTTATTTTCATCATTATAAATAGATTTTAATGCATAATTTTTTCTAGTATAATGCACATTATCATATTTTTATGATATTTTTATATTTATCATTTTATTCCACTCATATACTCAATTTAGATTTATTTAATATTAATTAGGAAAAAAACATGAATATGTCCTATCATACATCATTCTTTTCAATTGCTTATATGAAGAGACTAACCCCATTTGGCTCATTTAAAGTTAAGTGGTTGATTTCTCACATTTTCTATGATTTATATAGATGCAAGGACATAGGTACACGAGTAGGAGAGCAAGGATATAAATGATGATGAGAGAGAATATTAAAACAACTCTCCAATGTGAGCAACAAGTTAACCCTATTTTCATGAAATAAGTGATAAATCAAGTTTAAATTTGATAAAGTGATCATCCCAAGCTTTTTAGGATGATCCACAATTATTTGATAAGTGAAGTTAGGTCAACCTCCTTATTTTTAGGGAGGTTGAACCAAACTTAATTTTTATTAAAAGAGCCTATATTTTTTTCACGATTTTAGAAATTTATGAATGAAAAGATAGATAATTACGTTCTATATCAAATGAATAAAACTTTGTGAAAATAGGAGTTATATTTTATGAGATACTAAATTTCTAAGTTTAGAGATTTTCTTATAATTTTAAATGATTTTAAAGGGATTTTTTTCTTAAATTTTTTAGCAATTTTATAAAAAGCCCTTTAATTTTTGAAGTAAAATTTTATAGATAAGCCCCTCTACAATACGTGGGGGGACACATAGTTTCTTCTATTTTCTATTTATTCCTCGTCACAAATTTTTGGCGAGATGTACGAGCTCTCAAAGGAGTGATTGATCGGAGAGCATCACCAGAGCGAGTTTGATCATGAACCTTTACTCTTTGACATTAAACTTAAGGAACTTAAATTACATGTGTTCATTATGTAATATCTCGATTCACTTGGTGAAAAACAAGCAAAAATGTAAATACAACTAGGAAAAATCATCTTAAAAAACAAACTTGCCTCCCTTCAATTATATTATGAAGCCATATTTATGCTCATAAACACCATTCTATTTGAGGAGAGGAGGATATCAAGAATCTACAATAACAATCATTAAAGATTAAATTGGAAGAGGTAAAAAAAGCTTGACCACCAATCAACTAAAACCCTCCATGACTTGTTCATCTTCACCGTCATCTTCTTAGGGGGAGAACAAAAATTCAAGTCTCGACATCACGTGTCGATCTTCAAACAGTAAATATGTTGCCATCAAATTCCAAGGAGAAAGAATTCTGCTCGAATGGACTTCAAACAATAAATCCAAGGGATCTAAGAAAAGTCAACATAATTTTTTTGCACAAATTATTATGAGGGTATGAATATCTGAATTCTTTATAAATAAATAAAAAGGACCAAGGTGAAATCTTTGTGCAAGTATACCAAGGCAGAGATTTGTATGAAAGGCAGATCAAAGTTGGTCCAAGCGAGTGAATTCTTCATCAAGAAAAAAGGTACTAGACTTCCGTATTTTAATTACTTTTCACAATGATTTGCGAGCAATCTCTTGGTGAGGTCTATGCCTGGTGAGTCAACTGTTCGTGGGTTGACCTTTTTTGGGTCAAACTCATTGACAATTGGACTCCAACTAGAAGAATGATATCCCCTTTGGAAGTTAGAGAGAGAGAGAGAGAGAGAGAGAGAGAGAGAGAGGAGAGAGAGAGAGAGAGAGAGAGAGAGATAGATAGATAGATAGATAGATAGATAGATAGAGGGGAGAGAGAAAGTGAGCTGATCCGACTCATAAGTCATAATAGCAGACTCTAATCATTATTGAGTGTTGACGCTCTAACGACCAATAACTGCCGGGTCAAACGCCTAACCCGGGCCTTCATATTGCCGAAAATACCTTCGATCGAATTTTCTGAGCCGGCGGGCCCCTTGACGTTGATCTTATCCAAACTAAACACTGAAGATAGAGAGACTGGACAGAGAGATAGACAGGGGAGGGAGACCCTGGAGAGAGAGATAGACAGGAGAGGTAGAGAGCGGAGAGAGAGAGATAGACTGGGGAGGGATAGACTGGAGAGAGGGAGATTCTAGAAGGATTGACCGCTGCCAACGGCCAGTGAAGACTGGACGAGAGAACCCACGAAAAATTCATTAATTGCGAGAGACTTTCCCTGGCGGCTGGTCTTCTGCTCCCTCGTTGCTTCCTCCCTTTTTCCTCCATTTCTCTCTCTCTCTCTTCCCCAGCTTTAGATTTTTAGAGGCCAGTCTGAGGTCCGAGGAGAAACAGTCCGCACACGCCTCCATTTCTCTCTAGAGGCTCTCCTTAGTCTTAGTTCTCACCATTCCTCACTGCAAGCAAGAGAAAGAGAGAGATCGCGAGAAAAAAGAGAGAAAGAGAGAGATCGCGAGAAAGAAGAGAGAAAGAGAGATGGATGGGTCGAGCTATGGTGGATTGGTGGCGGTGATGGCCGTGTCAGGGAGCGTAGCGCTGGTTGCGACACAGCTGCAGAGACGCCTCTCATCCGAGTTCATGGAGAAAGTCAAATTCGAGCTCGGTATCTCCCTCTCTCTCTTCTTTCTCTTTCATCTGCCCATTTACCCTCTTCTTTTCTTCCGCCTTCCTCAGCGATCCATGAGATGGGCTCACTGATCTTCCATACTCTCTCTACTTTCTCTTTAATCTGCCCGCTGCCCTGTATCTTTCTTCTCCCCTTCTCTCTAACGAAGACTGTGATGAAGCAGGCGGAAAAGAGAGTCACTGCAAGGGGAAGAAGGTAAAGAAAGTGAGGTTTGCCGGTGACGTGGCGGAGCCTTCGTCGAACAACGAGGAGTACAGGAAACGGCGGTCCTCAAAACCCAATACTTTCTCTCTCTAAATCTCCGGAGCGTCCATCTTCTTCCGCAACTAACTGTAAAAAAACAGTGCTCTCAATTTCTCTCTCTAGCCTCTCTTCGCATCTATCCAAGTCATTTTCGCTGTACAGTACAGACTGGAAGGGGCAGTCTTCCTCTTGTAAATAACTCTCTCTCTAGAAGAGGACAGAGAATTTGACTATAGTGGCAACAGCCAAACCA
This sequence comes from Lemna minuta, assembly GCA_024174645.1. Taxonomy (NCBI): domain Eukaryota; kingdom Viridiplantae; phylum Streptophyta; class Magnoliopsida; order Alismatales; family Araceae; genus Lemna; species Lemna minuta. The sequence continues at coordinate 20,419,147 of CM044106.1, forward strand.
CGTGTCGTGTCGACGTCTCTCTCTCTGTCTACAGACCTTCCCATTTTATGGACATAAGTGAAGACGGAGGCTGAAAGAAAGAGATGAAATAGACGGAGGCTCTAAGGCCTAGAGAGAGAGAGATACAGAGGAAGCTGAATAATGTTAGAGAGAGAACGAGGGAGAGAGATGAATAATGTTCAATGCATCGTGAACAAGAAAAAGAGAGCTTTCCTCTTTCTCTCTCTAACGTCCGTGATCTCAGCGTTCGCAGAAAATGATCGTCGGCGGTAATAAGACAAAAGGCAGAGGATGAGAGAGAGAGACAGACAGTTACACTTCCACAGAGAGAGAGAGAGAGAGAGAGAGAGAGAGAGAGCCTCCGTTGCCTCCTCCTCCGGCGGACCGTCAGCTAAACTTAGACCCAGCTAAAATGAAGCAGCGCCGGAGGAAAAAGAGGGATCGAAAGATCCCTGCTTTCCCGCTTCGCTTCCTCTTTCTCTCTCCCCCTTCATCTCTCTTTCTCTCTCATCTGTTTCCACAGAAGGTTCTTGTCTCGAACACTGTCGGGTTCCAAAGATACAGTTTCTTTGACGCTTCCTTTCTCTCCCAGGGTTCCCCATTTCCTCCCTTTTCTTCTTCATCTCTTTCCTAGCTTGTCTGTCTCTCTACCATGTCCTGCTGCGGAGGCGACGAGGAGGAGCCCTACACGCAGCCCACCAATCCTTCCACTGCCCAGGCACACAGGAACACCCAAGGTAATTATCAATTATCATCATCATTATCATTGTCGTCAGTCATCATCATCATCATCATAATCATATGCTCCGCATCATACCCATCATCATTTTCATCATCGTCATCATCTCTTTCATCATGATCACCACCACCGTCATTGACTGTATCATCATGATCATCTGTTCACTATTATCATCTTGAATGAACGGTTGACTTTTCGTGCAGGAGATCACAGGGATTCAAGGGGACCCGCGGCGGGTAAAGGCGGGGGTCCAGCACAAAAGGTGCTTCCCATAGAGATCCCACCAATCCCCCTCGCTGAGTTGGAGAGGTTGACGGGGGACTTTGGCCCAAAGCTTCTTATTGGAGAAGGCTCCTACGGCCGGGTTTTCCACGCAGTTCTCTCCTCCGGTCAACAAGCTGCCATCAAGAAGCTCGACCTCAATGTCTCCCAAGAATCAGACTCCGAGTTCACGGCGCAGGTCAACGCAAAAAAGTAGAAAGAAAATAAAATCTGAATTCTTTCCCATTGACCAATCTTTCGCCGGTGCAGTTATCAATGGTCTCCAGGCTCAAGAGCGAATACTTGGTGGAGCTGATCGGATACTGTCTCGAGGGGAACAACAGGATCCTGGCCTACCAGTTTGCCACCAAGGGTTCTCTTCATGATATTCTTCACGGTATTTACTACGATACTTAGAAAAAGGACCAGAATATTGCTGGATTACCGCCTGTCATTGTTGTAGGGAGGAAAGGGGTGCAAGGAGCCGAGCCCGGGCCGGCGTTGAACTGGAGCCAACGCGTGAAGATAGCCTACGGCGCTGCAAGAGGGCTGGAGTTCCTCCACGAAAAAGTCCAGCCTTCCATTGTCCACAGGGACGTGAGATCAAGCAATGTTCTTTTGTTTGACGACTATAGCTCCAAGATTGCGGATTTCAACCTGACCAATCAATCTCCCGACTCTTCTGCGCGCCTTCACTCCACTAGAGTCCTCGGAACTTTTGGTTATCACGCGCCCGAGTAAGTCAATCTTTGACTAGTCACCTCAAGTCAAAGTCTTCAACTCTGAAATCTGTAGGTATGCCATGACGGGGCAGTTGACTCAGAAGAGCGACGTCTACAGTTTTGGCGTGGTCCTTCTCGAGCTGCTCACCGGGAGGAAGCCCGTTGACCATACCATGCCTAAAGGGCAGCAGAGTCTAGTCACTTGGGTGAGCGGAACAGCCAGTTGTCTTTGACTTTTTCTGGGCTGACTTTGACTTTTGCTTGTGAAGGCCACTCCAAGGTTGAGTGAGGATAAGGTGAAGCAGTGTGTGGATCCCCAAACTGAACAACGAGTATCCTCCAAAGGCAGTAGCCAAGGTCAGCGAATGACGATTTTTTTTCTTTATTAATATCCGGCCGTTGGCTTATCCGCGAGTTGACTTTTATTCGCCTTCTGGTTTCTTGAAAAAGATGGCGGCGGTTGCAGCGTTGTGCGTCCAGTACGAAGCAGACTTCAGGCCAAACATGATGATTGTCGTCAAAGCGCTGCAGCCGCTTTTGAATTCAAGAGCAGGGCAGGATCAAATCGCCTAATTTAGGGCAAGTGATGCCTTTTTTGAAAAGAACCCTTGATTTTTAAACAAAGAAGTTATTTTAATATGTGTAAAAAGGAATTTGATCATTGACGGGAGCATCCGATAACTCATACCTCCGTAATTCATGACTTCGATACGATCTCGACCGTCCAGATGGTGCACTTGAATAGATCTTCTTACTGCGACTCGATTGATGATCTCGACCGGTCTGAGAATAAATAACTCGAATATGATCCGCTTCAACTGCTTCAGAGGGCATTCGCTGACGTGCCTGATCACATACCAAGAAGAAATTTTACGTCTGTAAAATCATCGGTTTTCCCTACGTACACATTATTTTATTAGTGCAAAAATACAATTCTACTTTTGGAAGGAAGAGGAAAACCCGATTACCCAAACCTCGTGTAGCGTCATCTTGAACTCGATCTCGACCGTCCCTTCCTGAGAAATCTTAGATATTACGTCATAGAGATGTTAGTGGGAACTCGAGAAGTGAACACAGGCAAGAGAGAGAGACGTGGCACGCGGGCCGAAACCGTAAGGCGCAAATAAAGATGACGTGGCAGGTCGAAGGCCTCCACGAGCTGGTGAACGCTTGTCGAGAGGAGAGGAATACATCTCGCGGGCCCTTCCTCGTCGATTGGTTTCCCTGCCGTCTGACGTGGCGTCCAATAATTCAGCCGACATTGCGGTCGAACGTGTAAACGGGGTGGCAGCCTGCCTCATAGCGGTAACTTGACCGCGATGCAACGGAAGCTCCCACTCAGAATATAATGGGGCTTCTGCACATTTTTCGGACTCAACCTCTCTCTTCTTCTTCTTCTGTGAAACCTAAACTCGGGCTCTTTCTCTTTCTCTCTCAACGGGCGTTTGGAAATCGTCGTCAACTCCTGCAGCAAACAAGGAAAAATCCGTTAAAGGGGCGGAAAAGGTGGCGTGCCCAAAAGAGGAAAAAAGAACGTACGCCGCATTTAACCCCCCCTCTTTCTCTCTCTATCTCCACTTTTAGTCTCTCCGCCTCTTCTTCATTCGCCACCGGGGGGGAGCAATGGCGGCGGCGACGCCCCTCTAGCCCGACCCGCCTGAAACCCGGATTATGGTGTTTCAGTAAATGGCGATGGCTCTTCGCTCCCCTGTCGCCAAAAAGGCGTCTTCCATGTCATCTTCAGAACCCTCTTCTTCCCCATTACCAGGGAAAAGACAGCCGGTGTTGTTAAGCAGACCCGTTAAATCTCGCGGCGCGCTGTGCGCCGAGGTGGCCGGCGGCACGGCGGCCGACTGCGCCGCCATATGCTGCTGCTGCCCTTGCGGTATCATCAGTTTGCTGCTGCTGGCGATGGTGAAGTTACCGGCGGAAATGTGCAAGAAAGCTTTTACGAGAAGGAAAAGGAAGAAGAATGCCAAGGAGCGGAGAAGGAAGAGCGGGGGAGGAGATGGGCTTTTGGGGGACGAGGAGGACGACGTGAGGATCATCGTTGGAGGGGAGATGGTGGTGGGGAGTGTCGGGAAAGGATTGTTATTAGGGTGGCCGGCGGAGAAGTCGCCGTCTGTGGAGGTTTCGGAGATGGACAGGGAGATGTGGGCCCACTTCTATGGGGCGGGGTTCTGGCGGAGTCCGTCTCAGAGAGAGAGTTGAGTCTCCGTGTAGTTCCGATGGCGTTTGGCTTCTCAATACCAAGAAATTGAAACTTATGTCTTAATCTCAAATCCACCTCTTGAAAACTCCATCAGAGAATTGCATCGGTTGTCCATTTTCCACATTTAGAACGTATATCGCAATAAAATCTTCGACGATTGCGGTTCTTGAAAATTCCATCAGAGAGATGAATCACCTGTCAATTGGCCACCTGTAGAATAAGATCGTTCAAAGTTCATAAAAAATGCGATGCATATCAGAGAATTGAATCGTCTGTTCCCTGTCCACATTAGACGGAAATCGTTTAAAATCAATTCACGGCTGCGATTCTTGAAATTCAATATGTAGATCCACAAGTTGAACAAAAATCGTTTTAAAAAAATCATCGTTTAACCGGATACTCGATTTGTCATTATATCATCTATCTCTCTCCTCCGCAGAATCCGAGGTAATTATTTACCTCCTTTTCCTCAATTTCGAACGATCTCAAAATTCTCTCTCAATCCTGGAAGGACATCCATTTTCATCCGGCACAATCTGAACAAAATCTCGTTCTCAATTTTCACCTGGCTAGTGACGGGACAAATCAAGATCGTCTCTCGGTAAAATAGGTCAAGCGTACAATCTGAAGAAGTAGATCGTCGCATCTCTTCGACTAAACAGTCCAGTACGTCGTCTTTTCGACGGAAACGATATGCGGGTAAAGCAACAGAACCGAAGAAAAGGAAAGATAGATCGATCAGCGAGAATCGATCGCTAAGAATGGACCGTTGACGTGAAAAAGTATCAGCGTCCTCAAACGCGGAGCCGAGCATGTGGAACTTCGCCGGCATCTGTGCCACCGGACACTTCAGCTACAGTTTCGGATTCTTCGGAATACGCGCCAACAGATGACTTCCGCCAATATCTCCCAGCTTCCATGAGGAGGATCAGAAAAAGAAGCTTCTCGAATGGAGCGTGGCCACGTCAGAAGCCCGCCAAAAAGCTAACCTGTTATTCAATGGCTGCGAAAATTACAATAAAGTACTAAAATGCTTTAAGTTAAAAATAAAATATCATAGGTATTTACGTATACGTCCTAAACGACGAAAGTATAATTTTTTAAAATTTCTGTTCCTCAGGTAGAAACGAGTGGTTCAGGGAGTCGCGTGCTGCGCGTTGCCACGTGTTCATTAAAAATTCTGATCTGGGGCCCACAAAAAGCCTTTAGTACGCCCCGACGGTTAAGCTTACCTGCCGGAGTTTTAATAGCTCTATCAAGCAGCTTTGTACTTAAGAGTAATAATCAATAATTTAGTGTAAAATAATTAATCAGGGAAGGAAAACAGGAACTTTTTTCAAATATCACCATCAAACGTTATAAACACTGCTTCTCCGGCGTCCAACAGACTAGAGGGAGAGAGAGAGAACTCGTCGTTCTCTCTCTTCTGCCGTCGCTTTCCATCCTCCGGCGACCGCTATCCTATCATCAGTAACGCTTTATCGCATGTGAAATTTTACCTCTATCGCATCAGTTTATGAATCTAAGATTGTTTCTCGCAGGAGGAAAAGGAGCGACTTTCCGGCAGGTGCGTTTATCTATATGCTTCTTGATCGATTCCATAACAGCGGATTGTAATTTTTTAGAGTTGGATTGATTTATCGGAGGCGTTCTTGCGTTCTCTTCGTCGTTCCTTGTTTTCTTTATATTCTGCCCAGCGATCGGATTCTCTTAATTCTATTTGATTCTGGAGACGAACGATTTCGTTTTCATTCCGGTTCTTTTTTCTATTTGATTCTCTCAATAAATTTTGGAGGAAATTTGCCTAATCCATCTAGAGACAATGATTATCTCAGATGTTAGTTATTTTTAAGGTTATTCTGCCATTTTTGTTAACTGAATTGGCCTCCGGGTTTATGACCATACAATGAACATTGAGCTAATGTATAATTACTTAGACATTAATTTATCTGTTTTATTTAATTTAATTACATAGACAGTTGCAGTATTTATTCACCATCGCTTGTTTTGATCGTTTTAGGCACTCATCTCAGAGTCCGTCGTATCATCTATTCGCATGAATTTCCTGGTGTGCGACTAGATTCATGGACAAGACGGTTATGATAGAGAAGCTCTCGTCAGCTGCGGCATTCATCGAAGGAGGTATACAAGATGCTAGCGATGACTCGTGCAGCATATGCCTCGAAAGTTTTTGCAACAACAATCCCTCGACGGTAAGTGAATGTTCAGCAAGCACTAAATTTTTTATGGGCTTGCAGTTTGCACTTTTACCTGTTCACGCCGTTGCCCAAATTTTCCTTGACTTGCTTCAGGTGACAGACTGCAAGCACGAATTTCATCTCCAATGCATCCTGGAATGGTCTGTATCAGCTCGCTAGAATTCTCCTTGATTTTCTTTACGTCGACTTTCCTTTTGTAATTTGGTCTAACCGGTTAAATTCACTTGTCTATAGTTTATGGTGGTAGTTGTAGTTTATGGCTCACTTTGGAGTACTTATTTTCCTTATTAATGTCATGTCCAGAGTATTATTTTTCCAGCAGATTGTTTTCACTTCACGGTTTATTTAGGGGCTTTGTTCTATCCATCCATCTTAGATTAATGTATTTTTGTGACAACTGATGATGATGACTACTTCTTTATCAGTTTACATCTTCCCTTTAATTTCACGTTTTAATCATTGAAAGAGACCCAATGACGTGGCAGATCTCGTTGTGACTAAGATCATACAACCATTAATTGAACATCAAAAATGAAATGAAGTTTTTTAATACTTGTTCTATTTTGCAATTATGTATTTCCCAGTTCATTTGTGATCCCTATCATGTATAGAGATTTCAATCTCAGCTGGGAAGCAAAATTTTTATGATCCCTATCATGTATAGAGATTTCAATCTCAACTGGGTAGCAAATTTTGTCGCTTCCAGGTGGTCTGAATGCTTGGTTTGTATTTTATTATGACAGGTGCCAGAGGAGCTCCCAGTGCCCGATGTGCTGGCAGTCCATTACTTTGAAGGATCCTGCAAGGTTCATCTCTCTCTCTCTCTCTCTCTCTGTTAATTCTGTCAATGATTTTTTTTTTTTGAAAGAAGATAGAGAGCCACCCGAAAATAGTGGCCCCCCTTTGTCATTGAAGAAATGACCAGTATTGTGGGTCAGTTACAACATGATTAGTAACACCGAGATGCCAATATTGTGCAATCCACCTCGCATCATGCTGTACTGCGTCGGTGGATGGGGGACGACCCCTGAAGATGATCTCGTTCGGTGGAGCCATATCGCCCATAAGGTAGCGAAAATAGTCCTCCACTCTGCCTCTCGTCGGAAAGGGCCCTGACAGAGCGATCGCCAAAAAGCATCCGCCGACGTGGTGTCGAGTCCATCCAAAGCCGCCGCAGCCCACACAGGCTGAACCAATGGGCACTCAAAGAATAGGTGAGTGCAATCCTTCATACATGGCGGAGCACATGACGCAGCCGACGTCTGCTTCCGGCACATATCTCTGCCGCAAGGCACGCGTCATCAGGCGGCCCCGGATGAGTAGCCATCCGAATATCTTGATCTTCAGCGGAATTCGACGCCTCCAAAGCAAACGGCACCGCCGCACCACATCCAAGTCCTCCGTAGGCTCTGCGTCTAATAGCAGTTTATAGACCCCTCGGGCGGAAAATCTAGATCCCCTCTACTCCCATGCGTCCCCCACCGCTTCATCGGGCCGAAGATGAGCCATCGTCGTCTGCATCCTAAGTAGGTCCTCGAGCCGCTGATCCGACATGGCATCAGGGAGCGATGGGCACCACGTGTTGCACCAAGCCTGCTGCACCATAGCCTCCGGTGCTACAGATAGTCCAAAAAGCCGAGGGAAAACATCCCTCAGAGGTCCCAAATCGGACCAGTCATCACTCCAGAATCTGAAATGCGCCCCATCTCCGAGCTTTGCATGAAACATCCTCTGGGCTTGAGAAAACACCGGTCTTAGGCCCTTGTAAAATGTTGACTGGCCCCGCCGGTGCTCGGATCGCTGGCCCCAGTCCAACACTCTCCCGTAGTTGTCCATCAGCACCTGGGTGACCATGTTCGATGGGGCTTGCATCAATCTGCGTACCCACTTCATAAGCAATGCCGTAATGGTGTGTCTGAGATTCCTGACCCCTAGGCCTCCCTCCGCGGTGGGACCGGCAGACCGTACTCCATTTGACCAGTGCCTGTCCCCGAGTCCCATCTGTTTCTGCTCCATGCCAAAAGAAGTTCCTCATTATGGCCTCCATCCGTTTACGAACCCCCACTGGAACTCTAAATAGTGACATATAGTATGTGGGAATAGCAGAGAGCACCGCCTTTAGTAGTACGAGACGTCCCCCAGGATAAAAGTCGGGCCCGCCACCCCCCTAAACGACTCTCTATTGTCGCCACCACCGGCTGCCATTCCCGCGAACTCAGTCTTCCCCCCACTAGGGGAAGTCCTAGATACCGAATAAGTAAGGAGCCTACAGGTGTGGACAAAATACGGGCGCATTGACTCATCTCTTTTGAGGACATCCCGAATGCGATAAAAGTGGATTTGGTCCTGTTGAGTTTGAGTCTTGAGAAATCGGAGAACATCTCCAACAAGGTTGAGGTTTCTCTCTGCAGTCTCCCTCGAGCGTTCAATGAAAAAGATCGTGACATCAGCGTACTGTAAGAGAGGTGCCCCACCTGGCCAGCCGATAGTCTTGAAACCGGATAGCAGTCCCCGTGTGCACAGTCCCTTCGTGCACACCGCCAACGCATCAACTGCCAGGATGAAAGAGGAGCAGAGCTAGCGGGGAGCCTTGCCTGATGCCTCTCTGGGGGTGTATCCGCCACCTTGCGGCCTGCCATTAATGAGGACCGCGAAAGTGTTTGTGCACACGCATTGCTTCACCCATCTCACCCATGTCTCGGGGAATTTTCGTCGCTTCAGGACCCGCCAAAGGAAGCGTAAGTCAAGCGAATCATACGCTTTTGCAAAATCCCATCTTCTACATGAATCTCTTGGTGCCCTTGCGCTGCCAGGCTGCCACTATCTCTTCAACGATCACCACATTGTCTACCATCTGTCTCCCCGAGATGAAAGTTGACTGCGCCGGTCTCACCAAAGAATTGATCACCTCTCGGAGTCGATTTGCCAAGGCCTTGGCAATGATCAGATATAAGGAATTAGATAGGGAAATCGGCCGGAAGTCCCCCACCTGCTCCGTGCCCTCGGCATTTTGGGATAAGCACCAAGAGAGCCTTGTTCAATCAGTCCATGTTGCACATTCTAATGCAGAAATCCTCTATCGTCGCCGTCACCTCGGGGCCCACCAGGTCCCAACACTGTTGATAAAAGAAAATTGAAATTTTCGTCCGGCCTCGGGGCGCCTTCCCCGTTGAGACCCTGAATTGCAGCTTTGACTTCCTCCTCTGTGAACGGCTAGATTAAACGTTCCTGTTGCCCCTCCGAGAGAGAGGCTGCCCCCTCCCCGATCCATTCCCATTTATTCCGTGGCCCTTTCCGGTAGAAAGCTCAGAAAATGGGTAGCCAAAGCGGTCCCCACTGCAGCGTGTCCGCGATAGGTGTTGTCCCCCACCCGGATGGAATGAACACGATTGATTGAGCCTTCTCCTGCCACTAGCCACCTGGTGGAAGAACCGGGTATTGGCGTCACCGGCCGCTAGCCAAAGTTGCCTGGAACGTTGTCGCCAGTCCATCTCGGTTCTGAGATCGGCTTCAGCCACCCCCTCCCGGAGCTTCTTTCGCGCCGCATGTTCCTCAACAGAGAGAGGCCTAGTGTCCTCCAGCACGTCCAGCTCCTGAATCACTTTCAACGCTTCATCCCGGATTCGCGTCCTTTCCTCGCGGATCTCCCTACGTCGCCCAATGAGGTGACGACGTAGCCCGTTCAACTTTGCGACGAGCCTTGTTGACGTGGAGCTCCGAGCAGGGTGAGCCTCCCACCAATTGGCTAGCTCCTCCGTAAAGCCATCCTCCCGGAACCACGAGCGATCCATCTTGAAATATGACGGCCTATCCGGTTCCACCTGCAGTCTCCAGAGGATAGGCTTGTGATCAGATAAAGGTCTCGGAAGAGCGGTCACCTCAGCCGCCGGGAAGAGGTCTAGCAACTCCACAGAGCAGAGGAAACGGTCCAGTCTCGAACGTGTTATGGAGTCCGTCGAGGCCCTCCACGTGAACTGCCGATCTGATGGCCCCATCTCTTGGAGCCCTGTTTGAGCAAGTACAGCTCGGAATTGTGTGGATCCCGGGTCCTGTCCTCCAAGGCCATTTGGTCGGTCAGCTGCCTCCAGGGTGACGTTGAAATCCCCCCCGATAATTAGCGGGGTTCCCTGGAACTTTGTGGCCAGTTCCAAGAGATCCTCCCACAGCTCCAATCGCCAAGCTAAGGAGTGTGGGCTGTAAGCTGATGCCACCACCCAGGACTGACCGTCCATCCGTCGTGACAAAGAGGCCGCCACCACATGTTGTCCAGAATTCTGTCAATGATATATCTCCATTTTTTCCCCTGATATTCTCTTTTAAAATTGATGACTGTATTCGGTTGATATTTCTCCTCCTCTAGCAGTGCTTACTGTTGTCAGTATTCTTCTTCCTTCCTTTCTCTTTCTACATTGATCTCATGATATAGTTGATCTCTCCCTCTATCTCTCTCTATATATATGTATGTCTACATTGGCATCCACATTTTATTTTACAATGCTTGTTCTCCCCCTTGTGATCAGTGTACATATTTTAATTTGATTTGTTCCCCCCTTTCCCCTTACTTTCACTCTCTTCAGCCAAGAGCTTCTGGAAGTGGTAGAGAGGGAAAGGAGCGTGAGGGTCAACCGGCCTCGGAGTACCTCAGCCTTGTTCCGTCATCGCATAGTTGGAGACTTTGATCTTCAACATGTAATATCCTGCTCAGTTATTCTTAAAACCATCATCTTCCATCATCAATAGCACTTCAACTTGCCAACATCATCAATATCATCATCATCATTACCATCACTACGACCATCTTCATCATCATAACCATAACATCCTAGCATTGTCAAGCAGGGAGCAAGTCAGGCTGAGCTTGAAGAGCACATCATCCAGCAACTGGCAACTGCTGCTGCCATGGGCAGGAGCCGCCACCTTGCCCTTCGCCGTGACTCCCGCCACCGCTCTGCCACTTCCCCCCAATCCCATGTCCTCCTCTTCCCGGCCACCTCCTCTAATGACAATCTCCCCCCGCGACTACCCCACCCAACTCCGCCATCCTCGCCTTCCCCTGAGCCTGAACTTGCTGGCCCCTCTGATCTTCAATCCTTCTCAGAGTCTATCAAGTCCCGCCTCAATGCTGCCTCCTCAAGGTAAACTAGAAAGAGTGAAAGTAATCAACCATGAAGCAAATGGAACCAACTTTATACGATGTTGTGTTGTGCCTGTAGGTACAAGGAAACAATAAGCAGGAGCACGAGGAGTTGGAAGGAGAGGTTCTTTTCCAGGGGTTCAGAGATCAGCAATGGAATTTCCACAGTCTCTAGCATCATTAACCATCTTGATCTCAGTGAGGCAGCACCTCAACCTGGTGGCGCCGCCCCCTCTTCTGCGGAGGGACCCTCCGCTGCCAGAGCCCTCCTGAGTGAAACAAGTAAGTAAACCGTCCTCATCTTTCTATCTCTTGACTGGGTGGCAGACTTGTGAGGAGACAATGAAGTGAAGGCACCTGACCATATGATGCCATCTCTCTTGCTCTCTCTCCCCCTCCCCGTAAGGAATATATATTACGACTGATTTGTAAATATTCATGCTGGGATTTATTTATCATTATCAGTCTTTATCTAAACCCGTTGGCTCCAGTGAATCAAATATATGATGCCATGATCATTATTTTTTTTTCATGCAAAGACTTTAGAGCTGTACATACACGACTTACTCATCTTTTGAGTTGTTGCATTGAACTGATGTCTGATAAACGGAAGTGGCGAGGGCAGCACAGACGAGCTTAATTTCTAGATTGAAAAGCTAATTATTTTTTACATGTTTTATTTGTTGCATTTATGAAGATTCACTCTTCACTTCATTTGTTCTTGGTGTAGTTACTCTATTCAGGGCAGGGGTAACCGCTTCTTTTCTAACCCCGGCGGTAGGGAGATCCTCGATGGATCCTTCTTCACCAACTAGCCAAGCTTATGATTCTCATTAGACCCCATGTAAGGTGGCTTCACAAGCCACTACTGCTCTGATGGATACAAAGGATTTGGTATACTCAACCAAGGTGACTTTGACTAGAAACATGGGGGTCTGGTGGAACTTAAAAGGTGGTGCCCCGATGTCCTTAAAGATGGACAACAATGGCCCAAAAAGCCTGCTTCGTAGAACAAACCGTTGGCCCCAACAGCCCAACGGTGGCCCAATGTCAACAACTGAGTTTGACGAAATAGACCGAGTCAATCACAATGAATTGGGTGTAAAAAGGTCAACAGAGGCAAAAGGGGCCAAGAAAGGCGGATGTCTTATGATTTTAAGTCAGAGTCATCCAAATCATGAGATCAGATGAAGGTTAAGATAGAGGTATGAATCAGATATTTACATATGTGATTCAGCGATTACATGATACTTAAACTATCCAACTCACATGCATTGACAGTTTATTGAAGAAGAAATGTATGGCAAACATGTCTCTATTACGTTCCTGAATATGTCACTCAAGTAGAGTGAAAATTTTCAGCTTACTTCATATAGCGAAGTAAAATGTACGGCCCAACCTTTTGGAGAGTGACATTGCTCATTTTCAATGGTCAGTATCATCTTTTCCATTGTGTGTATTTGAAATATATCGGTTTCAATGCAGCAATAAGACAATTGTTATTGATTTTGTCCATGAATTTTCCAAGCGATGTCTCCACTTTGATGCCCTATTCATTAACTATCATTATTTCACAGTCACATTGATTTGTAATTCAAAAGAGCCACCACATCACTGTCTTCCATGTAAGGATCTGCAACTTGGATCTCTTGGAAATTTGTATTGATGGATTCCTACAAGAATTGTCAATAGTGACACAGAAATTTCCTTGATTTATTTTTTGATTGAATTGACAATCCAATATCAGGAGGGTCAAATTTTTAAAATTTCTTGGAAATTTTTCTAGAGGTGAAGTGCTAGAAACATTTGGCCTCTTTTTCTCTTTCCATTTACTCGCGCTAGGCTCCAAGAGTTTTGTCATTGAAAACTATCTTCTTTCCAAGTATTTATGAAAGTATCATTATGGTCATCGTATTCAATTTTCTAGATATTCCCCTTCAATATATCATACATTTTACTCAATGGCTGTTGTTTTGAAACTAGTGGATACTGACTAAATTTCGCACGGCCGATGGAAACACGGCCGATGAATGCCATTTCGGTTGGAATTTAGCCATTTTTCATATTCATCTCATTTTAGCTCAGATTGTGGTGAGATAACAATTCAAGAAAATCAGCAAATTATAGCATTCTATTTGGTTACCATTACACACTCTTTTTGTGACGAAAAATATATAATTCATTAAAATTTGGATATTTTTGTGGCGAGAACTATTTGAATTGGATTAGTAAGTTAGAGAACTCTGTTTTGCTTTATTGGAAGACATCAGACCGATATGAAAATATCTTAGTGAAAACCTATAAAAAAATACATCTCTCCAGGATGATCTTGATACATAACAACCACTTGTTTTTGACATTGTAACCTCCAAAAAACCAACATTGAGAAAAACTTTCACCGGTAGCCAAGATCAATAGTTTATCATGCTAATTGGTACATGAAGTGTGTAGAGGTTTGGCATTAGGTGTGGATGTTGTCTCTACCCTTTGATGAGACCTTTTCCAAAGTTTTTTTTGTATCTAAGAGCATGCCATCGTTGATGATTGTTACAACTTCATCTATAACACATTCTCTTGGTCATATACAAGTACCCTCTTTTCTGTTTGTGTCCAACCTCTTAGAGCCGTAGCCATGGACAACACGGTGGTCATTGTACCTCTGATAGTCGTAGCTGACGAATCGAATGCGTATGGTTGTTAAATACACACGATGTCGTGTAAAAAAAAGTCCAAACTTACCAATTTAAAGATTAATTCACTCATTGAAGGGTATAATGATAGATAAGGGTCAAATCCACATAGAATTAGGGAATTGTGAGAGATATCTTTGAAATTTGATTAAATCGGACAACGAATTGAGTTTAGAAATTAGGCATTTTATAATATTAAGAAAGATGACTCAATTGCGAATCCACGGAATCAAAAATCGAGTGATTTGGATGAGAATTCGCAAAGTAATCGAAGTTTGAAAATGAGAGAAAAATTGTATCGCGAAATTGATTAAAAACCAAAATTAAAATCAAATTAAACTTAATCTACGATTCAAAATATAAAATTAATACTAAATGACGAAAGATTAAGATGAAAACATGCAATTTAACCCAAAGTAGCCCTCGAAATGATCCAATTAATCACCGGATTCATGGCTTTTCATTCCGCGATTTCGAAGACGAAGATGGCATTCAAGATGTGATTTCTCCTTCTCCTCTCAATCAATTTTTGATTTCAAGCACTCCTTGGACGTGGAAATGAGTCAAGAATGCAAAGAAATCAATTGACGCTTGAATTGTGGTGTCTAGACAGTTCGATTAATCTCGAAAATTCAAGGGTGTCTTTTCCGTCGCGAAGAACATTGGTTTTATAGAAGAAAAGAGGTGTAACTGTCGAATGAGGTGGTTCATCGTGATCAACGGTCAGGATTGCGTGTCGTTTGATAAATCGACACGATTAAGTCGCGTTCGTCCGATCAGTGATGGAGGGTCGTATGTGTCCGCGTCAATCTTGTGAAGAGATGCGTCGATTCATCACGTTCGTTGGATCTCCATCGATGCGTCAAGGTGAGTTTACGTGTCGCCATGTAATTCGTCACAAGCCTCACTTAAATCGTGATTTAAAGCACGTGCGTTGATGAAGATCGCGTGGACCCAAAGTCAACCGCATCGACGCGCTTTAATCTATTCGCTCGCATCCAACGCATTCCATGCTGCCACGTCACCTGAAAATAACTTAAAAGAAGGGAACATTGTCCCACACGGAGAAAAAGAAAGGATTTAAGCGGGTTTATAAGGTTCGGCGGACTTAACAGTTAGTGAGTTCCGATAATCGGAATGCTTGTACTATATAACAATAATATATATATATATGTATATCGCGCACACGTGTCACCTCGCGCCATGCAGGGCGCCCACGTGGGCTCGCGTGGCTCTACCACGTGGCCTTGTGTGCCACGTCGCATCCACGCGGGTCCCGCACGATAAAATAACACCTTTTTGCCCTTTTTTAATTGTTTTAAATAATTTTAAAATAAAAAATACACTTAAATAAATTCAGAAAAAATCCAGAAAATTTCTAAAAATTGTAAAAATCATAACTTTCAAAATACAACTTCAAATTAATTCAAATTTGTTTTTTTAGATCAGAAATTGAATAATATATCATTATAAAAATTCAAAATATTAAAATAGTAAGAGAATGAATTTTAATTAAATAAATGCATTCGTGTATTTTCTAAAATAACTTTATAAAAATACATAAATGTTAATAATCATCATTTCTCTTATCATATAATCATGAAAACGTATTTACAATCTCAAATATAATTAGGATTAAAAATCATAATATTTAATCACACATAATTATCCATAAAATGATGTATTTTTAGATCATAAAATGAAATTATGTAAAATGATAGAAATATACTTAAAATATAATAATATGCATACAATTAGAACAATTAATGCTTTTATTTGCATTAATAATCATGTAAATTCATGTATAAATAGCATGTTATCAGTAGTCATGGACGGCATGGCGGTCAACCTCTTGATGGAAGTGTCTTTCTTTTGATAATGAGAGAAAACCTATCATCCCTTAGACCATTGCTGAGAAATTATGGAAAAATTGTTTAAGGCACCTGTTAAATGGATATATATATATATATATATATATATATATATATATATATATAGTAGCTTCCTCCAATGAATCTTCTACTTGTGTTGCTATTTGCAGGACAAATGTGCTAAGCTTTTCTTCACAAGGAAACTTATGTTTACGGATTTTCTATGGATATTCATGAATTAAAAGGGAATTCATGCATTAATATACAATAATTCATCACTGATGTGCATGATTTTGCATCCTATTCATAATTACCTAAAATATGCTGACATCAATTTTTATCATGTTTTTAGGTTGTTGTGGTCTGACTCTAATTTTATTTTATGCGGTAATGTGGAAGACTCCTAATGAGATTTGTAACTCTTAATCTCATTTAAGAAAAAATGCGCTATGAGTAGGGGAAGCAAAAATAAGTTGTCTTGGACAAGTTAAGAGCTGAAAATCATCTACAACCATTTAAGATAATATTTTTCTTGCTAATAATCTTTATGATATCGAATATAAACATCAACTATTAGACTGTTCAGATTTAAAAGTATCAGAGATCTTACAACCATCTATACATGTTTTACTTATGAGTGAATTTGAGAACCTATGAATGACTAAGTTCGTAACACTGGAAAATCAAGAAAAGAAGTCTTCCTCAAATCCACTCAAAGCACATTGATGGAATTTTCAATTGAAAATGTGGACCAAGATCATAGAGAAACATACAAAAGCATTCGATTGCTCACAATGCAAATTATCTTTTGTTTTTTTTAAAGCTATTTGGGAGACATTTCAAGGCAGTTGTTGGTGCCTCAAGGGTCACACATACAAGGAACTGATAACATGACTCAACCTATAAGTTTCTCTTCTGGCATGAAGAGAAAGAAAATCAAATTTGGGGGAAAATGACAAAAATTTATTTTTAAAAATGACTTAATGATCTTCAATTTTGAGTTTCTAAAATTTACTAATTTCTAATAAATTTTATGAATTTAATCTGATTTTTTAAAAATTTTATATAATTTATGAAAGGAAAGTTTGGCCCCACACATGGTAACATTTGACTTGGCATTGCTGCCAAGTGAGAGCATCATAGGCCGACAACGAGGCATACAAGTGCGCTAGTGAATTACTTAGTGCCTTCATGTGTGGTGCTCATTGAGTGGAGAAGAGTTTTCATTGCTCGAAGGACTTTCTATTTTGAAGAAATAGCTCGACATCATAAAAGGGACATCTTTGGCACCCCTACGAATCAAATTTCATGGAAAGATGTCTTGTGGTGGTATTGGATCGTCATGTGTGATTTAATTGTAGTCATTGATCTTCGCTTACTTTGATCAATGACCACGACTTACCAAGTGTATCTCCAAAGACTCCACGACATGTGGCATCATAAAGACACTCAATATTTACCAAAATGAATAAAAGGGACATGAACTAGTCTTAAAGTGCATCCTATCACAATGAAACGTGGGCATCAAATGCTCATTTTTCTCTCTCCAAAGTGCATGATTTCTTCATTTTCATACAGATCATTCTTTGACATCTTATCTCTCCTCATGATATTTTTTCGCAAAAAAAGTATTTTCTGAAGATCTGTTTTCTACTACCCCACTACTCTTGCACTAGGAAATCAAAGATTTCAAGATATGATACCATTTTATTTCAAGATGTGTTTGACAAAATTCATTTTATTTATTTATTTTTATTGGAGTAATTGATTCACTTCCATAATGTTTAAATGAGATGGCATGAATTCACATGCCATCTTTAATCTGATGCACAAAGCTCACAATCTTTATCTTTTTACTCTCTCCACACAAGACTAAAACAAGCAGACAAGATCTGGAATTTAATACGAGGTCTCACCCTTTGATGGATACCTGAAGATGCGCTGGACTGGTTGGGGCGACAGGCTTTCCCGCCTTTATCTTACCTTCAAAGGTCTTTGTCGTCTCCCAGATTCGGCGCTTTGACAAGTCAACTCCACCGACTACTTGTGTAAGCCCCCAAGTTGACTTTCCATAGGCTGTACTGAGGCGGGCTGGGCTCTTGGTTGAAATTTCCAGCAAGTCAGATGTCGTAAACTGGTGGCGGGAGTTGACCACAGGAGACGCCTTGTGGCGTCCTAGCTTTGGGGATATTGGACGGGTTGTTGGAATCTGCTACATTGGACATTCACGCTTAATTAAACATAGATCTTCACGTAGAGAATCTAAGTGTGTGTGTGCATATATATATGGAAAGAGAGAGAGAGAGTCTGCCATCGACAAGCTCACAAAGAGAGAGAGTCTGAAGTCAACCAGATTACACAGAGAGAAAGAGTCTGAGATCATGTAGCTGAGAGAGAGTCTGGGGTCAAGTGGCTAAGCAAGAGAGAGAATCTGAGGTCAACTAGCTGAGAGAGTCTGTGGTCAATTCCATGAGAGAGGGAGTCTGAGGCCAACTAGCTGACACAGAGAGAGAAAGAGAGAGAGCCTGAGGTCAACTAGCTGACACACTTAGAGAGAGAGAGCCTGAGGTCAACTAGCTGAAACAGAGAGAGAGAGAGAGAGAGAGAGCCTGATTCCAACTAGCTGACACAAACACAGAGAGAGAGAGAGATAGAGCCTGAGGTCAACTAGCTGACACATAGAGAAAGAGAGCCTGAGTTCAACTAGCTGACAGAGGAAGAGTTCGCGGTCAACTAGCTGACAGAGAGAGACCCTGAGGCCAACTAGCAGACAGACGAAAGGTCTGAGGTCAACTAGCTGACAGAGAGAGAGCCTGAGGCCAACTAGCAGACAGACGAAAAGTCTGAGGTCAACTAGCTGAGAGACAGCGAGAATCTAAGTTGAACATGGCAAAAGAGAGAGTTTATAATGTCAATGAGCTCAGAGAGAGAGAGAGTCTGATGTCAAGAGCTAATAGGGAGATGAGTGAGAGAGTGAGAGTGACAGTGAGAGTGAGAGAGAGAGAGAGAGAGAGAGAGACAGACAGACAGACAGACAGAGAGATCAATGAGAAGCCTACCTTTTTTAGTTCAACCTTAGGTGGGGGAGGCTCTTTGTAGAAACTCGGCATTGGTGCTGCCTTGAAAGTCATTCTCTGTCTCATCTTCTTGATCTCTGCCTCCTTGCTCTCCTACATTACTCAAGATAAAAAGACAAAAGAAAGTCAACTCCCCATTTCTCTGAACCCAAGAACAGTTACTCCATGATAACAGATAATGTCATGTAGGCCCAGTAGACCTATTAAGCCTAATCAATGGGTTCAATGAGCCAGATAGAATCTTATGTTGCTTTTATCTCTCTCTAAAACCCTCACATGATGTAGTTTAAGGAATAAATTTGGGACCCATCTGCTCCTCGATTTTCTGAAAAGGCCCAATAGGAACACTAAACTAAGTCAATGGGCTCATTTAAACAGAAAACTTCGTACAGTGCTTTACTCTCTCTCACTCTCTCTCTCAGTCCAAACAGGAAAGAGAAGATAAGGGTTCAATGGCAGACCTTAGACCTCTCCTCCTCCTCGGTTTTCTCTGCCTCCTTTGCCTGCATCTTCTCCTCCAGCTTGTGGAAGAACTGCAGATCACCCTCAAATCTCAGAAAGACAACCAGAGTAATTGAGAAGGAGATATTTGTAATTGAGAAGGGATCAGAGCAGACGTCACCTCCTTCCGTTTCTCTGCCCGTTCCATAGACCTCAGGCAGAAACCAGAGCCTCTGTGTGGCAGAAGAAACCAAATTTAGATTCCCTGACTAAGATTTAGTTTATTTAACATAAGTTCTAAGTTTTAATTTTGATCAAATTATTTTGTAGAGCACTAACCGAGAAGGTTCGAATTTGCTAGCTGATCCATTAAAATCCTGAATAGAGTCGCAATGATAATCAAGCAGATACAATCATGAGATAAAATTTTAATGATCAAAAGCAAGAGAAAACAGGGTATTACAGAGATCGGAAGGTTGTTTAAGACTGCAGCCCCATCTGCACAAACTCCTAAAAAGTATCAGTCAAATAGGATACAAAAAATACAGAAAATGGAGAAGACAAGTATCAGGGGGAGAGTAATTAAGCAATAATATCCACATATATATCCAAAAAAAGTAAGAGCACATTTCAGTGGTTGACTGGGGGTCAATAAAAGAGCTAACAGAGTGTGCGTCAGTGAACACAGTTAAATAACAAATTTAGTTCGCCGAAAGACATGAATACGGCCAAACTGGATATATATTCCAGTGGTTGAATTGCGGTCAATTAAAGAGCTAGAAAAATCTGTATCAGTAAACAAAAATAAATTTTTTTGATTCGACTAAAAAGCTGAATACAATAAATATTGAACATAAACTTTTTATATTTTTCTTTTATTACCCTCCCTCTGAGAACAATTAATATCGAATTCAGAAGATGAAAATCTGCATCAACAAACAAAGTTGAATTCAAATTTTTCGTTCACCAAAAGAAAACACGAATACAATTCAAATTGGATGCATGTATATATACTAAAACTACTACGTAAATACCCGATAGCTAGTAATATTCAATACAGACGATGAAAATTTGCATCAGCAAACAGAGTTAAATATAAAAAAAATTTCGCGTAAAAAGAGAAAAACACAAAGACGATTAAAATTATATATATATTACTCAATGACTCTCCCTCTGGTAACGAGTAATATTCTATCTATAAGTAAATAAATAGTTGATTACCGTTCGTCCCACTATTCTGCTTCTTAAGCTTTCCGGAGTTTGATTTGATAGAGTGTTGAGGATCAGAGATCTTTATCTTAGGATTCTTTTCTTTGGAGGCGGAATTGTGCTTCTGAAAACAACCTTTGCCGTCAGATCGTCGATCAAATCACAATTAAAGCAGAGAAGTGTTTGAATTTCCTACGCACCTTTGGAGGATTGGTCTTCGGATTTCTCCTGGGATCAGCCTCCGGAAGAGCATCTCCGTCGTCCACCTCCATCAGCTGAACGACTACTTCTCTGTCTCTAGCTTTTTCTCGCTTCTTCGGGGGGCGGGAAAATGGCGGACGGTTATTAAAAAGAAGATACCCATACTGCCCCTGCCGAAGTTAGGCAACGGCGCCTCGATTTCTGAGCCTTCTCCGCTAACCATCAGATTAGCGTCGGACGGCGGAGATTACCGATGATGCTGAGCTGGCGCCAGTATGCCAGGTGTCAGGCGGGCTGTCATTATCTATTTCAACATCTCTTTTGGGTGGACGGTCCAATAAGGTGGGCCCATGAAGCGCTGGTTGAGGTGTCCATTTTAGGTTTGAAGCATGAAAATGTACCTGCTAAATATGGCAATTATTCAATTATTCTAAGATAAAACCAGGCCTAACTTTAATAATTTAAAGAAATGAGGATCATTTTCTTTTATAAGCTAGTTTACTAGGATCAATGTTCCAACCCTCTTTCCACGTCGTCTCTCAATTGACCGGTCAACCACCGTTCTACATCCTATCCGCTCGGAATATTTTCAAATCCACATACAAAATTCCTTTTGGACGATCGCTCAACATTCCTTTTTCTTTGAAATAATCAATTAAATTTATGTGTTTTTGAAGGGTGTACATTAATTTAAACATTTATGTTTTTGTTTTTGAAGGGTGTTGCTTTGAATGCCCGACAAATTTTATTTTTTTATGTTTTACACTTACTAGTAGTTGAGTTATTGATGTGTCCCTTTGATGTTGCAAAAAATTATTTCTAACCTTATTCAATTTACATTTTTTTTATATGTTTCTCTCTAAACAAGCTCGTTGATTGTATCAAAATAATTGGCCAATTGATACCAAAAGTAATGAAGAATCTATTGCATTTGCGAGGAGGGAACGTATCAAAGCCCCCTAACAAGGTTGATAAATACATCCATCAAGGAAAAATTTCTGCTCAATGTTTATTACTAGAAAAATGAATGAAAGAAAATAACGAGAAAATTATAGATATTCTTTGCATACTTCAAAATTATATATTTTCCCTTTCATGTTGGTGTTGTTGTAGTTCTTGACTTCTTTAGGATCTTTCTTTTGCTCATATGGAGTCTTGATTTGTCCATGTGAAGATTATATGTACCTGAATGAATTCCTTGAATCTTAGGGTAAGATCATTTTTCCATATATTTTTCTGCAACTGCATAGTTATTTGCCTAAATTATCTCTGATCATAAATCTCAAAGGCACATGGATTATTGGCTTTGAAATATCAATCAATCAGTCACCTTTTATGATAAAGACTAATGGAATCCCTCAGCTGAAGGAGAGAGAAACAGTCCAATAAACTAGAATGCTTCCTTTTGGATAAGAATAGGAGGGAAAGGGATTGAAATGGAATTTTAAGTGGGTCCTTTGGTAACCTCCCATTGGGGGTTTCTTGTGGGGATTTCCATGAGCCCTCTAAGGTCTCAAGGGTCTCCCAATTGGCCCATAAATTTTAACATACACCTTTTCCTCCCTATTGAGGCATCTTTTCATAGAGAGCCTAAGAGAAGTTATAAGAGATCTAGAAAGGGGGTCTTTGAATATGTTCTTGGAAGAGTCTTAAGAGGGACTTATGTGGAGATAGGTGAGATTCCTTCCTTGTACTTGACCTCACATTATCAATTTCTAGTGGTCTTTGTTTTCATTAAAATTCCCTAATTTGATGGTGGAATAAACAAGAGGGAATGAATTAGTTCTCTTTATATATTTATGTTATCTAATATCTCCTTTTAGATTTTTTTTTGGTGTTTGCTTAGTTCCTCGTGTCACTCTTACATTGAACAGGGTATCCGAAAACCTCGCTCTAGTCCTAAGAGGAGAAAGTCCTCCGAGTGTCACTCCTCAAATCGTTAGTCCCCCAGTATCTAATCAAATTAGTCACATGAAATTTCACTAAAAAACTTACAATTTGACCCGCACAAGCATTCAATTAGTCATCTCACTCTGTCAAGTGTCGGACTACTGCCCGTGTTTTTACTTTTTTCCTTTAAATAAATACCAAAATATTATAGAAAAATCTCTAAACCTTATTAAATAAATATCCTTCAAAATTAAAATCCTTTTTTCATCAAATTTTATTCATTGGATTAGGAATTTAATCCATTTATTTTCATAACTATAAAGATAATCGTAGGAATTTTCCAAAAATATTTGTAAATTGACTTAGAAAGTAAAACTAGGTCAATATAGAAATTGTATCTAAATCAAAATATCATCATTCTTCTCTTTTTTCTTTAAAATTCAGTCTTATCAGACCTCCAATTCATATTATCCAAAAAATATGTCTAATGGACAAGGTATTTTATCTTGATCAAGTTCCAACTCATTAATGCATGGAATTAGCATTTAAAAGTACAATATATATATGATTCATAAAAATATAATAAAACATCAGAATGACATACATCAGATTGGCATGAATAATGTAAAAAAAATTTATTTAAGAGTCATATACTTGCATACAAAAAAATGTATATTATCAGTCACCATATATAAGGGAATCATTATTCAATTTCATATTTGGTTACATGAGCCCATTTTTTATAACCAAATCATGAAGTTCATTGGAGCAGTGTTTTTTAGGTACTCCAAAAGTTGAGTCTTTCCCTTGCACTGGTTTATAACTCAAGATAATATGAATACATAGATGTATGTGATGCTTGAATGCAAACTATGCTGATTCTTGAAAGGTTCTTAATCCACCACACATGTTCCAATATATCTATAATTGGTAGTTTTAATATCTCATAGGGTGACAAGAAAATTCGGTATTCAATTAACTACAACAGTATAGTAAAGATCAAAGAACCACACATGTTCCATAGGCTCTTTGATCTTTACTATGCTGATTCTTGAAAGGTTCTTAATCCACCACACACGTTCCAATATATCTATAATTGGTAGTTTTAATATCTCATAGGGTGACAAGAAAATTCAGTATTCAATTAACTACAACAATATAGTAAAGATCAAAGAGCCTTACTTCTAGTGAATTTTTTTGGGAAATTTACATATTAAATTAAGTTTGATCACATATAATTATGCACATTAACAATGTCAAAATTTAGAAAAATTTATTGTTAAGTAAAATGTAATTTATTTAGGCATACAATGAAGTGACATGTGATCTAGTATCAAGTTATAATATATTATTATTTCCTTTTATTATTACTTTCTTAAATTTATTTATATTTTAAATGCTTTAGTTAGGCATTACTTAAATTGAATGTCAATCAATGTTTTCTATGGAATATATTTGACTACCCTACTCTATTCATTCAAATAAAATAAGACTATTAGGGTAAGATTAGAGTAATTTTATCATTGGATAGTACAAATAGCAATAATGAGAAATAATGCTAGAAGAACAAAGAATTGGCTAGACCTGACTATTTGGTTCAAAATCTTCAAGACAACTTCAAAATGCTAACTTATTTTTTTACTTTCAATTAGCAGTTAGATCTACCTGTCTTCTCCAAAATTTTCTATTAATGATGTCAGTCTAGTCATCTCTTCTCAAATGGACAACTCCCCCCAACCCAAAAAAACTCATTCACCTTTTTTTACTCTCTCTCTCTCTCACACAACATGTTCCCATGGATGAGCACACTTCAAGATAATCTATGGGCTAGTTTGTATGAAAGCCTGAAGATGGACAGAAAAATAGTCATCCTTTGCATTGGGACAAAAGCACCACAAGGAGTAAGAGAAGGATACCTAGAACACTCTAGTGTGACGCTTGTCAAATAACTCTCGAGGAAGAATTTGGTCATCATACCCCATTAATCATAGATGCAATCCTTTGAAATTCAACTATACATATGTTAAAACGTTTTTTATCTACCTATTTTCGTAAGAAGTAGTCTACAAGCCAATCAAACTAGAGACATCTTGTCCATTTTATTATAAACAATATTTTCATTATCATACATGAGTAATATTTTTTTAAAAAGTTTAAGGATATATGCAATGATAAATAAATTAGGGTGAGATCATACTACGATGATTACGTATCCATAAAACACATATTATAGATGTTCTTGTTCATAGGATATCCAATAAGGACATCTGATATTTTGAAAAAATAGCAATGTCAAGTCTTGCTCATATTCTAAATGATAGCTGATATATTTTTAACACATGATTGTTTTCATAGCCATTAAATTTTTTTTTAGTAAAAATAAATCACTGAACTGATCTATATGAATTCCTAGATGATATTATACTTATCAACGAAGTTGATTCACGTCACAATAGTATAGGCAATCCTTAGATTTGAGACACCAAAGACTTATTGTGGATAGACAATTGATTTTCGACTTTGACCAATGAGTATGTAACGTAGGGATTCCAAATTGTCAAATCTTAGATATAAAAAGATATCTATGAAAAGGCGATGGCGTGGTCATGAGGGGATCGTCAGACCTTGGTACTAAACAGATAAAGACTCTAGAAAATTGAGTTGTCTAGTCTTTAGCTTAGGCATAAGTTAAAATATAAGAAAAGGATTTTCTTAGATATTTCTAATTACACTAATTACGATGACAATGACTAATTAGGATTTGACACTTGACCATGGCGTAAGTCATTAAAGGAGTATATGTGGATGAGGGATTATACATATAATAAACTTGTCTTCTCCTCTCTATGTACAATCCTTGTCAAAGATAACGATTCAAAGAATGGTATCAATAAGTTCAAGTAACATGCAAGAGGTCGAGATTATTTGAGGCAAGAACTGTGTGGATATCCCTAGAGACCAAGATTGTGTGCGGCTTGCGACATCACATTCAAGGAATCAAAATGCTGTGGATCCAAATGCATGCAAGGTGATCTGATTATGTTTTATTTTGTTGGCTCAAATTTTTTTAAGTGTGCTCTCTCGTTAGGTGATTGCATGGATATCTGATTCCATCAAGTGCCACAGATCCCAACAAGCTCCATCCTTTTGAGTGATTTTCTCAATGACATAAAGAGATCATACCATCTAATGAAGTGGGTTCCTTACCTTGATCATACTCGCTATCATTTGCTTCGGCTGAAGAATATCATGGGCCTTCGAGATACCATAGCTCCAAGTGTCTAGAAGAGAGAAGAGAAAGTAGAGGTCTGGATGAGGAATTGCATTTAAGCACATGAGGGCTTAGATCACCCACCAAAGCACCATTCTATTGATCATGTATTTCTTGTTTCTAATTTCCCGCGATTACAACACAAGTTACAAGCCTAGACTCTCACCTTAGTCACCATGACACCCTTAGGGTTAGACTATCTCTTTGGTCTCAGAGATAATACCCATCCTACGGCCGCACGAGAAAATAGAAATTTGGTTTATGAATCTTGAATGCTCACATCATCCACCATATCACATTCCACCAATGGTTTTTCTTCTTCTTCTTCTCTGATTCCCCTCTATTGAAGGCTCAAAATGCCGACCCAAAAAATTATGCCCATTCCCCTTTCTATGCCCAAATAAACTATCTTTTTTTTTCTTCTTCGTGTAAATGTCAACCTCAGTTGACTCATGATCCTCAACTTAGAACACTCAATCTTTTTTACTCGAAGTCAACCCAATATTTTCCTAATACTATAGCTTGTCAAAGCATGTATAGTTGGATCTTCATTTCACTCAAGATGATCTCCATCTTCCACAACATTACAGGAGATCCCTTCCTTCATAAATCCCTTCCTCAATGCCAACTTGAGCTCATTTGATTCAAATTGTTCATGACATTGGCTAACTTCTTCACTTCATAGGCTCTCTCTCTCTCTCTCTCCAGCCTTGACCTTCAGAAGCATATCTTCATGATTCACTGTACTTTCATGTAAGTAATGTGAACTAGAGCTCTTCTGTCTTATCTACCTCCATCCATCGTAAGTACAAAAGACTGTCTTTCCACAACAAAAAAAAAGAATGACAAGAATGATGATGATATTACTGGTGTTGTTGTCTCCACTGACATTGATAATGGCAATGACAACCATGACAAAGATGGTGGTGGTGATGATGATGATGATGGTAGTTAAAGAATTCACAATTAGAAAAATGGACAGTTCAGTAAGAATCCTCCGACCCTTTGTTTCATTATTCCAAGAAATAGTAATTTGTTTTGTCCGAAGTACGAGGAAAGGAGGGGGCGAATATGATCATGATCTTCTGACAACAGAGAGGATGAAATTCCAATGACAGTGCCAACAAGATTCTGTTGACAAGCATTCACAGTCTAGTGTTATCTCAACCAATGACCCCCTTGTACTACGATGCTAATGCACATCACCTGAAGCAAAGAGAATTCAATGAAGGAAATAATATAATATGCTGAGGATTTCCAAGTTCATCCTTCCAGGCATCAAAAATGGAATTTTCTGGAAACCCTTTTCCATGCATTAATAATGCGATGGTCTACATAGACGATAATTAAACAGTATAAAAAAGAGCTAGGATACTGACCTCTTTCTTCCATGGGCTCAATGTGGAAGCCAACTAAAGAGAGAAAGAAGAGTCACCCAATTTTCAATGCCTCCCGGAAACCGACACTGACATTGCTCTGCAAGCCCTTCTTCCCAATATCTACATTTCCCATTTGCATCATCGCCACAAATTCATTGTAGTCTATGCGCCCATCCTGAAAGATTACAAAAATCAGTATCTTTTGATAATCCAAGAATCAAAGATGAATGATCAAAAGAGTATCATACATTATCCTGATCCACATCCCGGATCATGTCCTCAAGTTTCACATCCTCGATGCCAAATTCCTCGCAAGCAGACTGAATCTCATCCTGGGTGATGAAACCACTTCCGTCCTTGTCGAAGAACTGGAAAGCTGCATACAGATGATCTTCTCTCTCTACCTTGTTCATGTGCAAAGTTGCGGCTACAAACTCCAAGTAATCTATAGTCCCGCTGTTGTCAGTGTCTGCCTGTATTTCAAAATCAATGCAGGTCAATTAAATATAAAAGATATTTTTCATGCTCGTAGAATGCTTACAGCTTGCATGAGAGCGTAGATTTCAGAGTCCTGAAGTTTGGCGCCCACTCTCTCTAAGCCGTTCTTAAGCTCTTCATAGGTGATGTGGCCACTGCCATCAGTGTCTATCATTTTGAACATCTCTTTCAAGCCCGCGATTTCATCTTCAGACAAGCTCTGAGCAATCACCTGGAAAAGATAAAACAAATATCAATTTTTTCTGCACATAAAAGGAAAAGGATATTTCAGTCGACACTTGCAGTTATTTCTTGAACCAGATTACTATTTTCCAGAAAAAACTTAATGATTTCCAAAGATCACATGATTTCTATCGGAAATCTCCCAACAGTGATTATTATTTGGCTCCTAGCACAAAGGAATTGATGTAGATATTCCATCCAGGTGTATTTTACAAGCCCATGAACCAGTATGGAGAGAGAGACTACTTTGAAAAAAACCAAAAAGAATCAATAGGTCAACAATAATTTCAACAAAAAAAAAATTCAATTGGTTAACAATTTTAGGACATCTCAAGATTTCCAATCATAAACTGACTGAACTGTCTTATATTATTGACATTTACTCGGCTAAGGAAAAAGATGCTGGGCTAACTGCTGGGAGGGGAGGGGCTTGAAGTTTCTGTAAGTCAACAATTTTGGAAGACCTACCCTATAAGCAATCTTCTTAAGCTTATTCATCGCAGAAAATTGCTTCAACCGTGATAGGACAGCAGAGTCGAGGGGTTTGTCTGGAGCCACGCCATCAACCCTCACCCATGGATGACCTGGCAGATTACATAAATATGTTACTCAAAATCTTATCATAACTCTAATCATGGAGAGGCATGATAACAACTAATAAGCATCGTGAACAAAATCAAGGAGTCCAAAAAAAAAGGAGCTGTTTATAGACTAATGAGCTAAGGATTGTATACTTTCAGAAAGCCACAATATTCCCTAATGTTAAGGACATAACGAAAGACATATAAATAGATAAATTGGTAGTCAGATAGATGTATACATAGGCAAATATATTGACAGATAGATCACAAGCTGGAAAGATAGATAAACAGGTGGGTAGATAAAAAGATTAGATACATAGGTAGACTGCTAGATAGACAAATAGAAAAATACATAGGTAGATAGTTAGACAGAGAAGTATCTCGATGGATAATGCATAAAGAAATACGTATATAGACAGGCAAATTGATAGATACGCAGGTGGATGTTTAGGTAGATCGAAAGGTAGATACAGAACTCGGTGGATAGATGATTGGATAGGCATATGAGCAGATGTCTAGGTTGACGAGAAGCTAGACAGATAGGCAGATGGACACATGCACTCAGAGAGAGAACGCTGGACAGACAGATAGGAAGAAACACACATAGTTTAAGAAACTAATAGACATAAATTAAAAGACATACAGGGATAGATAAGACAAATAGATATGTAGGGAATATTAGTCAGAGGGATAAATGGTAGACAGATCGAGAGGAAAATAGGATTGGTAAAAGAATACTAATGAATAGAATAGATTAGATATACATAAAGAGAAGAAGGTAGACACATCAATGAGGTTAATTCAAAGCTCACACAAAACTTCATGTGCTGTTAACCGTTTCTTGGGGTCTCTGACAAGCATCCTCTTCACTAGATCCTTGGCGCTATCAGATATGCTCGGCCATGGCTCACAATCAAAGTCAAGAGAACCATGAAGAACTTCATCGAATATCCCTTGCTCCGTTTCTACAAACATTCAAGATGAAATGAATGATCTACAACATAAATAACTTCTGCTCAGTAAAGACGTTTTAAGGTTTGAATTGGAGAGAGAGAGAGAGAGAGAGAGAGAGAGAGAGAGAGAGATTTGGATTACCAGCCCAGAAGGGAGGAACCCCACTTAGTAGAATATAGATAATCACTCCAGCACTCCATACATCTACTTCTTGGCCATAACGTTTCTTCAAGACTTCAGGTGCCACATAGTATGGGCTGCCAACTACATCCGTAAAGATGTCTCCTGGAACAGAGAAACAACTCCAGTGTAAATGAAGATTTGAAAAGATAGCATTCAAGTATTGCTTATGATATTGAATAGTGATCAGAGTTTCATAAGCTCAGACTTAGACTTTAGGACGATGAATCAGGTATTAATGTTCATATGAGCTGGAAAAAGAGTTACAGTAAGAATCCTGATTGCTCTACCCTTTTTGATTAAAATAAAATAAAATAAAAGAAGATTTACAAATTTTCATTTATCAGTAGCATAACATTTGGATATCAAATGGAATGAGGCAGAACTTTGAAAAAGAGATGGAGGAAAATGAAGAATAAGAGTGACCTACCTGGCTTAAAGAAAACGGAGAGCCCAAAATCAATAGTCTTAAGCGGTGATTCCTCTTTTTTATCAGAAAAGAGAAAATTTTCAGGCTTAAGATCACGATGCATGACTCCCATAGAATGACAAGCCTCCACAACGCCCACAATAACCCTAGCAAGCTCTGCTGCCTTCCTCTCTGAATAATGCCCCCTCTGAATAATCCTATCAAACAGCTCCCCTCCGGTGCACAATTCCATCACCAAATGCACCGCAACACCATCCTCATAAGCCCCAACAATTGAAATTACACTCGGATGCCCAGAAAGATGGTGCATTATCTGGATCTCACGCCTCACATCCTCTACATCCTCTTCTGTGGTTAATTTTCTCTTGGCTATAGTCTTGCAGGCGAATTGGTTCCCAGTAGCCTTCTCCACACACAAATGTGTCGTTCCAAACTGTCCCTGACCTAATTTCTTCCCCAAACTGTACAAATCCTTGACATTCTCGGTCTTGTGCTTCAGCACATATCCGCTACGCAATCCTGCACTGGAGTATTGCTTCTTCACTTGCTTCGGCTTCTTTGGAGCCTGATCAGGAGGAGAATTATGGGTATTATCCTCCGAGTGCTTCACCTACAAGGCAATAGATCACCCTTTGGAGTAATAGATTCCATTATGCCAAGAGAAACAGGGATATTAATTTATTATACTTTGAGATCTTCACCTGCCAAGTAGTAGATTCTGGCAATGCCGGAAAAAAAATTAGGGTTATTTATTTAATATCGTCAGAGATCTTTACCTGCAAGATAGGATCGCTCTTTGGGGTAACAGATTCTGTTGTGGCGCGAGAATTAAGGTTATTATCGTCCGAGATCTTCACCTGCAAAGGATAATAGATCGTCAGAGAACTTGATTCCGTTATGGAAGTAGAATAAGGTTATTATCAATGGAGATCTTTACATGGAAGAAAAAACTCGGTCGTCAGAGTAAAAGATTCCGATAGGGCGGGAGAACTAGGGTTAATATCGTCCGAGATATTTCCATCCAACGGAAAATCAGTCGTCGGGGCAACAGCTTTGATTTCCGAGGGAAAATTAGATTTATTATCGTGCGAGATCCTCATATGCAAGGGAAAATCGGCCGTCGGAGTAATGGTTTCTGTTATGTAAATAGGGTTGTTCGAGTGCGAGATTTTCATCCGGAAGGAAAAAAAGGTCGTCGGAGTAATAGATTCGGTTTTGGCGGGAGAGTCAGGGTTATTTGGTGCGAGATCTTTACCTGCAAGGGAGGATCGGTTGTCGGAGTGTTGGATTCAGTTTTGGCGGGAGAATCGGTTGGGGGAGAGTTTACGTTGGCGGAGCGTACGCGAAATAAAGTGGCGGAGACGGTCTGGATGAAGCCGTTCTGAGTTATCCGAGGACCGACGCACGTGTTGCCCATCTCCAGTGACTTTCGGTCGCCGAGCAGGGGCGCATTAAGCGAGGAGCATCGATCCCGACGATGAGAGAAAATATTTGATGCGCGATCGGCAGACTCCGGCGAGGATTTTAGAGAGAGAGGGAGGAGACCGAGGGAGACAGAGGATGAGGGCAGTTGCGTCAGGTCAGAGGAGAGAAGGTAGAGAGGGAGACTGGGAAGGGTAATCTCGTCATTTGAGAAAAGGAAAATAAATTGTATTTTATCTTTGTAATAGTCGATAAATAATTATTAAATTAATGCTTAGACAGAATCAAACGCCAAGCAGACGACTTCAATTATCTCAAAAGAAGGTCAACCATCTTTCTCTCTCTAAGAAATTTTCTCCTCGTTGACTTTCCAAGGAATTCTTCTCTCTTGGTTTTTCTCCCTCTTTTTTCTCTTTCTAAGAATTTCTCCATCCCCCCCCCTCTCTCTAAATACATTATCCTCTCAATCTGAATACTTGTATCTCCTCTCTCTCTCTCAGGATTCAATTTTCAGTCTCTCTCTACGGAATTCCTCTGTATATTCATATCAGTGCTTGCAGAATTGGTAGCTCGCCAACAAATTAGCAGTTTACAGTGTACAACTTGTCCAGATTTGTCCATCTAATCTCTCCTTTCATTCTCTGGAGTCAACGCCAAAGTCAGAAGATAGAGAGAGATTAAATCTCCCTTTCTCTCTCTCAGACGTCGGTGAGCTGGCCAGGAAAATCAACTCCAGGTGGACTGCCCTCCTTGACAGCAGGAGGTGGCGGCGGCGGCGGAGAAGTGCCACGGCGGAAGAAGTCACCAGATATCTCCTCTGCCGCATTGAGGAAGCTGCGGAGCCCATGCTCAAGATTCCGCTGCATTGACTCCATATCACTCCTCAGTCCCGGAAAGCTAAAAAGGTCAACGTTCCCACCACCATCCGTTCCCCATGCCGATCTATCAGTGACATCATCTTCAGTGAACTCTGTCGTTGACTCCACCACCTCAGCTGGCCTGAGCAAATTAAAATCAAAAGAATTTAGAAAGTTAACACTTACCATAGATAGCATCTCTCTACTTCTTTTCTTCGTTGGTAATAAATAGAAAGAAAAATAATTTCTGCATGCAGAAAAAAAAACCCAAAAGCAAATTAAGATAGGTCAACAGTTGACTTTCTGTTGCGAGGCTAATCTGACTGTGATGTGGAGGAGGAATAAAGACTAGAAGACCCTCATTAGAGGGCAGTTGCAGGGGCAGTTTGGTCACATCCCCACCATGGCGTAAGTCTCATCTAATTGAAAGATAAGATTAGCGTCAATAATCTCTTTTTAAAAAAAGATTAGTGTCAATAATCAGAGGGAAGCTGTGTAAGATAGCCTAACCATTGCTACATGACGAAAAGACCTTCATTGGAGGGCAGCTTCAGAGGCATTTAAGTCATATTTTACAATGGTATGAGACAGCATTGATTGAAAAATAAGATGGGAATTGATAATTCGAAGAAAGCTATCATATGTCAAAGGTTGAGTATAAGATACGGCTCCAATCTAGACAGCCACGTGACAGAGGAATAATGATGAAAACCCCTTCTTCAAGGACAGATAAAGGGCTTCTAGGTCATATCGATCAATGGCAAACAACTCAACGAATCGAAAGATTGGTCAGCATTAGAAAACAAATAAGCTTATTCACGACTGAAAGACAATAATCAGAGGCAGCTATAAGGGAATTTGGACATATCCCCAAAATAAGATTGAAGATATGAAGTTAAGTACAAAATGGATACAGTGTTCGCAGGAAGACAAAGGACTTTTCAGGAAATAGAAATCAACTGGTCTTTAGGAGACTACCACCTCAGGACAGTTAGTGTTCTAGAAGAGTATTTCTACAGAATCCTTGAAATTCTAGTATCTCTCATCCTCTAAATTTTTGCTTTCAATAATTTGTATCCTAACACCTTGAATCTTTGTGAAGCACACACGCCTAAAAAATAATTATTTTGGAATCATTCCCTCCGGATTACACCGTCCGGAATCATTGCTCTCGATCATATTTTAACTTAGAATTACGCAAGTTTAAGTTCAAAATTTGTACGCAATTTCAGTTTTTTTCCCCAACCGAGAGAGAAATTCTCCAACGGACACTAGTACTCCATTTTCCGTGATCGCTATATATTTCCTTTAACTTCCCGATGTTAATTCGTTATATTCGTCGCCACAATAATCTCGCGGTATCTCGTCAAGCAAAAAAAAACTGACAGTAATCACATAAACCAGAACAAAATTAGGAGCAAATAGTCCCTAATAGACCGAATTCTCGATATTTGTCCCAATTTACGAACGAGTCAAAATCATTCTACCTGCCGACGCATTCGCGGAGAATCTTCTCAGTTTTCTCGCACTTTCGAATTAACCTACCATCCACCTCCTCCGTCCTACACTTGGATGTGATCATCCTCCGCGTCGAGCACTTCCCGCCGACTCCATCTTCTCCGTACGGCGACGACGGTCCCCAATCCGGACTCATCACAAAATTCTCAATTCGGGAACCCTCGCTTCTCTGTTTAGCCTGTAATCTTTCTTGCTCTGCAGGCAAACACATCGAGCGTTCTGTCGGATTGGTATTTATAGGTGGGCCGTAGACTCTTTCGGAAAATGGAAAATCCGGTTTAATAGGTAATTGACATTTTTTTTTGAAGAGGCGGAGTAGTTTAGGGTTTTCGAGGATTTAAAGGATTTATTTTCATGATATTAAATGTTTCATATGAAAGAAAACTCATATTTAACTTTGATCCTAATTTTATTAAGATCATTTCTTGCATGTTTTATTATAACATTATAACATATCACAATTTTCATATAAAATGAGAAGTAATGAATTTGACATCAAATGAAGATCATAAGTATTTTATAATGTATTTCATAATCCACAATGAAAATTAAGTTCTAGCATCTAAATTAACTTTGATTTTGATTGTTGATCAACTTAATTCGCTTCAAAATTACATCATTATATAGTATTATTTAAAATTTTAATCAATATAATGGCTCCTTAAAAGAGTTCATGTAACATGTATGACATACATATGATATATATTATGTGTTTTATTTGGAATCTATGATAGATTATTATTTCTATTTCTCCTTGGTAATTTAGATATGTATTTCTTTTTACTTTTTCCTTTTTACAACGCAAACAGGTTTTTAAAAATGGTTCTTTCTCTCTCTCACTCTCAAACATCCATGAGCTGCCCAAGGAAATCAACTCTTGCTAGGTTGCCCTCTTTGACTACAGGAGGTGGTGGTAGCAATGGACAGTAGCTGCCATGAAAGAAATTGTCAATCAACTCTTATTAGATTTAAGGCTCGATAAATCTTTACAACATCAAAGGGAAAGCAAGACATGGAATCAGATATTCAAAACATAGAGGCACTAAAACCTTATTGGTGGCGTACGACCCCCGTCGTCACCAAGGCATGACACTACGGCACCGGAAGAGCCGACACCCGAGCGCGTCCAGCCCCCTCGACAGGCGAAGACGAAGGATGCCGATTTTCACTACACCAAGTGAGGACTTCATCTCGCCACAACACATCTCACCGGGCTCGCGCGCGCGTGGAGTTATCTATTCTATCTTTCCTTTTATTATGAACTTTCTTAGCCCGCACGTGTTTAAGCGGGCCTTTGCATATCTTATTCTTTCTCTTTTAGGCCTTCGGGTGGGTTCCCTCCTTTTCGGGATCCCATTCGTGAGGCCCTTTCCCTTTGTGAACCGTTAATTTTCTATGATCATGTTTAGGTGTGGGTTGTGGGCCTCAAGTGGGCCCTTTCCTCTCTCGGCCCATTATGGGCTCTATAAGAGGGGATGGGACCCCCCCACAAACCCTAGCCGTCATTTGAAGAAAGAAAGGAGTGACCTCCCTCTCAAGTGGCTGCTCAAGGAAGATCAAGGAAGGAGACCAACCGCCGCCCCACCACCACATGCAGCCGCCGAGACCGCCGCCTCCCCTTGCCTTGATCGTGTGTTACCCGCGTGCAGCTCTCTTGCCGCCGCCGCCGGAACGCTTTGCCGCCTCCCCTCCTCCTCCACGGATCATCCTTCTTCCTCCTCCTCCATCTTCATCCTGATTCACCCTGATCTACCTCCTGTCCCATTCACCCTCCTTCCACGGCCAACTCCTCCTCCTCCTCCCCTCAATCCCACGATCTCTCAGACCGTCTTCCCTCTTCCGTGCATCCCAATTTTCTGTCCTACATTTCCGAAAACTCCCCTTCTTCCTCCCGTGCTCGCATCCGACAACCTCATGCAATTTCCCCAATTCCCAATCTGACATTCCCGCAGAGACTCACTCCCCGACGCTCCACTACCCTACCACGATCGGCGCTACTTTCCCTTCCCCAACCCCCTCACCACGAAATTCTCGAATTCCCCCGCCTGATCGCTTCCTAATTTCCGTGTTCGTCTGCCCGATCTCAATCCCGCGATCAATTCCCGTGCGCCACCGTCTTCCCGATTTTTCGATTTTCTATCTCACCCCTGTCATTGCATCTCAGCTCTGCCCAACCCCACCGTCCGTCCGTCTCTCCACTGCCTATCATTCCCCTCCCCACAATTTTCTACCGCCTCTGTTTCCCCCATTCCCACGCCAAATCCGCCTCAGATTCCCTCAGCCCGAAGGCCTGACCCTCCGCCTCCCCATTCCCGGACACCCCCACTTCCCCACTATCCCGACCACCCGAATTCCTCCCACGCCCTTTCCCGAAAATCCCGGACGCGGTGGTTTTCGCGATCTACCGCCAATATCACCTACATCTAATTCCCCTCCTTGACGCCCTGTCGAATTCCACCTGCGACTGCCGCGATCCCTCTGCAGATTCTGCCGAGTTCTCCCCGCGGCCCAGCCTCAACTGTCCTGTCGCCCGAACTCCCCTCCCGCGACTCATATGCTTCTTCCGCATCACCTTCCCGCTAGCGCCCTTCCTCTCAGGCGCTGAAACTTCACCCCGAGTTGCTGATTGGGAGAAATTCTTCCTTCGTCGGGACGTGCCATCACCAACCTGACGCGATGCTTCCTGTAGTGCCACGAGGTTGCCTCTGCCGCATCTGCTCAGGAATTAATCACGCTCCGCCCACGTCATTCTTCACAGCGACTCCCGAAGGCTTTCCCAGTCCTCTCTCTCTCTCGACCGTGAGATTTCTTCTTCCCCCCTCTCTCGACCTCCCGTCACGTCCCGGATCACATTAGACCGAGCTGCGCTCCGTCGTTTGACTGTACGAACGATCGACCCCATCGCCAGGACCGACCGGGCTCGCGCCCCGCAGGTTAGGCATACATCCCCATTCATTTACGTGTGTGGAAATTAGAGAGGGTTTTGGTTGAATTAGAGAAAGAGGGGGGGGTGCCTCGCCTTATGTAGTGGAGAGGGACCCTACACGTAGAGAGAGAAATGTAGTGGAGAATTACAAGAATGCCACTATATGGCATATACTCACTCACACTCCCCCTCAAGCTGGAGCGTAGATGTCAAACAAGCCAAGCTTGCGAGAGATGATGTCGTAGGAGGTCGTACTAAGCCCTTTGGTGAAGATATCCGCCAACTGGTGGGAGGAGCCAACGTGTGGAGTAGAGATGAGTCCAGAGAGCACCCGGTCGCGTATCGCATGACAGTCGATCTCGATGTGATTCGTGCGCTCGTGGAAGGCCGGGTTGTTGGCGATAAAGATGGCGTCCTGATTGTCACAGTACATCGGCATAGCCTCCTGTATGGGAAAACCAAGCTCGTGAAGTAAAGAGCATATCCACAACATCTCCGAGGATGCTTGAGTCATAGCTCGGTACTCGGCCTCGGCGCTAGAGAGGGACACCACACGTTGCTTCTGACTCCGCCACGTCACAAGGTTCCCGCCAACGAAGGTGCAAAATCCAGAAGTGGACTTCCGGTCACCACGATCACCGCATAGCCGGCGTCGAATAAGCCTCAACCCGGAGATGGCCATGGCGCTGATAGAGTAGGCCCCGCCCGGGAGCATGCTTAAGGTAGGCAAGCAC
Source organism: Lemna minuta (assembly GCA_024174645.1). Classification (NCBI taxonomy): domain Eukaryota; kingdom Viridiplantae; phylum Streptophyta; class Magnoliopsida; order Alismatales; family Araceae; genus Lemna; species Lemna minuta. The sequence continues at coordinate 20,456,785 of CM044106.1, forward strand.
ACGAAGGGCGGCATGCCAATGGATATCCTGTGGAGCATGCATGAACTGACTCAGAAGCGCCACCGTATAGGCAATGTCAGGACGTGTGACGGTCAGGTAGATGAGCTTGCCCACGAGACGTCGATAAGCCTCAACATCTGCAAGTAGATGAGAAGTAGAATCCCAGAAGCAAGGCTTGCTATCAATGGGGGAGGACCGGGGTTTGCACCCAAGTAGGCCGGTCTCCTCAAGCATGTCAAGCACATACTTGCGTTGGTTAAGAACCAACTTCCCGGGCTGAAAAGCAAACTCAATGCCTAAAAAATATTTGGGAGTCCCCAATTCGCGAATAGTGAGGTGAGTATGTAGATAGGCTTTGACCCGAGAAATCCCTGCACTGTCGTTCCCGGTTAGCAAAATATCATCAACGTATACCGCTAGAATCACGGTGCCGGTGGACGTGTGTCGGCGAAACACTGTAGGGTCCACAGCACAGGGAGTGAGACCCCCGGGGCCGGGAATGAGCTCACCGAACTTGGCAAACCATGCACGGGGGCTTTGCTTCGATCCGTAGAGGGCGCGCCGGAGATGGCAGACCTTGGCAGCCGAACCCGAAACCGCATATCCGAGTGGTTGCTCCATAAAGACCCGCTTTCGGTGAGATCGCCAGTAAAGGAAGGCGTTGGAAACATCCAACTGATGTAGGGGCCAATCTTGATTGACGGCCAAGGAGAGAAGTACCCGAATAGAATTCAGGCGTACGACGGGAGAGAAGGTCTCCTTGTAGTCAATCCCGTAGGTCTGAGTAAAGCCGCGGGCCACGAGGCGGGCCTTGTGACGATTGACCGTGCCGTTGGGGTTGTACTTCAGAGTGAAGATCCATCGGCAGGTAACAACATTGGTATCCTGTGGACGAGGAACCAAGATCCATGTACGACGGTCGGTAAGAGCCGCGAACTCCTGATCCATGGCCGCCTTCCAGTGTGGAATCGCCATAGCCTCCACGTGGGACCGAGGAATCGACTCGGAGGCGAGGGAGAGGGAGAAGGCACGATAGGTGGGGTTCAAGTGGTCATAGTGGACGTAATGAGAAAGGGGATGGAGGGTACAAGTGCGTGTACCTTTGCGAAGTGCGACGGGTAGATGAATGTCGGTGGGCGGCAAGGCAGGGGGTGCCGGACCTGTGGACGAGGGCGAGGACCCATCTGGTGGCTCGACGGAGACCGGAGCGGATGGAGGCACATACGGAGCCGGTGGTGGTAACTGAAGTGGTGGGGGGGGGAAGGGAATGGCGGATCAGGAGATCCCGCCTCGAGTAGCGGAGGGAAGGGAGCAACGTCTGGACTGGAAGTAGAAGGCGGAGCGGCCGGACATGAAGTAGGTGGTGGAGGTGGGATAGGAGATGGAGGAGCAGGGGCAACGGAGAAGTAACGGGTGGACTCAAAGAAGGTGACATCGGCCGAGACAAGATACTTTTGCTAGTCAGGAAGGTAGACACGATATCCTTTCTGAGTGCGAGAGTAGCCGACGAACACCCCTTTGATGGAGCGAGGTGAGAGTTTAGATAAGTTAGGAGTGTGGTCGTGAACGAAGGCCACACACCCAAAGACCCGAGGAGGTAGAGAGAAGAGCTCCCGAGTGGGATGAAGACGACGAAGGGGAACCTCGCCGCCGAGTGGAGATGACGGTAGGCGGTTAAGAAGGTAGGCAGAGGTGAGAAGTGCGTCACACCAGAGATAGTGAGGGACCCCCATCTCGACAAGAAGAGTGCGGGTCATATCCAACAAGTGACGGTGTTTCCGCTCGGCGACACCATTCTGTTGGGAAGTATGTGGGCAAGATGTCTGATGAATGATGCCAAGGGAGGAGCAATGATCCCTGGAGAGCCGTCCGAACAAACTCTGTGGCATTATCCGTGTGGAGGATTTTCGGGGTGAGGGAGTATTGAGTGGAGATCTCTTGGAGAAACCGACGAACGGAGGGCGAACGTCGGTGCGAGTCACTGAGAAGATAGACCCAAGAAACGCGTGAAAAAAATTGTCAATAAAGACAATGTAGTAACTAAAGTTAGAGATAGAAGAGGTACGAGAAGGTCCCCATACATCGCAATGGACAAGGTCAAAAAGGATGCTTGCTCGGAATTGAGTCAAGACGAGAGTAAGTGGAGCGAAAGTGCTTGCCCAACCGGCAAGACTCGCATTCAAAAAGTAGAGAGAGTAATCCACGGAAGGGCTAAACGAAGTTTGGTAATACCGGGATGGCCCAACCTTCGATGCCACTGAGTGGAGAATCCGACCGGGAGAGAAGACAACGGAAGCCGAGTGGAGGGAGTATCGGGGACGAGCTCGTATATGCCGCGTCCGGTCTCACGTCCCAAACCAATCCTCTTGCCCGTCCACAAGTCCTGAAAGGTGCAGTGGTAAGGAAAGAAATAGACGGAGCAGAAGAGGGTCTTCGTAATCGCACTAATGGAGAGTAGGTTAACGGGAAAGGTCGGAACATATAGGACATCCGACAAGGGAAGAGACGATGTCGGAGTAGCAAGGCCCTTGCCCGCAATGGGACAGACATGTCCATCAGCAATGGAAACGGAGGTAGGATTAGGCAAGCAGGATAGGCGAGAAAGAAGGGATGAGGTACCTGACATGTGCGCGGATGCCCCCGAGTCAATGATCCACGGCCCTGGCAGAGAGGCAAGAAGAGCCGTACCTGATGTCGACGTAGAGGCCAGATGAGAGGTGTGAGAACCTCCAGACTGAGAACCCCCGGCAGGTGTGTGGGTGGTCATCAGGCGATCATACTCGGCCCGGGATATGAGCAGCGAATCCGGTGCTATAGAGGAGGGGTTGGGCGTAGTGATAGCGTGAGCCATCTGGTCCGGTTTCCCGAACTTCTCCCAGCAACGGTCAGAGCGATGACCATATCGCTGACAATGCTCGCAGGGGGGGTAGAGTTGACCGTCACGCCCACGGCCCCGTCCTTTACCATCGCGACCCCGACCGCGACCACCATCTGATCCACGATTCCGGGAACGAGGCCCGGAAGATAAGAGTGCGGTGGACTCGGTCGATGATAGGGGAGCCGCCGGGGAGACGATACCTGTAGATACACGTAAGGCAGTCGAGAATGTCTCACCAAGTGTAGGAAGGCTCTGGGCGCCCAAGATGGGGCCGCGTATTTGAGAGCTGACGGGAGAGTCAAGGCCGGCTAGGAATAGAGCGACGGCAAGCTCCTAACGATAACGTCGCTGCGTCGCAATGTCAGTCATATAGGGCTGATGCACCTCCAACTCGGTGAGGAGCGAGCAAAGGGACCCGTAATAGTCCTGAAGAGATCGACCCGCCTGCTTGGTCTTGAACAGGCCCTCAAAGATGTCGACGGTCCACCCGATATTCGACTGATATCCATACATACGAGCCCACTCATCCCAAATGGCCCGTGATGGGGAAATGAGCTGCATAGGCTCGGCGATTGCCGGAATAGCCATCTTCAGCATCCAGAGGTGACGACGCAATCCTGGATGACCCAAGTCGAGAAGTGGGGTGCCTCGAGGGGAGGCGGGTCGTCGGTGAGATAGGAGAGGCGACCGTGGATCTCAAGGAACCGCTGGAAGGCGGTAGATCACGTGACATAGTTGGTGCCATCGAAGGAGGTCGTCGGGTTTTGTAAATTGGTGATGAAGGCGGTCGACGCGGGGTAGGATGCGACCACGGATGTAGCAGTAGTAGGCGGTTGAGGGCCCGGCACAGAGGCCGACGTAGAACTCTCGTCCGCCATAGTAGTAGTAGGGAAGATGAAGGCGTAGTTGAGGAAGGACTAACCGGAGTTAGAGCATCGACGTGACGACGCGTCAGGAGCCGGCGCCGCGTGAACGCGTCAGTAGTAGTAGGGAATCGCAGGCCGGAATCGCAGGCCGCCGAGAGGAGGAGGACCGGCGGCGGATCTGGCGGTGCAGGCCGGAATCGCAGTTGGGGTGTGTGGAGATCGGCCGGCGGAGGGCGCCGCCGCGAGGAGGATGGCCGAATCGCAGAAGGGGCGGAATCGCAGGAATCGCAGAAGGGGCGCGGAATCGCAGAATCGCAGAATCGCAGGAATGCAGGCCGATACCACTGGCCGGAATCGCAGAAGGGGCGCGCTAGATAGGGACACCCCCCTGCGAGCATTGCCAGCGGAGGGCACCGCCGCGAGGAGGATGGCCGGCGGCGGATCTGGCGGTGCAGCCCGGAATCGCAGAAGGGGCGTGCTCTTATACCATGTGGAAATTAGAGAGGGTTTTGGTTGAATTAGAGAAAGGGGGGGGGGTGCCTCGCCTTATGTAGTGGAGAGGGACCCTACACGTAGAGAGAGAAATGTAGTGGAGAATTACAAGAATGCCACTATATGGCATATACTCACTCATAACGTGAAAGTCTATATCTTTTTCAGTATTTCCTGCACCCGTCTCTACCGCCGTTGGGGTTTAACTTAGAACGAGTGATTAGACGACTCGATAGGATTGAGGCCGTGGTCCAATCCGTCGGGTTGATCGTCGAGCTCCCCTCGATGACTCACGGCTCCCCTCACCCCGAGGACGTGGAACGGAAGGACTCCCGGACCGACACTACTCGGCGCATCCCAGGGTCCCCGGAGATGACGTTCGAAGACGGTACTCTGCTTGTGTGCATTAGTAGGTCATTCCCTTGCCGTAGACTACGTTAGGACATCCATTCCTTAGTTTCACCATCCGCATTTTGGCAGGAGTCCGACTTTACATCCCGGTCCTGCATCACTTATAATCTCATCGTTTAATATAGACTAAAATCCATACTTATGGGGTTTATTGAAGGAGTTCTCAAAGTTTTTCAAGTGTCTAACCTCTAGAGATATTGAAAAAGGAGTTCACAATGATTTCCTACATGTATTAGTACTGACTTGAGTGACCGATTAGGGTTTGATAGTTAACTATACCCTAAGTCATTTATGCGTCTCGCATACATAAAAGATTATACATAAATGATAATCAATGATAGAAAGTTTTCATAAATGAGTTCTTATATACTCTATATTTCTTAGAGTATGGTGTGTAGCTTGGCACCCAACGAGCTGACTAATAACTATAAAATATAAGTCACATTCATGCATCATTTATCATGTTTAAGTGTTGATAAAGAGTACATGAATAAGAATATCTATTTTTGTAAGGTTGAATGTGATGAAAATATGACTAAGTCCTATCATGCGTCATTTCTTACATTTTGATTGTATTATGAGACTAACCCCACTTGACTTCTTGGAAGTCAAATAGTTGAATTCTCACATTTTTATGAGTTATATGGATTTAAGTGTTAGGTTTAATCTCAATTATGTGGACATGGTATGTATTATTATGGATTAGCTATCATTTAATCACATTTAGTAATTCAATTATGTTAAATGAGGGGATTAAGACGTTCATCTATGTGTGTGGAGGTTATTTATGTGTAGAGGTAATTAAATCAGTTAATGGTCAATAATGGGCTAACTAATTATGATTTAGAGGCTTAAGCTCTCCTCTGCTCTCTATATATAGGAGGCCATGGTCCACTTGAGGAACCCAATATTCATAACCCTCTAGATAGAATTTCCTTTCTTCCAGAGATCAAGAGGTTAGCTTGGGGATATTCAAGTGCATCATTTTTGGAACCGTTATGCGATTTAATCTTTAAATTGGTGAGTTTGGAACTTTTTTTGACATGTCTCTACGTGTATTCAACGACCTCGTGGATTTGTCTCACCAAAGCCTACATCTTTAGGGAAGTGGTAAGGTTACCACCTCTTAGAGAGTGGTCAACCCACTCCCTAAGGAAGTGGTTGTGGGGCCCACCTCATTAAAAATAGCTCTCCTACCTCTTTAGGAGGTGATTATGGTTATGGCCTATAGATTTAATCTCCACCATTCATTTGGTTGACCCAAAAAGATTAAATTTCTACCATTGATTCAAAGGAACCTCTTAACCTAACATATAAAAGAATCTTCTTCTTTATTTTTTGTTGTTTTTAGGCTCTCTCTTAGCATCAAGCTACCAGAAGGAAAATGAGAGGCTTAGGCCCAAGCTTGGCATTTTTTGGTGTTTAAGTTTGTTATGGAGGCAAGATCAAGTGGAAGATCGAGATTGTAACGAGTTTAGTATCACCCAACCTAGGATTGACATAAAAAATGGGGTTTGTGTGAGGATTTGAATATGATTTTCTCTTGTTATCCCCTCCATGTATTGTGTAAACCTTATTTCTATTTTTATATTTTAAATTTTTTTCTCTTTTCTTCAAACAATCTCTCATTATTACTAATTTCCTGATTACCCGATTTCCCCATTTTTCACTATTCTTCCATCATATTTTATTTCATCATTCTCATCTCTCCATTCTATCATTAAATTCTCAATATTTTTATAATTATTTCTCATAGAATATAAATATATATCTGTTTCTAATTTTGTTCATATCATGTTCCATTTCTTAGTCCTTCCATATTTATCTAAAAATCCCTTCTACTGTCGTTTTTCCATGTAATGATATATTTGCTCCCTAAAAGTATTAATCTCATTACCTAGGCTCCTTAAGGATTTGACCCTTACAAAGTGAGGAATTATCAATTTTTTTGTATGAAGTCGATTCAAAACAACGATTAAAATACCCCGTAATTGAGTTCATCACTGACAACTCAACCTATCGATTGAGTTAAATTGATCCTTCATTAATTAATCTATATGTTGATGTAGATAATTAATTAAGGTGTTTTTAAGTATATAGAGTTATTAACTACTGAGATATATGGACCTAGAGGTCACACTCTATGGATGTTGGTAAATACATATATAATTATGAGGGGTTTTATAAAAACAATCTACATACCAAATGTGCATAAATATAGGGAGAATAACCACAACTAAAGGTGCCCATAAAAGCCTTATGAGAATTCTCTTCTTCATTATCATTCTCTCTTAGTGACGAGTTTTTGAAGGGAATATCCAACTATCCAGAGATCATGTGGATACCGCTAGAGGTTAGACAGATAAATAGTTTCAAGAACTCCTTCAAGAGAACTATGTAAGTATGTTTTCTCATATATACTACATAATAGGGTCATCTATTCTTAGTGCCTTGGTATTTTGAATATCCAATTCAATATATTTCGCTGGATTTGATATTTTGATTAAAATTTTGGAAGGCTTATCCACCTCATATCCCAACACTTAAACCGTTCATGAGTCTTGCATAGACAAAAGATTATATGTACATGGTAACTGAAGATAGTAAGGCTCTATGCAAGAGTTCTTATACACTATGTATCTCCTAAAGCACGTGGTAGAGCTTGACATCCAACAAGTTAGCAACTCAACTTGTTGATTGGGTTAAATCTATCCTTGTATGATTTATATGTACATATATGTTGATCTATATAATTAATAAGGTTAAACAATAACTGTTAACCAATAAGCTATTATCTAATGAGATATTTAGACTTATAGGATCACACACGTAAAGTATTAAGATCTGATGTTGATAAGCCTTCCAAAATTTTGATCAAAACATCGAATACAATGAAATTTATTGAATCTAATATTCAAAACATAGAAGCACCAAGAAGAGATGATCCTATCATCTAGTATGAATGCAAAAATATACATACATACATGGTTCTTTTAAAGGAGTTCTTGAAGCTATTCAAGTGCCTAGTCTCTAGCAAAATTCATGCGATTTTTGGATAGTTGGATCTCCTCTTCAAAACTCTTTCACCAATACAGATTGAGAAGGAAGAGGAGAAATCCTATAAGGCTAGCATGTGCACTTTGAGTTGTGATCGTTGACTCCTTGTCTACAGACATTGGATATGTAGATTTTTTATGTCTAATCTCTATTAAGTGGACGTAATTATGTATTATTATGGATTAGCTATAATTTAATCTCATTAAGTGATTCAATTATGTTTAATGTAAGGATTAAGACATTCATTTATGGGGATTAAGACATGATAATACATGATTATTTATGCATATTAAGGGCATAACGATTTCATTCCTATGCATGTTATCATATTTATGAGTGTTTATCTATCATTCTATGAAAAAGTCATTATAATATCAAAATATATTAATTTAAGGTTAATTATGATGAATTAAAAATAAATAATTTCATAACCCATATTTACTTGAAATTATAATTAGTTTTTAAAGTTAAATAATAAGAGAAATCATTTTACATACATTCATTTTATTTTCTGAGTTTTAAAATCTTAAAGAAATGAATGTATTTTTGAAATAGAAATTAAATATTTTGTTATTTATTAAATTTTGACTTTTTAAAATGAAAGATAATTAAATTACTGATCAAATGAAAGAAATTTGGATTAATTTGGAGTTATATTTTGAAAGTTATGAATTTTCTAATTTTTAGGGATTTTTTTGAATTTTTCTGAATTTTTAATAAATTTTAAAGGATTTTTCAGAACTAAAAATTGAGTTTTCTAATTAAAAATTGAATTTTCAGATATTTAAAAGTGAGAAGGTGACGTAGCGCGATCTGGATCGTCTAATCGGGTCGCGATTAACGGTCATGATCGCGAGGTGACATGGCAGCATACAGAGCGTCCGATTGCGCGAAGAATCGTGACAGTTGATGATCACTTGAGGTGGGGGGTTACGTGGTGCATCCGGATTCGTCGGCGAATCGTTTTCTAAATGATTTAATCTCATCCATTGATCAAAGGAGTTATAACGGCTGAGATTAGAACCGACGGAGCGCATCTGAATCGTCCTATTGCGATCCAACGGCGAGCATTCGATACGTTTTTATAATGTACAAAACGTGGCATCATCTCGGCGGTCCATCTACGATCCAACAGCCATAAATTACGAGTAATGATTTGCATCCGATGCACTTCATCATAGCCGTTGATTGAAGCAGAATCGACGATCGGACGATTACCCCAAATTAGCCTATAAATTGAGATGTTCTTCGATAATGTTAAACATTCAAGAGCAATTTCGACTTAATTGAACTGTTTAGACACCAAATATCTTTAATCTCTTGTTCCCAATTGCTTCTAGACTCATTTTCCCGTCCACAAAGGGATTGAGATCAAGATTGTGACGATCGACAAGGAAGAAATCGACGCTTGAACTCCATGATTGAGATTTTTTGAATTTTGATGAATAGCCTTGATTCCGGCTATTAATTGGATCAATTTGATTGCAATTGTGAGTTAGTGATAGTGTTTCATCGTAATCTATCTTCGTATAGCTTTAGATTTTGTTTTAAGATCATAATTTGAGTTAATTTCATTCTTAATTTTGATTTTCATAATTTTTTTTTTTTTAGAAATTTCACTTCTGTTCATTGGATGATTTCTCCGCGAAATCAAATCCAAATTGAGTGATTTTTTATTCAGTGGATTCGTCTTTGAGTCCTCTTTCATTAAATATTAATTTTCCTAATTTCTATTATCAATTTATCACCTGATTTGATCAAATTCAAAGAGATCATAAAAAATTTCCATAATTCCTTGTGGATTCGACCCTTATTTATCATTATACCCCTCAATTCGTGATTTAACCTTGATATTGGTAAGTTTGGACTTTATTTTGACTCTTGACCGTGTCTTTTCAACAACCTCGCTGATAACATACATTTTATACATGAATTTACATGATTATTAATGCAAATAAAGGCATTAATTACTCCATTTGTATGCATGTTTTCATATTTTAAGTATATTTCTATTATTTTACATAATTTTATGTTATGATCTAAAAAGACATCAATTTATGGATTATTATACATAATTGAACAATATGATTCTAATCCTAATTACATTTGAAATTATAATTATGTTTACATGATTAAAGTATAAGAGAAAAGATCTTTATTTATATTCATGTATTTTGCTGAAGTTATTTTAGAAGATACATGAATATATTTATTTAATTAAAATTCATTCTCTTGTTATTTTAATATTTTAACTTTTTATAATGATAGATAATTTAATTTCTGATCCAAAAAAATAAATTTGAATTAATTTGGAGTTTTATTTTGAAAGTTATGATTTTTCTAATTTTTAGGAATTTTCTGGAATTTTTCTGAATTAAATTAACTTAATTTTTTATTTTTAAACAGTTAAAAAAATAAGAAAGGGTTTATATTAATCACACGCTGATGTGACAGAGTGCTGCCACGTGGCAACGCGCGGACATGGGTCTGTGTGACACGTGGACACGCGTGTGTGCGTGACACGTGCGCGGGATTTATAAATGGGTTAGGAGCATCAGTAATCGGATTTAAGCTAACCCATAAATCCGTCGTATCTTATAAACCTAATAAAACACATTAATTTATGCCGTGTGGGAATATTCTTCTTTCTATTTTATTTTTAGGTGACGTGGCGACATGTGAGACATCCAATCGCGTGATTTAATCACGCGTGTCAGATGTCACTTACTCATGGGGTACGTGGCAACATCACATAAGACACCGATTCAATTAAATAAGGATTAATCTCGGTGGTCCATCCGAGGAGTTATAATGGTCACAATTAATCGCGATCGGTGGACTTTCTGATTGATCGTGACCGTTCGATGAAGATCCAACGGACAAATCGAAATGACGCATCTCATCTTCGCGCGACATGGACACATCCGGACGCTCCATCGGTGATCGGATGGACGCGACTTAATCGCGTTGATTCGTCAACAGGCGCGTCATCTCAAACGTTGATCACGATGAGCCGTTGCATTCGACGGTTATGCCCAATTCCCTCTATAAATTAGAGTGTTCTTCGCGACGGAAAGACACCCTTGGATTTTTGAGTAAAATCGAACTGTCTAGACACCACTATCTGAGAGTCTTTTGATTTCTTTAGATTCTTGACACGTTTCCGCGTCCGAGGAGTGTTTGAAATCAAAAATTGATCGAGGGAGTAAGGAGAAATCACATTTTGAATGCCATCTTCATCTTCAAAATTGCGGAATGAAAAGCCATGAATCCGGCGATTAATTGGATCATTTTGAGCGTGACTTTGGGTTAAATTGCGTGTTTTTATCTTAATATTTGATCATTTAGCATTAGATTTACATTTTGATTCGTAGATTAAGTTTAATTTCAGTTTAATTTCGGTTTTAAATCAATTTCGTGATCGAATTTTCATCTCAACTTCAAACTTCGATTACTCTACGAATTCTAATCCAAATCACTTCATTTTTTATTCCATGGATTCATAATTGAGTTATATTTCTTAATAGTATAAATTGCCTAATTTCTAAACTCAATTCGTCGTCTGATTTGATCGAATTTTAAAGATATCTATCAAATTTCCCTAATTGAGTTATCTCTCAAATTTCATCGTCTGATTGAGTTATCTCTCAAATTCTTCGTGGATTCGACCCTTAATTACCATTATACCCTTCAATTTGTGAATTAATCTTTAAATTGGTAAGTTTGGACTTTGTGTTGACACATCGTGTGTATTCAATGACCGCACATATTCGTTGCATCACTCGCGGTCTCGATTTGTCAGAGGTTAATTATGTGTAGAGGTAATTAAATCAATCATTAGTCATTAATGGGCTAACAAATGATCGATTAGAGGCTTAAGCTCTCCTCATTCTCTATAAATAGGAGGCCATAGTCCTCTTGAATAACCTGCTGCTCATAGCCCTCTAGAGAGAATCCCATTTCTTCTAGAGATCAGGAGGTTATATTGGGGATATTCAGGAAGGCTATTCTCCACTACAAAAATCTACTACGATGAAGATTCATCCCGTAAATCCAGGTACGAGTTTAATTTAGTTTTATGTATCTGATTATGCTGATGAATCATGACGCATACTCAAGTTCTATCATATTTTTCATAAAAACCCTCACAACTAAGTCTATATCTACCAACATCCATAGTCCTTATATGTATGACCTTCTAGGTCCATATATCTCACTAGTTAATAACTCTATTAACATGATAACATCTTATTTGTCAACCTTAATTAATTATCTACATCAACATATAGATTAATTAATTAAGTATAGATTTAACTTAATTGATAGATTGAGTTGCCAACGCTTTAGGTGCTAGGCTACACCATATATTCTAGAAGATATGAAGTATATAAGAACTCCCTTATAGAACCTTTATGTCATCATTTATTTTGTATATATAATCCTTCATGTCCACAAGATACCGAGGGCAGATGATCACATCTTGACCATATAATTATTTTCGAGGACTTCTATGATGCTTTAGAGATCCCATGGTTAGGGATTCGTAAGTCATAATCATAACACGGTTATCCATCTTTAAGATGTGATGCAGGACCGGGTGTGAAACCGGTCTAACACCGCGATACTAGGGATGAACTAGGGGAATTCTAATATGATGTAATAAACTAAGAATGCAATCAAGCAGAGTGCCACCTCAGGTGTCGTCGCCGTAGTCCCTGGGGTGTGCCGAGTAGAGCCTGTCCGAGAGTCCTTCCGGTCCACGTCCTCGTGGGCGTAAGGCCGTGAGTCGTCGAGGGGAGCTCGACGATCAACCCGACGGGTTGGATCACGATTGGAATCCTTTCAAGTCGTCTAAACACTCGCCTATACTAAACCCCGAAGGCGGCGGAGACGGTGCGGGAAATACTGAAGGAAATATAGACTTGACGTGAAATAAAGGGGAATGTGTGTCTAACCTGCGGGGCGCGAGCCCGGTCGGTCGTGATGACGGAGGTTTCCTGTAAGCAGCACGGTCGATCAGTAGTGGTAAACCGAACTGGAGGCAGCGAGGTCGTGGCGAGAGAATCGGCCGTCGTACGAGGCGCGACGGGCGGCAAATGCGTGTCAAGGGATGCCACGAAAGGCTGGAGGTGATCCTTGATGCCGGTGCCAAACTGGCGGGAGAACAACAACCAACGATGGGGCGCGATCCGTTCGGCGGCGGTCTGGGGGGTAACCGGAGTCGAGAGAGGGAGGACGAAGAGGACACTCGGTCGAGAGGGGGAGGGGGAAAGGGACTGAGGTAGGCCGTCGGTAGGGAGATTCCACTGTGACGAGAGGTGGGATAGGAGACGAATAATCCCAGATCAAGGTCCGTGGAGATGATCCGGCGACACGTCAACAGACGTCACGTCAGGTAATAATGTCACGCCCGGTGAAGGACCAACCTTTTCCCGATCAGCAAATTCGGGTAAGAAGTCGACGTTCGGTGACAGGACGTTTTCGAGGAGGTGAGGCGAGATGAGACAGGTGAGTCGCGGGGTGGCGGGGAGAATTTAGGTGGGAGATTTTCGGTAGAGACGGTTTCGCGGGATGACGACGGGTTAGCAGGAGTTCGTGGTAGGAGGTCGATTAATTTTACGGTTGGGGTAGGCAATCGGGAGCAGGCGGGAGTGGTCGGCGAGGCGGGGTGATTACTGGAGGTGGGATGAGAGACGACAGGGGCGGAAGGTTGTTTAGGGAGGGGGGAAGAAGGTTGACGACGTGGAGGGTCGGAGGACAGAGAGAAATGGCGGCGAATGGTGGGAAATCGGGATTGCGGGCAGGGCGGCGGCGCTGGATCTGGCGGTGGGGCAGGAGATTTGCGGGAAGCAGGATTTGGGGACGGAAGGGAGACAGGAGGTCGGGGTCGTGGGGGAGGAAATCGGGATAAGGGGAGGCGGCAGATCGAGATCCCGAAAATTAAGGGGGGGGGGTTGATTCGTGGATGGCAGAGAGGAGGGGGAAGCCGGGCAAGGGTGGTGGAGGAGGAAGTGGTGGTGGAGGCACAACAAACCTGAGCAGCAGCAGCGCCGGCGGCCAAAGGCGGTGGCGGCTTGGGCAGTGTTCCGCTGGGGTAATACGTGATGGGAGCAAGAAGAGGCGGCGGTCTCGGCGGCGGCGGCACAATGGCGTGCAGCGGCGGCGGCGGCGGTTGGTCTTCTTCTCCGATCTTCCTTGAGCAGCCACTTGAGAGGGAGTTCACTCCTTACTTTCTTCAAATGACGGCTAGGGTTTGTGGGGGGGTACCTTCCCCTCTTATAGAGCCCATAGTGGGCCGAGAGAGGAAAGGGCCCACTTGAGGCCCACAACCCACACCTAACATAATCATAGAAAATAAAAAGGTCCACAAAGAGAAGGGCTTAACGAATGGGGTCCCGAAAAAAAGGGAAGAACCCACCCGAAAGCATAAAAGGGAGAGAAGAAGATATGCAAAGGCCCGCTTAAACACGTGCGGGCTAATAAAGTTCATAATGAAATAAAAAAACTGGAAAGATAACTCCACGCGCACGCGAGCCCTGTGAAATGTGTCATGGCGAGATGAGGTCCTCACTTGGTGTAGTGAAACTCGGCATCCTTCGTCTTCGCCTGTCGAGGGGGCTGGACGCGCGCGGGTGTCGGCTCCTTCGGTGCCGTTGTGTCATGCCTTGGTGGCGACGGGGGTCGTACGCCACCAAGATGTCTTTGGTGTCTCAAGTCAAAGGACCACATATACAACTGTGACATGAATTATCCTAATTGAAATTTAGGTATAATACTACTCAAGGATTCATACGGATCAATGAAATCTTTCTCCATTCAATGAACTCAAGGATTCATACGAATCAATTTACTAAACTCTTTTTCCAAAGAGCACCCACGATCTATCTTTAGTGTCTCCACATCGATGGCTATAGGATCATCTATACTCATCATATGAGTAAGATCAAATATTATTATTCTATGATGCAAGACGGGGTGTGAAGTCCCTCGTACCCGATCAATGAGACGCGATGTCTAATGGATAGGGCAGTCGGCCCAATCCGATATAGTGTGGAAACCTAGACTCTAGGTCGACCTCCTAACCTAAGTACAAGCAGGCGCGCCAAACGGCAAGACCAACCCCGGCCGGACCTGGGAAACACTCGATGAGGGTAAGCCTGAGACCCTCTCAGTCCACGTCCGAATAGACGGTGGAATAGTCGTTGTGAGATAGCCAGAGGTGGCGGCTCACGTTCGGTGATGGCCTGACGCAGCGTCAGAAATCACTAACCTATTTTATGTTCTACCCTGTCTATGAACGTTTGAAGGCGGAGGAAGCAAGCCGAGAAAATCCTTCGAAAGGTAATTAAGCTTAAATAAGAGGAGCGGAATTAACCTTCAGGGCAGCGATGCCCAATGGGTCATGACGGAGCGGAGATTTGACGTAGAGAGGGTCATCCGTGAAGGGGGGAAGCTCAGGTTGAAGGTCGGGTATCACCCGTGGTCGGAGGAGACACCGTCGGCAAGCACGAAGAGGGAGGCATTGACGTGCATGCGTGGCAGACAGGCTGGTCCAGGAATCCGACCCGTTGACAAGTGGCCACGGACGGGCGCGCGGGCGATGTGCGAATTTCCGGAGTCCCAAGGGGAGGGAAAGTCACTGACGAAGCGTTTTTGTGCGTCGTTAAAACACAACAACGTAGGTCAAAAAAATTTTATAAAACCGAACTCACAAAGATAAGATATAAAATCAAGTAATATGTAAGTATCGGGTCGATCCACAAAGAGTAGGGTTGACTTTAATTGCAGAGTTGACTTGATCAAACTTAGGTTTAAAAGAGGTTTTAAAGAAGTAAAAATAAGATGTGATAAATAGAAATGATATAAATAGGCCTAATAAGAAGTTTTAAGAATTGAAATCTTGGATTTGACAGAGAAAAGTCAAAAGTCAAAGTCAAAGTATTGACTTTGACCAATAGTAGGTGTTCTGTAAAATCAGAGAATCAAAAGGTGTTAGAAGATTACGAAAATTATACATTTGGAAACTAGAGAGAAAATGGAATTTATTGATATACAATTTGTAATTATTGAAAATCAAATCTCAGAAAATCTCCGAAATGAACACCTCAGAGGAACAGTGCTCGGTCAAACATCAAATTGAAGGACCAAATGAACTCGGAATTCGATGAATTTGCTATCCACGGAAAGTTGATGAAAAGAGAAATCCAATGAAACCAAAATAAAGTGATTTGAAATTATAATCAGAGAGATATAATATTTTCAAAATCAGTAATTTTTTGGACTGAAAATTGGGGAAAATGAAGAACACTAAGAACTAGTTTGCAAAATTAAATTTCTAAATCTAATAAAAACTCAAATTACCTCCTGATAATTAATAGAATCTCACTACTAACCCGATTGCCACAAGAATGGGACTTGAATTCTCGTGGATTGAACCGAATTTGCTTGGATTCTTCCTCGTGGACGTTCAGAATTCAAGGGGAAAATTCGATGAAATCAATGAGGAATTCACAATCAATCCTGCTCCAATTGCTTCGCAATCGAGTCTAAACGTGGGGGGATCATGAATAACTTAAGACCTTCCTCGAAATTCGCTTAATTCACTTTACGAATCGATCAAAAGTTGAAGAACAAGAAGGGAAATACATCGTCTCTTAAAGGGAAGTTTCACCCAAAAATAGTGGCCGATTGATGCGGCCGTGGGAGCGGTTTGATGGGGTCGTGGGAGCGATTTCCTTGGGCGGCGGCGTGGCTCCTGAATTGGCAATGAATGAGCCACGATCGCGGCTCAATCGCACTGTAATTAGCGGTTCGATCGCACTGCAATCGCGGTTCGATCGCACCACGATCGTGGATTTCTTCCACGAATCTTCTCAGCCGTCCGATGGCATGTCGAGGTGAGTTGGACGGTTCCGATTGATGGATATTATATGGACTATAAGCCAATCACACTTCCATGTATCTTGATTGTGTTCATTGAAATGAAATTTATTCATTGTCATTCTTGTGTGATGTTTGCAATGAAGTCCACGAGCATGTGCAATGACTAAGTGAATTATGATAAGATCATAATATAGTGATCGCTAGTCTTTAAACATATGTTCTAAACATTCCTATTCGTGAGATATTCGAGAAGGACATCGAATTATCCGGAAAGAATAGCACTATCTAATCCAACTCATATGATGAGTATGGTTGATCCTATAGCCATCGGTGTGGAGACACTAAGGATAGATAGTGGGTGCTCTTTGGAGAAAGAGTTCACTGAATTGATCCGTATGAATCCCTGAATGGTAATATACCTAAATTGTCAATCAGGTTGATTCATGTCACGGTTGTGTATGTGGTCCTTTGACTTGAGACACCAAAGACATCTTGTGGATGGATGATCGTGTTTTGATTATGACTTACGAATCCCTAGTCACGGGATATCTAAAACGTCATATATTGGATACGACATGAAGTCCACGAAGATGATTGTGTGGTCAAGATGGGATCATCCACCCTCGGTATATGAGGAGATCGACTCAAGAAATGAGATGCGGTTAAATCCTTGGCCAAGGTAGCGGAAATATTAGAGAAGTTGTTCTCAATGATTTCCTACTCGCATCAGTACTAAATTGAGTGACAGATTAGGGTTAGACAATTAACCATACCTTAAGTCATTCATGAGTCTCGTGTGGATGAAGGATTATACGTACACGGTAACTAATGACGGCATGGTTCCATGAAAGAGTTCTAATATACTCCATATCTCCTAGAGCACGTGGTGTAGCTTGGCACCCACCAGGCTGGCGACTCAACCTGTCGATTAGGTTAAATCGATCCTTATTCAATTAATCTATATGTTGATATAGTTAATTGATAAGAAGGACCAATAAGTGTTATTGGGTTGATATAGTCATTAACTGGTGAGATATATGGACCTAGAGGGTCACACACATAAGGTCAATGGACGTCGGTGGATATAGACATAATAATAAGGGTTTTTGTGAAAAGTTCACATTCCCAAAGTCTATAAATAGGGGGAGAACGACCATAATAGAGGTGCCCATGCAAGCCTAGTGGAACTTCTCCTCCCTCTTCTCTTCCTCTCGTGGTGACGAGTGTTCAAGAGGAGATCCGATCGTCTGGAGACTGTGTGGATACCGCTAGAGGCCGGACGCTTGAACGGTTGAAGAACTCTTTCAAATGATCCAAGTAAGTATGAATTTTATTCGATACTAGATGATAGGATCACCTAGAATGGATGATGCGATCATCCATTCTTGGTGCTTCTACAATGTTGAATGTTTGGATTCAACACCTTCCGCTGCAATCATTATTTTGGACAAAGATTTGGAGAGCTTTTTGAGCCTCAGATCCCAGCACCGATTTCGTAGCCGTTCGATCTTCCTCCATTGTTTAAGATGACTCCACGTCATCCACTAGCGTCACCCGCCTGATGGAGATCGAACCGTCAAGATGTATCCACGCGATGCTTCTTGATTGTCGAAATCGCAAAAGATCGCGACCGTCCGATGAAGCCACATCTGATGAAGCATGATGAAATCGCAACGAAGATCGGATGCTCCAGGCGCCTCCACGTGTCATCAGGTAAGCCTGTTGATCGCGTTCACTTACTCTTTATTTGAGCACGTGCTCTTGATGGAGATCGGGTGGACTCCGTGTCCACCGCATCGACGCATTTCAAGCGATGCATGTGGATCCGACGTCCGCTGTGCCGCCACATGTCCTGCACAGGTAAGACTCCGCGGGAACATTGTCCCACACGGAGGAAAAGAAGAGGAATCGCGCGTATAAAATGTTGAGGGGCGGTACGTATTTGCGTTACCGCCCCAATAAACTTACTAGGGCCCACTAACCCGTGGGCCCTTCACCTGCCAACCCCCCTCCTGCCACGTGGAGCCCCACACGGGCGTCCGCGTGGACCCGCGTGGTCTCCTGCCATGTGTCCGCGCCCTGTGCGCCACCTGCGCCTTGCGTGGGCCACCCACGGCCCTACCACGTGGCCTCAGTGCCGCGTCGCATCCGTGCGGTGGTCCCGCGCGCCACGTCAGCTCTGCGCCACATCAGCTGTGCGCGCCACGTCAGCATCGGGGTCTGTGGAATAAAAATCCCCTTTTTTTGATTTTTTTAATAAGAAAAGTTAATAAAAATTAATTTAAAAATGAGATAAAAATAAGAAAAAGGGCATAAACTTAAAAAATTCATAACTTTAAATATACAACTCCTTTTTAATCCAAATTTTCTCCGTTGGATCACAAATTTCTTTCTTTTTAACATCATGTCATTTCAAAGATATTTTCAAAGAAGAAATCAAGATGACTTAGAAATTACTTAACTCATTTCTTAATAAATATTCTAAATCATAAATTCATCTTGAAATTATCCTTCAAAACATGCACTAAAGTCAAAATCATTCAAGAAAAGAGATTAAGTTTTATTAATTTAAACTTAACAAAAGACTAACCATCTATCAAGCATGAAATTATCCCTAATTTATGCATAAATATCGACTTAAGTGAAATGACATACCAATGGAGAAAATTCCTTAAAAGTATGATAACATGCATCATATTCTCATAAAATAAGCATGAATATGAGTTAATTAGGATAAGAATGTAAGTTATAAATGCATGTTATCAGTCACCTCCCGACTCTGTTGGGGGCAGGTAAAGGGAGAGAGAGAAGGTCAGGTACGTGCCCATTGGGCGGAGGAACTACCTGCAGCAAACGAACACGGGTACGGGTGCCGTGGGCGATGGTGGCGGGTGAGCCACGAGCAAGGTGGTAGACGAATCATGAGACAAGGGGAGGGCACGTCGCAGATGTGGAGGAGGGCGAGTCACGGGAGGAGGCGGGCGAGTGGTGGGCAAGGTGGAGAGCGTGTCACGGGAATATGGAAGGCGAGTGTAGGCAAAGGGTGGGCGAGTTGTGGGAGGTGAGGAAGACGGGTGGCAGGAGAGGTGGAGGATGTGTGCCAGTGAAGACGGGGGCGTGTGCAGGTGAGGAGGAGGAGGACGCGTAGCGAAAGTGAAGAGGAAATATTGCGGAAGTGGAGGAGGAGGGGAGTTAGCGTCCTTCGGCGAGGGCGTCGGGCATCGATCGACCATCCACGACGGAGCTTCCCCACCACACGTGACCGCAAGCGAGACGTCGGGTAGGGGCGATATCGTGGCGCAGGCCTTTGCGACGGTTCAGATCGAGATAAACTACATAAACGGGAGGGGAAGGGAGGATGGAGAAATATCTTCAGGTATTGGCAGGAGGGACAGGGGGGGGGGGAGGAGAGCGACGGAGAAAATGGTCCACTGAGGCGTGAAGGAGCGTCGCAGGCTCTTCTTCACGCGGCGGACAGAGAGGGTGTTCGCGTCGCTCGTAGGGCGCCCGACACCTGTCTTGCGTCTTTCTCCTCTGGTCGCTCCGCAACTTCCCTTGCGAACGGACGACGAAGGGAAGGCCCTATCCTTCTCGTCGTCTCACGACTTCACTCACCTTCCTCTCCTTCCCACTCCTCTAATAGGTCTAGAAAACTATGATGCTCGAACAAACTCACAACGGCACAAAAGGTTCACTAGGGTTGAGGGGAGGTCCTACCCTCCCTTATATAGGGCCCACAAGTGGGCTAAGGGAGGGTGGACCCACTTGAGGCCCTCTCCTTTTGGGTTTTAAGTGGGCCTCCCGAATAGAGACCCACATAAACCCAAGAAGGGAAAGAAGAAAAACACAATCACACACAAACATTTGAGTGAGTCCACTAACGCACAAATGTGAGGCCCACTAATACAAGGAAAGAAAAGAATAGGAGGTCGATGTCGTCTCGATGGTTAGGCCGTGTACCAAAAGCCGGGCTCCTACGTCTTCGTGCGTCGATCGGGCTGGACTCGAATTGCCAGTGTCTCCAGAGCTAATGGAGATGGGTCTCGCTCGCCATCATTCTGTCTAGATAACTCGACATCCTTCTTGAATGAAAATGTTTAGAATATATGTTTAGGGACTATAATTCATTGTATTATAATCTTATTCATTGTACTATAATTTATTTAGTCATTACATATGCTAATAGACTTTATTACAATATCACACAAGAATGACAATTAATAAATGTCATTTCAATGAACATAAACGAGATATATAGAAGTGTGATTGGCTTATAGGGCACATAATATCCATTATAAATTTTATAGATGTTGGTAGATATAGACATAATTTTGAGGATTTTTATAAGATTTCACATACCTAATATCTATAAATCAGGGTGAAAGAACAACTCTACCCTTTATTATTTTTCTCTTTTGGTGAAGAGCGTTAAAAAGGAGATTCAATCGTTCAAAAATCATGTAGATATTTCTAGAGGTTAGAGACTTGAAAAATTTTAAAACTCCTCCGATGAAGCCTACAAGTATAGATTTTAATCTACACTAGATTATAGGATCATAGGTTTTTGGTGTCTCAATGTTTTGAATGTTTGATCTTAGGTATTTCGTTGCATTGAATATTTTTGACTAAAATTTTGAAAGCATATGGAAAGTAAAATCCCAACACTAAGAGTATTATCCTTGTTTTGTGGTAATTTTAGATATATTGTTAATTCTTCCTCTATCGATGTTGTTGCTAAAACTACTCGCACATCCATTTCTTCTAGCATAGGGGCTTGGGATTCTTCTCTTCAATAAAAGGGGCCTATTCTGCCATTGCCTTAAGAAAACCACGAAGCATTGCCCCAAGCATTGGATTGGCTCTTTGCAATACCTCCAAGCATTCATTAAACATTTACCAAGATCTTATCATGATCTCCAAGGTCTAGGGTATCAAGCTTTACTTGGGCATTGAGAAGTCATGGTAAGTATTTTAGCAATCATTGCCCCATATGCAAGAGTAGTCTAGGTGAAAAAGTATGACATGGATTGCTGTTTTCGATTAAGATTTGCATATGACATTCAAGGGTCTTTAAAGCTTCAAGATTCTTTGTGGTTGTGATCACCTTAGCCTGAAAAAAAAGTATTACTTGTAGCTCTCACTTCAACTTTTTACTTTTCTACTGCAAAGAATACATCTACCTAATTCATGAGAGTCCTTGAACTAGGAATTTTTTATTCATCTTATGTAGAACATCATAGTACTTCAGTACAGATGTGGGGATCCATCACAGTCCATGCCTAATAATTAATAGCCACAAACTTCACAGGTAAGTCCTTCATCGTCTCAAATGATATTCCAAAAAACTGTTGGAGTCGAATCCATGAGTGTCAGTGGAACAATAGATTTTGAGCTTCACATTTTCCCTTCAAATTTTGGTGCAAATTGATGCGGTACATTTTCAAATGGTTCTAGATGTTTTTTGTGCTTGAATCCTTTTTTCTGCTCGATGTTTAGATTGTTCCCTACGTTCTTTGCACAAAAAAATCACACAATTAAATTTTAGTGGCTTAAACTCTTCAAAAAGAAACCATACATCATGACTTCCTCGATGATAATGCTTCAACTAACTTCTTGTTTATTGATTTGCATTCTACCTCTTCCAAACATTTGAGATAATTTCGACGATGCCCAACGGTTCGATCAAACCGATAATTTCGGTGATCGATAAATATATATATATATATATATATATATATATATATATATATATATATATATATATATATATATATATATTGTTAGTAACACCACACACACACATATTAACGAAAACAGATGTTATAAGGAACTAATGATAAGAGATGATCACTCATGACTACATGCATACAAAGCTGCAAGAAAATGGTGTTGAACTTTAAACCATACAAAATTCAAGAATTTAATCATGAAAAAAAAACAAGAAGACTTTAGAAGTTGATCGTTGAATGATTTTAATTTCTTGAATCAATGTCAATTAGTGTTTTTTGTGAGAACTTGCTTTGTTGACGGTGAGGGTGAGGGTGACGGTGCCGGTGGTGACGGTGGCGGTGCCGGTGCCGGTTCGGTTTGGTTCTTTTTAAGTTATTAAATATTAAAGTCTCTCTCTCTCTCTCTAATGGTGAGCCACCAAGCTACATTTCCGTCATGAAGAGCGGGAACTTCAAAAGCTACATTTCCTTCTGCTGGAAGAACTCGCACCTGCACTCCGTCTACCGCTTTAAATCCTCGTTTTCTCCTCCTAAACGCCGAGCCACTTCCTCTTCTCCTCACCGCCACAAAAGAAACGCAAGAAACGATCTCCCCCCCTCTTCATCTTCCACCTCTCTGCTCCAGAGCATCTCCGCCATCATCGCTCCGGCACATACGATTCAGTCGGAGCAACGCATGCAAGGTGCCCGGTTAATTGCCCCCACTGGAAATGACCATATTACTCCTTCTGTCGATCAGATAACCACCATCGCTGAATCCGAAATTACGGATACAGCCGTTTTGGAGGAGAAGCTTGTAAAATTCCAAGAACAATGGCCGCAAGATGTTGGACAAATCGTTCCGCCGACAAAGGAGGAGATTACCCCTATTGCGGGCATTATTCGATCCGAAACTATGGGTCCTGCCATCATGGAGAAGCCCGGAAAATTCCAGGCAGAACATTATCTGCAAAGTGCTCGACGATATATCCCAGAGCCGGGAAAGGATGATATTTCCCCGATAGTGAGTCAGACAACCTCTACTATTCGATCCGAACTGATTGAACCGGCCCTCATGGAGGAGGAGCTCGGAAAATCCCAGGCAGAACATTATTTGCAAGATGCTCGACGAATTGTCCCATCGTCAAGAAATGAGGAGATTACCGCCAATGTGGACCTAATAACCGCCATCATTCGATCAGAAATTACAGATACTACCATCATGGAAGAAAAGCTCGGAAATTCCGGGTTAGAACTCACGGTTGAGGTTGCAGAGATGGTGCTTAAGAGGTGCTTCAAAGATGGCAATGCCGCAATTAAATTTTTCTCCTGGTGTCGGCGCCAACCAGGGTTTCGCCATTCTACAGCTTCCTACAACACGATGCTCTACATTGCCGGAGAATCCAGGAATTTTGATCTTGTTGATTTGCTCCTCCACTGGATGGAGGAAGATTCTTGTGATTTAGATTTGAAGAGTTGGACGATTCTTGTTCAGCATTTTGGTAAGGGAAGGAAGATCAGTAGAGCACTCTTGGCTTTTGATCGGATGAAGAAATTAGGATTTGTGCCAGATCATGTGGCTTATTCTGCATTAATTAGAGCTCTATGTGTGGTGGGGAAGGTTGAAATGGCGGTCGAATTTTACAAAGAGATGATTTCTGGAGGATATATCCCTGGCAGAGATGTTTATGAACTGGTGATGAGTGCTGCTGCAAAAATTGGGGATTCAGAGATGGTGAGATTCTTGGAAGAAGATATGGGGAAGAATTTTGAGGAAGATTTGGCCTTTAACGCCAGGTTAAAGAGTTTGTGCATTTCGGGAAAAATTGAGGAAGTGATTGAGGAGATAAAGGGGAAGAAGCTTGATTTGTTGAAGACAGGGATTGTGGTAACTGGTTTGGCTAAAGCTGGGAGAGTTTCTGAAGCAATGGAGCTTGTGGTTGAAGCAGAGAAGAGGGGTTTTCTCAGTGACAGCAAGATTTTAGGGCAAATTGTTAGTGTGTTTCTCCGGAGAAGGGACTTGATCTCTGCTAGAGAGGTTATGTCCAGGATGGAAGAACAGGGATACTCACCAGATTTGAAAACTTGTACAGAGATGATTCAGCATCTGAGTAGAGCAGGAGAGATTGATCTTGCCTGCGAGATTTTCAGCAAAATGGTTGAGAGAGGTGAAGAGATGGATGGTGTGGTGATTGTGGCTATGGCTGCTGGATATGTTCAAAATGGGCGTGTTGCAGAGGCATGGGAATTGGTGGAGAGAATGAATAAAAAAGGGATAAAATTCACGCGAAAGAGTTGCTTTGTATTTAACAAAGAGCTCGGCAAGATCTCTAAAGATGCTTACTTGAGAGAGAAAGCGCCAGGAAGTTCCCCAGAAGAGGAGACGTCTGCATCGATGTTTTACAAGAAGAATGTGGAGTGTATGAAGACAATTCCAGGTTCTTCTGGGTGGATCTCCCTCGGAAAAGAGGTGTTCCCCGTGGTTACTGCTTCCTTGAGAGAGAAAGAGATGAAAGAGAAAGCCTCTACAATTTCCAGTGATGAAGAAAAAGCTGCATTAAGGATTTGTAAAAAAGAGGAGATGGATATTGTGGAGAGGATTCTTGGGTCTTCTAGAGGCTGGAGTGCCATGGTGAAGAAGCTTAAGAACAGCAAGATATCCTTCTCACCAGAGCTGGTGGAGATCATTCTTTCCCAATCCCAGAGACATGGTGGCACAGCATTGAGATTCTTCTCCTGGGTCAGTAGAACTGCCGGAGTCACCCACACTGTAAATTCCTACCATCTTGCCATGAAAATTTCTGGTGCGGGGAAGGATTTTGCCTTCATGAGGCATCTCCATGAGGAGATGAAGAGGAAGGGTCTCCCTAGAAATGCAAACACGTGGACTATCATGATTGCTCAATATGGGAGAGCCGGGTTGACAGAGATTGCGATGAGGAAGTTTGCAGAGATGAAGGAGGAGGGTTTCTCACCTAATGCAAGCACTTTCAAGTTCATGATTATCTCTCTCTGTGGTAGAAAAGGAAGGAACGTAGAGGCAGCACAGAAGATGCTTGATGAAATGCTCATGAGAGGATTCTCACCTGATCAAGAGCTGGCTACAATCTTTGTGACCTGTCTCTGTGAGAATGGAAAGGTTAACGAGGCCAGGAGCTGCGTTGACTTGTTGATTAGGCATGGGTCATTGACTTCTCAGCTGGGTTTCTCTCTCTTGGTTAAAGGTCTCTCCCGAAGTGGACAAGTGGAGGAAGCTCTAGAGTTAGTTGGTCCAGGTGGCAGTCACAGTGTTGACGAGTTTGTCTATGGGAGCTTGGTCAACGGGCTATTGCGGGCAGGAAGGGAAGCAGAGGCATTGGCCAAGATCGAGGAGATGAAGGAAGCGGGTTTTAGGTCAACAGTTCATGTGTACACGTCTCTGATGGCATATTTCTTCAGGGAAAAGCGACCTGATTGTGCTTTGGCGATGTTGGAGAAGATGAAGGAAGAGGGATGCACGTTGACTTTGGTGACTTGCTCTGTTCTGATTCTAGGGTATGTGCGTGCTGGGATGGTCAACGAGGCCTGGAATGTGTTCAGAAAAATGACAGCAGATGGGCCAAAACCAGATTTTAGGACTTACAGCGCATTCATGGCCGCTTTGACTAGGGTGGGAAAGTCACAGGAGGCAGTGCTACTGATTGATGACATGGTCAAGTCTGGAATCTCTCCATCTGCTGTCAACTTCCAGACAGTGTTATTTGGGCTCAACAGAGAAGGCAAGTACAAACTGGCCAGAGCTGTGTTGCAAAAAAAGTGGGATTTAAAGAGGAGGAGGAAATTTCTGGGCTGAATTTTTGTCCATGAGACTGCTAGAATTTTACCAGAATGATGAGGTTTGACTTCTAGGGGTCAATGCCAGATCTTGCTTGAGCTCAGGTCAAGGAAAAGTGGGTTTTTTAATGGAGGAGGTTTCTGGCCAGAATTTCTTCTTCAAGATTGCCCAAAACAGAACCTTTTCATCAGCTGGTGTAGCAGAACTTGAGTTCATTGTATCCTAATCTGGACGGTTGACTTTAAGGAAGTATTAACCTGGTCAACGCCTGAATTTGAGAAAGGAAGTTTGGATCATCAATATGGAAATTCAATTGTTTTGGCTGGAGCCTTGATTCCTCAAATTCATTTCCTGGCCTCTTCCTGTTTTCCTGTCTCCAAGCTCCCCAATCCTTTTTCCACCTTCTTTTCTTGCCCTAATCTCTTTTTCCTTTACTTCCTAATTTGCTCTTAATCTTTGTAATGATCTCATTTCACCTCTTTGGCTTGAGGCCTCGATGGCTCTGTGATGACATTGTTGCCTCCCTGCCAGTCGCATTGACACAACTCTGTGACGAAGGTATATTGCTTCTTCTTGTTCTTCTTGTTCTTCCTCCTCCTCCTCCTCCTCCTCATTTTCCTCCATGATTGGGTATCAGTAGAGGTGAAAATAAACTTTCTTCATTTCCACAACCTTAATATTTATGTTAAATTTTATTAATTTCCATTGTTTGATTTTCATCTAATCATTTGTATGTTTATTCTTATCACTATTCTTTGTTTCTTATCTTTATATTTACTTCAAACTTTTCTTTTTAGTTTCTTATTTGTCCTCTTCTTATTTTTAGCTATAATTTATTTCCGTCTAATGTCATGTTGATTTTTTGTCTTCATTGTTTGTTGATTATCTATGTTCTTCTTGTCCTTCTTTTTAGTTTTTTCTTCATCTTCTTTTTTCTTAATTTTTGTACTCTGTTTTATTTGATTTGATTTGAATTTATTCTTAGTTTCTTATTCCTCCAATATTAATTTCAATCAGTTATTTTTCACTCAGCTAATGTCAGAGAGCAACACCGAATGCTTGCATCATCAACCGGCAGTGATCAAATGCATCCTATATTTGACGATCAAGTTTGGTAAAGTCATCTTATTTTATTATTCATATTGATAAAAAGAACAGTTAGCTAAAATAGTTTCTCTGATTTCAAACTTTGATGATGATGGCCATAGTTTGTGCTCTATGACAACCCGAAAACCAAAGGTGACACTCTTCAAGAAGGTAGAGCATGTTAATCTTGAGAAACAAGCCATCAAGGACTATCAAATTCTGGAGCCACTTGAAGAAATACCATGCAACTATTCATGATGACTAAAGGGAAGCACACATGTGCACCATGAATGCAATTGTTCACCAGTAAGAACTTTAAACAAACAAAAGATATCTTGACTAGGTCTATTTGCATCACTAATCAAGCGTTGAGTGTTGTAGTTGAAAAGATTTTCAAGGAGGTGCTTTGGTATTGTGCATGTGACAACTTTTGAATATGAGAGAACATGTGATGTCCATGCACAAGATAAATCAATGAAAGTAGAAGGCTATTCTGGAATCAGTTAGGCCGGTCTTGCTCATAAGTAATGAGTGAACTATGGTTAATAGTAATCCAATTCTAATAGGCATTATAATGCATTCGATAAATGACAAGCGGGGGACAGGAAGACAATGTTTTCTCCATTTCAAAAATCAAATGTCTCATTAAGACAAGCCATTGTGCTCACTTTGTGATGTAGGCCAAGGGCCTCCATTGCCCAACTGTGACTCATAAAAGCCCATAAACTCACAAGGTCCACTTAGGAGGCCCAATTAGAGCTTAGTGGGTTAGGAGGGAATCTCAAGGAGCTGTCACCGTCTGCAGAAGATCACCAAGAGACTCACAAATATTTTGTGTTAGATTCTACAGTTCCTAGAATCTCCAGAGTGTCTTGTCAGGCCTAGAAGCTTCTTTATGTTGTGTCAGGCCTATCCCCTGACACAAGCATGATGTAAGAGTTATAGTTTTAAGACTTTGAGTTGTCTTATCAGGGGTTATGTCACTTGGTCGATCCTTTACTTTTTGAGGTCTATATAAGGCCCCCCACTGTAACCCATTGAGAATATAATTTAAAGTTATTTCTTTTTGAGAGCTTTGTTTTCTTTCCTTTGAGTGTTCTCCTATTTTGAGAGTGCTCGAGTGCTTAGGGATTCAAGTATCACCCCTTGTGGATTCAAGGGTAGAAGAGGTTCATTCTATGGATTCAGACTCTAACGCTTCGTGAAGATTAAGGTTTGTGGATTCAAGCTGCAACTCTTCATTGTTCCTACGCTAAGGCTGCGTCAAGTGATATCAGAGCAAGATCAATGTTCCAGTCTTCAACATTACAACGATGTCAAGAGGCAAGGATCTCCAGATTAATGAAGCTGTTTCTCTTGAGGTATGTTCGGTTTCAAGGGAAGAAATTTTTGATTTGAAGGAAATGTCTCAAGATTAGATGGAAACGATGCACAATACGTTAAAACAAATATTGGCAAGGATTTCAGCATTAGAACAAATTCCAGAAAGTAGAAATACAAATGTTTGTTTTGGGTCAAAATCTGGTAGAGATAAGGCTTATTATGTTCCTAATTATTCTACTTCCACTAGCTCAAGAGGTAATAATGATAGTGATGATAGACCTAACTATCAGATGAAAATTGATCTTCCTCACTTTAATGGTCAATTGAAAATTGAACAGTTCCGGGATTGGCTGGCCTAGGTAAAACGATTATTTGATTACACTAAGATTGCAGAAGAAAAACATGTGAAGCTAGTTGCTTATAAGATAAAGAGAAGTGCATCGGCTTGGTGGGAGCAGATCCAAGCATCGCATACCTGATTAAGTAAAGAACCTATTAGCAGATGGGACAAGATGAAGAAACTCTTGAAGACACGATTTCTCCCACCCGATTATAAGCAGGTACTGTATCAACAATATCAAAGCTGTAAGCAGCTAAGTAGATCTATTTCTGCCTATATAGAGGAATTTTATCGCTAGCAAACTCTTTTAGATTAAATTGAATCAGAAGCTTACAATATTTCAAGGTACAAGAATGGTCTACAGTGGGATATTGAAGAGAAACTATCGGTTTAACCTTTTCATAAGTTGACCGATGTTGTTTTAGCTGCTGAGCGAGTTGAGCAGCTTATGGAAAGAGGACGAATGAAGTCACGTGTGCCACGTAACATTTCTAACACAATAGCCAAAAACTCAAGGCAAACAATGGTAAGCCAAACATCAAATATTCCTTCTCAGTTGGTACAACAAAGACCAAATGGTTAAATACCTACTACCAAAGTTTCTAGTATCGGACAGAATCAATACGCAACTAATACTGTCATAAAATGTTATCGATGTAATGTAAAGGGCCACAAATCTAATGTTTGCCCTACATGAAAGATGGTTAATCTTGTAGATACCATCGAAGAGGAGGATGAAATTCCAACGGATGTGAGTATAGAATTTGAAGAACACATCATCGACGAAGATTGTGGCGAAACACTATCTTAGATGGTACGCAAATTGCTGTACAAAACTCCCATGAAGGAAGAACATCCGTAGCAACGTAGTGTCTTTCGCACTAGAGGCACTATTAATGGCAAGGTATATAAGGTGATTATTGATGGTGGGAGTTCTTAGAATATGGTTACTACTAGTCTGGTGAAAAAGTTGGGACTAAAGATAGAATGACATCCCTGGCCGTACAGAGTTGGGTGGATCCATGTGGGCCACAAAGAGACAAAGGTAACTCAAACATGTCTTGTTAAGTTTTCTATTGGTGGAAAGTACTTTGATGAAGCGTAGTGTGATGTTATCGATATGACTGTATGCCATCTTCTTATCGGAAGACCATGCCAACTTGACTGTAACACTGACCATATGAGATTAGATAATACCTACACCTTTTATAAACAAGGTAAGAAATTTGTTCTAAATCTATTGGAAGATGATGCCCAGCCTGAGGAAAGAGGGAGGTTATGCTTATAACCAAAAAATAACCTTCGTCAAGCTTAGAGGAAAATGGAGGCGTGGTTTATATGGTGTAAAAGAAAGATTCTAACCCTGTTGTTTTTTAGAGTATCCCATAATAGGTCAAAGAACTACTGCATGAGTTTCCTAAGATTCAAGAATCACCAACTGAAGCCTTCAATGCGAGATATTCAACATCAGATCGACTTGGTTCCAGGTGCGAGTTTGCCTAACTTGCTCCACTATAGAATGAGCCCAAAAGAGAATCAAATATTACACGACCAAGTACTGGAGCTGCTCCAAAAGGGACTTATAAAGGAGAGTATGAGTCCGTGTGTTGTGCTTGCTCTATTAGTTCCGAAGAAGAAAAAGAGTTGGAGGATGTAGATGGACAGCCGTGCAATCAACAAGATCATGATTAAATACAAATTCCTGATCCCCCGCTTTGATGACATGCTCAAATATATTTTCAAAGATAAACATCAAGAGTGGATACCACCAAATTTGGGTTCGTGAAGGAGATGAATGGAAAACAAAATTTAAGACAAAGGCTAGACTATATGACTGTCCAGACATGCCGTTTGGCCTATCTAATGCGCGGAGTACCTTCATGAAAATGATGAACCCGGTTCTTCAACCCTTCATAGGCAAATTTTTTGTGGTATATTTTGATGACATTCTGATTTACAGGGCCACTAAGGATGAGCATATTATGCACTTATGGTACATCCTTCAAGTTCTGCACGAAAATGAATTAAATATATCAATTTAAAGAAGTGCTATTTCATGACCGGAAGTATTGTTTTCCTTAGTTATGTCATTATTGCAGATGTCATCGAGGTGGACGATGAGAAGATCGAAGCCATTAAGGAATGGTTGTTCCTAAGAACATACATGAGATATAGAGTTTTCATGGCTTAACATCTTTCTACAGAAGATTTATTAAGAACTTTAATTCTATCATGGTACCTATGAATGAGTGCATGAAGCAAGGGAAGTTTGTATGGACAAAAGAGGCAAAAGAGAGCTTTGAAGACATTAAAGAGAAGCTATGTTGTGCCCCTATTCTAGCACTACCAGACTTTGATAAATTGTTCCAAGTTGACTATGATGCGTCCATTGTGGGAGTTGGGATTGTTTTATCCCAAGAAGGACGTCTTGTGGCATTCTATAGTGAAAATTTGTCCGATGCTTGAAAGAAGTGGACTATCTACGAACTTAAATTTTACGCAATGGTCCGTGCCTTACAAACGTGGGAACATTACTTGATCTAGTGAGAGTTTGTCTTATTTATAGATCACCAAGCCTTGAAGAACCTTAACATCTATACGACATTAACCACATGGATGCACGCTGGATTTCCTTCATTCAACGCTTAACATTTGAAATCAAGCATAAGTCTGGAAAGTCAAACCGTGTGGCTGCTGCCTTAAGTTGTAAGTCAGCATGTTTGGTAAGCCTTCGTGCTAAGGCTTTGAACAACTGAAAGATTCCTACGCAGATGATGAAGATTTTGCTTTAACGTGGAGGGCATGCAAGGAGGGCAATGCAAGGAAAGGCTTCTATCTTCAAGATGAGTTTCTATTTCAATGTGATCAATTATGCATACCACAAATGTCCTTGAGGGAAAAATTATTGCAAGAGCTACACTCTAGAGGGCTTGGGGGCCACTTTGGTAGGGGAAGACTCTTCACTTACTTGAAGAACGGTTTTATTGGCCATGAGCCAAGAGGGATGTTGCAAACATTGTTAAGTGCTATCAGCTTTACTAAATTAATAAAGGTCAATCACAAAACATAAGACTTTATACTCTACTGCCAATTCTAGAATACTCGTGGACAGACATCTCGATGTACTTTGTCTTAGGATTGCTTTGAACACAAAGAGGCGCAAATTCTATTTTTATCGTGGTTGATCGATTTTCGAAAATGGTTCATTTCATTTCTTGCAAGAATACCAATGATGTCGTTCAAGTAGCAAATTTATTCTTCAAAGAAATAGTTCGGCTACATGGGGTGCCATAAATAATCTCGTTAGATCGTGATTCTAAATTCTTATCTCGCTTTTGGTTGACTCTATGGCGCAAGTTTAATACCATTTTAAACTTAAGCTCCACATGTCATCCTCAAATAGATGGCCAAACTAAAGTGGCGAATAGAATTTTGGGCAATTTAATTAGATGCCTATCTGGAGACAAGCCAAAGCAATGAGATCTGATCTTGTCCCAAGTAGAATTTGCATATAACTCTAGGGTAAATCGATCTACAAAACAATCCCCATTTTTGATTGTGTATCTTTATCCACCGAAAGTTCCTCTCGATTTACTACAACTGCCAAGACAAATAGGAAGAAGCCTTGCGGCAAGCAACAAGACAAAGCATGTCAAGACTGTCCACAACAAAGTACAACAAGCTTTTGCAACAAGTAATAGGAATTAAAGAAATGCGGCAGATAAGATGATGCGAAAGGGTGTTCGAGGTCGGTGACTCCGTCACAGTGTATTTGCGAAAAGAACGATTCCCTAAGGGAACTTATAACAAACTGAAGCCAAAGAAGTATGGACCTTGTAAAATTTTGAAGAAAATTAATGATAATGCTTATATTGTGGAGCTTCCAGACAATATGGCCATTTCTAATACATTTAATGTAAGCAACATTTATGAGTACTTTCAGGACACCAAAGATAACTCGAGGGTGAGTTCTTCTGAAGAAGGGGTACCTGATGTAAGCCAAGGGCCTCCATTGCCCAATTGTGACTCATAAAAGCCCATAAACTCACAAGACCCACTTAGGAGGCCCAATTAGAGCTTGTTGGGCTAGGAGGGAATCTCGAGGAGCTGTCACTATCTGTAGAAGATCACCAAGAGACACAAATATTTTGTGTCAGATTCTACAGTTCCTAGAATATCTAGAATGTGTCTTGTCAGGTCTAGAAGCTTCTTTTTGTTTTGACAGGCCTATCCCCTAACACAAGCATGGTGTAAGAGTTATAGTTTTAAGACTTTGAGTTGTATTATTAGGGGTCAAGTCACTTGGACGATCCTTTACTTTTTGAGGTCTATATAAGGCCCCCCACTGTAACCCATTGAGAATATAATTTGAAGTTATTTCTTTTTGAGAGCTTTGCTTTCTCTCCTTTGAGTGTTCTCCTATTTTGAGAGTGCTCGAGTGCTTAGGGATTCAAGTATCACCCCTTGTGGATTCAAGGATAGAATAGGTTAGTTCTATGGATTCAGACTCTAACCCTTCTTGAAGATTAAGGTTTGTGGATTCAAGCCGCAACTCTTCACTGTTCCTACGCTAAGGCTGTGTCACTTTGGCTAGTGGGGGAATTAGACTTTTTCTCTTTGCAATTGAAGGTAATTTTATGTATCTATTTTTTAAAATTAGTAGTATCTCATCACATATTATATTAAGGCAATTAATATTTTTTTTCATTTCGATAGGTATGCGCAACTACATTACAAACAACAACAAGACCATGGTAATGAATTTATTAAGCAAGTTGCATAGCTAAATCTACCCTTCAACAAAACTCATTATAATCCCTGTCTCACGCATGTTATTAACCTTCCCATGAGAGAAGGCACATAGAATATGGGGCTTCTTCCAACATATTCAATTTGAAAATATTGAGCAAATGATCAGAGATCTTGACAATGTGCCATTCATAGCTATGTCAGTTCATTGGGTGACGTTGTGCTTCATATATGGCATCTCATGGTCGTCATGCATTCATCACTACATCAGACTTGGAAGTATGAAGTTTAAGGAGCTCAATATGTTAGACTACAAAAACCTTGTCTTAAAAATATAAGCATGATGGAACACAACACATGGGGATGTTGGTTCGAGTCTATGGAAAGAAAGACATACTTGATAAACTAGCAATGATTAAGTTAACTAGCATAAGAAGATCTATTCCGTTAATCCCAAAGAGTGGCAGCTTGTTTTGTGCTTCAATATTGATTGTCTAAGAGACGATTGATTGTCTTGCTTGCTTGAAGATTGTCATGACATACATTGTTTTGATATTAATTCAATCATTTCAAATGTGTTTGAATAGTCATATTGCAGACTTGAACAAAGATTCTTTATTTCCCACAATCCAATTTTGACTCGTGAATGATTAAGATTAAACATTACGAAGAACTTTTAACGGGCGATGATGCATTTCCATTTGTATTGGTGGTTTACCCTACAGTAAAGCTTGATGGTGTTGCTTTTTTATTGTGAAGCAATCATTACAGCTCTTCACAAGCTCTTCATAGCACACAACAACCTGCCCCTAATACAAGGCCATGTCATTTCAATGACGATGAATCACTCTTGTCAACAATCAGATAGCTAGAAGAGGTACTGATTAGGTTGATGACCATCATCAAAGAAGAATTAGAAAGGCAATTGTGCATCCTAGTAATCAAAGAGGATGACCTTGGGTGGTGGAGGCGAGAGGAAAGCCGATTCATCCAAAAAGTTATCAATTATTGCTAAAAAATTTTATTGCTTAAGTTATCAGATACTGTGCCGATAGAAAAAGGTAGAATTGTCATGTTCCAAAGGGCAGAATTGTTGCAGAAAATATGATGAGGCTAAAACTGTGACTTCAATAGGAGGAATGCCAACTGTGTTGTGCTGATGTTGTCTCGGAGGTCCTCAACTACATGTAGGGTGATTGAATTAGAGGAGATAGGATGGGGGAGATGTATTTGTTGGAAACTTTGAGTATGCATCATGATTCATCAGAATAATCAAATTCGTAAACCGGAATTAAACCTGTACCTGGATTCACCGGATTAATCTTCATTCGAAGTACATTACTGACGTGGAGAATAGCCTTCTTGGATATCCCTGACGTAACCTCCTGATCTCTAGAGGAAATGAGATTCTCTCTTGAGGTTATGAGCATCAGGTTATCCAATTGGACTATGGCCTCCTATTTATAGAGATAGAGGAAAGCTTAAGCCTCTAATTAGTCATTAGTTAGCCCATTAATGACTAATGACTGATTTATTGCCTCGACACATAATTAACCTCCACACACGTATATGAATATTGTAATCCTTAGATTAAACATAATTGAATCACTTAATGGGATTAAAATGATAGCTAATCCACAATAATACATAACTATGTCCACTTAATAGAGATTAGATCTAACAGTATTGTCCTATCATTTTGTATCAATAGGTGACCTAACTTAGTTTACTTTCAATTTTGGGTTTCTGAGTTTTGATTGGTCCATGTCGAGTTTTGAGTGTTTGAAGTTGAGCTACGAATGTTCAATGTTATGTTTTAATTTTTGAATTTTTTATGTCCATAAATTTTGAATCTACTTTTGGAGTGACTTATAGGTCTGTTCTTCGTTTGTTTTCTATTTTTTTATATAGTTAAATATTTTTATACAATACTTTATTTTGATAATATTACAATAGATTTTCCCTATTACATTGTTTTCTTCTTGTTTTTAGTTTCCCCCTTTTTTCTACATTTATTTCTTTAAGATTTTTGTCAAAAATTATGATAATGTTTCAATAAGTTTTTCTTGGTTTTTTAATTAGTTTTTCGGGCAGTTTTAATGAGGGACAAAAGCTTGCTCATAGTCGCCCTGCCCTGGGGAAGTGAAGTAGATGAGATGCATGTTTATTAAAGTTTATGGCCCCTTAGTTATAATTAGTTAAAGAGACTTGTTTTCAGATTATATTTCTATGATTTTAAGAATCATTTAAGATTATTTTTCAAGATTCAAACATTGACATTTGTGTTTATGCTTGAATTTTTTAAATGCAATTGATCAAAATATTCTTTTTTCAAAATTCTTTGGCATTTCATAATTTTTGAATTTCTGTTTGTTCAGTAATTGAACCAATTAACAATTTAAACAATTATTAAAAATTTCACATAATTTCTACTCTGACAATTCATTAATTTTTTCATTTCCCTGATTTGGATTATAATTGACAATTAACTTACTTTAGGGTAATCAAACATTTTAAATGGATCAATAACTCTTTTGATTTTTCATTTTTTATTATTTTCTAATTAATTCAATGAAAATTACACAATCATGATCAAGGATTATCTTGATCTTGTGACCTTCAAATATGTTCATCAAATTTCATATGCTTGAATCGGGATTGATCTAGATCAACAATCCCGAGGGATAGAAAGACTGGCTTGATCATTATGTATTTGAGAATGAGTAGGAGCTTAAAATTTTGTTTCAAACATGAACAATGAACTATCCATTGTTGGGGAACAATCATTAGTTCTAGTGAAGAGAGAACATATAGATGCTCCAAAAAATTAGAGAATAGATAGGTCTTCTAATAAGGGTCAAACGTAGTCAATGAGGGGATTGTGTTATGAATTTGTGCTATCTTCTACGCAAAATTTTTACGCAAATTAGCCTCCCAAGACTGATTCAAAAACCTCTCCCGAGATTTCCCCATTTAAAAAACCCACCTTCATTATGTACATATTATACATATCTTATTCATTCTATTATAAATATTATATTTCATTATCACACTTGTGTAATGTTTAAAATAAAGTAGACGAATACGTCCAACAATACATAAATTATGATTTGATCACAATACCATGATTACATCTCTTTGAATACATATACTAAGTCTTCATATTCAGAGGATATTCGAGAAGGATATCAAATATCTAGGTAGAACAGCAAAACCTTGCCCATGCTCCTATAATGAGGATAAACCACCTTACCATTTGTTTGAAGATATTGAGGGTCATTAGGTACTCTTTGAAGGTAGAGTTCAAAGAATTGATTTCAATGAATCCCAAGATGGTATTGTACCTAACTTAACCATGTTGATTTATGGTGCAATTATATATACAAGGCCCTTGGATCTGAGACACCAAAAGAAATCTCGTCGCTGAGCAGTTGTGTTTTAAATTTGTTCAAAAAATATTTGACCATGGGACTCTAAACAACCAAAGATCATACATAAAAAGACATCTATTAAGGTTATTTTGTTTTCAAGATGGAGTCATCCTTTCTCGATACTAAGAGGAGACAAACTCTAAGAAACGGTGCAATAAGTCCTTTCCAACACAAAGAGAAATAATAGAAAAGAGGTTTTTAATGATTTTTAGAAAAAGAAACGATGCACTAGTTCCAACTTGAATGAATGATTAGGGTTTGGTAGTTGAGCATGCTCTTATTTAGTAATCAAGTGTTATGCAGATGAGGGATTATACATGTATTCTAAGTGCTAACAAGTAAGTTGCATGAATAAGTAACATAATCCCATTGCCTTTGATGATTCATAATGTAGCTTGGTGCCTAAAGTGCCAGTAAATCAATCAATAAATTAGGTTAAATCAGTCCATAATTAATTGTACATGCTAATGAAAAGTTACTTGCCTATAGGATTATTTATCTGAGATGTACTTCGGCCCCAATGGATTACATGCATAGGGTTATTAGAAGGCATGTAAATATATAATTATTCTAGGTTTTTGTAAATTGTCGCAACTATAAGGTAAGGTTTGAGGGACTCAAGCAACTCTCTACAAAAAATCTATGTGGGGGGTAATGGTGTGGAGATCAGTACAGATTGATATGAGCGGTTATGTTATCCAACATGCCAACTCATGTGTGAGAGGAGGGGACCCATTGAGATGAGAACCATGTGAATACCTCTAGAGGTCCGTAAAAGGAAACCAAAATTTCAAGAATATGTTTATGTGTCAGGTGATGTGATCATGTTTTGTTTTTTTATAGATTTATGTTGTTTTTTTCTCCCATCGTGTGATCGTTGTGATATCCCAATCATTTTGGCTACACAAAGTGGATCCTTGAATACCTAATATCTCAACAAATTATGTTGACAAAATCAAGAAACCCAGGCCCCCAAATTGAAAACAGTGTCTATTCCACCTTCCTACATGCTCTTTTCTCACTAGTTCCTAGCCTCTCTGATTCCCCCTTTGTCTTCTTTCCCATGGATTTTAAATTTTACACTCTTGTAAGTAGATGTTTTTACCCAACTCTTACTATCCTCTCTCTCTCTCTCTCTCTCTCTCTCTCTCACAATCTCTCTCTAATCATTTTTAAAACTAATCGTAAAGACATCTTTATCACTTCATCATATACATGTGATCAATATCTTACAATTCTGTAAGGTTTTGTAAACTATTACTTATGTACATAGATATTAAAATTTTCAAATTTATTCATTTAGCCAGCAAATAATTTAAAGATAAAATTAGTTGATAGTCAACTAATTTGTTTCTCACTTTTCATTTTCATTTATAACTATGATGAGATTTCAAACTTATATTTGTCCTCTCCATGTCCTTTAAGTCAATATCCACTTTGTATCATGAAGCTCTTTAGATATGTGAATGAAAAGCAGCTATGGATCTTGATTATCATGTCATGGTGAGTTTTGGTACATGAGCGCTTGTCCCCTACCCCACTAAAGCCAACATTGTGACTTGAAATTGGGTAATTAGTCTAAGGTATAATCTCAATGGCACGATTACATGTCACAAGGGGATTATAATCTCAGTGGCTCGAGGCTTCACTTAGGCATATGCCATCAACTACATCAAGACTTTCTCACCTATTATCTAGTAGGATTCTATTCAAACCCTTCTCTCTCTAGATATTGATAACATCCAAATTCATGCATTAATATCACACATAGGGTTGGGCGGTCCCGGTCACGGTCCGGTTTTTGGCACACCATCCGGTCCAAGTCTCGGTCTCGGTCTCGGTTCACCTCGGTCACGGTCCGGTTCGGTCTTAACTTCGGTCTCTCTTGGCCATGAATATGCGTACCTGAAAAGAGATAAATGTATCAACGTCCATTAATAAAAAAAATTAGATTACAGTCTAAAACACAAGATAAAAATTAGATTAAAAATTAGAGTTAAAAATTAAAAGGCAAAAATATTGAGAGAAAGAAGAGATGAGAAATAATGGAGAAATAAAAGAGAAGAAAGATATGGAGAAAGAAGTAATAGAGAAGAGAGAGAGTGAGAAATAAGAGAGAAGAAAGATATAGAGAAAGAAAGAAGTAACGGAGAAGAGAGAGAGTGAGAAAGAAGAGAGAGAGTAAGAATAAGAGAGAAATGAGATAGAGTGAGAAAAGAAAAGGAATAAGAGAAGATTTTTTTAGAGAAAAGGAATAAGAAAAGAAAATGAGATCGATTTTTTTAGAGAAAGAAGAGATGAGAAATAATAATTAATGGAGAAATAAGAGAGAAGAAAGATATAGAGAAAGAAAGAAGTAACAGAGAAGAGAGAGAGTGAGAGATAAGAGAGAAGAAAGAAGAGAGAGAGTAAGAATAAGAGAGAAATGAGATAGAGTGAGAAAAGAAAAGGAACAAGAGAGAAGATTTTTTTAGAGAAAAAGGAATAAGAAAAGAAAATGAGAGATTTTTTTAGAGAAAGAAAAGATGAGAAATAATGATTAATGGAGAAATAAGAGAGAAGAAAGATATAGAGAAAGAAAGAAGTAACAGAGAAGAGAGAGAGTGAGAAATAAGAGAGAAGAAAGAAGAGAGAGAGTAAGAATAAGAGAGAAATGAGATAGAGTGAGAAAAGAAAAGGAACAAGAGAGAAGATTTTTTTAGAGAAAAAGGAATAAGAAAAGAAAATGAGAGATTTTTTTAGAGAAAGAAAAGATGAGAAATAATGATTAATGGAGAATTAAGAGAGAACTTCTAAAGATAAATTCGACAACCCTTACTTTGCGTATTTAGAAAAAACTCTTATTTTGTGGTTGAGAAATGTTAAAAATATGTCAAGTATATCAGACTATTCCAATAAGAACATGATATATCTGTCCTCCTAGTACAACAGCAAATCATAAAATGGTTCATCGAAGACTTGCAAAGATGTTATCATCAATGAATCTTTGGTCTTAGTAGAGTAAACCATCAGATAAATATAAATAATTGATAGGTAACCATTTAGAAACACTTAGCGGCTAAAAAATGTTATAAGAGTCAAGAATATATAACCATCCCAACAAGAGTGCGATGAATCTGCGGTCCAAGTAGAAACCGTATATCATGTTAAAATAAATCATTTCTAAGCAAGCATAAAGGAATCCAAAAAAAATACCAACTTACATGGGCTCAGCATTTGGTCCATACTTGGCGAACTGGACCATAATATCCCTGCCATCTACAGTCCTCCCTGAATTGGGCAACGAAATCGTCAATATTATCTACTGAAAAAAAAATCTTAATAAAAATCTTACCATCAAGTTTCTCTACGGCTTTTTGGGCCTCGTCGACATACTTGTAACGCACAAACGCAAAACCTCTCGATTCGCCAGTCCTGCACGCCACCGACATTGCTATTTATCATCATCGCGAACAGCGACATCAACATTGATGTGATGAATCGTAGCTTCTCACACTGTGAGAGTACCTGCGGTCTCTAGGAATGAAGATATCCACGACTTTGCCGTATCGGTCGACGGGAAGTGCAGGAGGGATTTCGCCCTTTGGTCCACGGAAACCGCTCACGTTACCTGGAGATGCTGGAAATGCTGGATGCAGATTTCGGATGCTGGAGAGTGGAGATGCCGGATGGAAGAATGTTCGGGATGACGATTGCCTGGAGATGCGGGAAGAGCGAAATTTCAAACCCCCCGAATGCGGCGACTAGGGAAGGGAATGAGATTTGAGAATTTCAGATACGAAATCTCTCTCTCTCTCTCTCTCTCTCTACGGTATTTTTGGAATTACGGTCAACGTGTCAAAGGCGGATTTCGCCCTTCGGTCCAAGACTGAAGGCTTGAAGCAGACCGGACCGAATTTGGACCGAGACCTGTCCGGCCCATTTTCTGGGACTGACGGTCTCGGTTCGGTCCGGTCGACCGACCTTCGGTGGGTCTTTGGACTTCCCTAATCACACATTTTATGTACTTCTTAAAATATAATAATAAATTCATGTTATCATGATTTAAAATGATTAACTGATTCTTATATTTAAAAGGATAATCTTGATTTTTCATAAATTAATAATATTTTATGAGCATTTAATGACATTGATTCATCAAGAATATAATTTTCTTTTATTATAAAATAAAAATTTCTTTTTATTTCTCATTTAAAATGCCTTTATTGACATGAAAATATTTATAAATATATTTCTCATGAATTTTATTGAATAAATTTATTTTTATGAGGAAATTGATATTTTTTGGAATTTGTTTAGGAATTTATAGAAATTAAAATAAATTTGAAATATTTTTTCAAAAAATAAAATAAAATAAATAAATAATAAAATCAAATATAAAATAAAGAAAAAGAAAGAAAAGAGAAGAGAGAGAGAGAGAGAGAGACGTTCCCTCTCTCCTCCCCCATTGCGACACTCGCGGGTCTTCTTCTATCTCTTTGATGGGTTTTTGAGGTCGATAACCTTTCTGAAATTTCGATCAAAACATCAAATGCAATAGAATACATTGCATCAGATGTTCAAAACATTGATGCACCAATAATAGATGATCCTATCATCTAGTATGTATAATACAACATACTAACAGGTTCCCTTGAAGGAGTTCCTGAAGCTATTCAAGTGTTTAGCCTCTAGAGGTATCCACACAATCTCTAGATGGTTGGATCTCCTCTTCAAAACTTTTCACCAAGAGAAAAAGAGAAGAAATGAGAGAATTCCCACAAGGCTTGCATGGGCCCCTTGAGTTATGATCATTCTTCCCCTATTTATAGGCATTTGATATGTGGATTTTGTTGGAACTTCGAGTATGCATCATGATCATCAAAATAATTAAATTCGTAAACCAGTATTAAACCTGTACCTGGATTCACCAGATTAATCTTCATTCGAAGTACATTATTGACATGGATAATAGCCTTCTTGGATATCCCTGACGTAACCTCCTGTTCTCTAGAGGAAATATGATTCTCTCTTGAGGGTTATATGCATTAGGTTATCCAAGTGGACTGTGGCCTCCTATTTATAGAGATAGAGGAAAGCTTAAGCCTCTAATTAGTCATTACTCCGCCTATTAATAACTAATGACTGATTTATTACCTCTACACATAATTAGCCTCCACACACAGAAATAAATGTCATAA
This sequence comes from Lemna minuta, assembly GCA_024174645.1. NCBI lineage: Eukaryota > Viridiplantae > Streptophyta > Magnoliopsida > Alismatales > Araceae > Lemna > Lemna minuta. Next base: position 20,499,003 of record CM044106.1, read on the forward strand.
TCCTCACATTAGACTGAATTGAATCACTTGATGGGATTAGACGATAGCTAATCCACAAATATTACATAATTATGTCCACTTAATAAAGATTAAACCTAACAGATTTTTCATAAAAAACCTCATAACTATGTTTATATCCATCAGCATCCATAGACTTTATGTGTGTGACCATCTATGTCCATGTATCTCATTTGTTAATAATTCTATAAACCAAATAACACTTTATTAGTCAACCTCAATTAATTATTCATATCAACATATAGATAAATTAATCAATAATCGATTTAACCCAATTGATAGGTTGAGTTGCCAACCTGTTGGTAGCCAAGCTACACCACCTACTCTAGGAGATATGAAGTATGTAAGAACTCACTAATGGAACCTTTCCATCATCGATTACCATGTAGGAATAATTCTTCATCTGCATGAGACTCACAAATGACTTAGAGTATGGTCAATTGTCAAACCCTAATCGGTCGCTCAAGTTAGTATTGATGCATGTAGAAATCATCGAGAACTCCTCCAATATTTCTACTACCTTGGCCAAGGATTTCATCGCATCTCATTCCTTGAGTCAATCTTTTCAAATACTGAGGGCAGATGATCCCATCTTGATCACACAATCATCTTTGTAGACTTCATGTTGTATCCAATATATAACGTTTTATATATCCCATGGCTAAGGATTCGTAAGTCATAATCAAACCACAATCATCCATCCACAAGATATCTTTCATGTCTTAAGTCAAAGGATCACATACATAACCATTACATGAATCAACTTGATTGATAGTTAGGTATAATTACCATTCAGGGATTCATACAGATCAATTCAGCGAACTCTTTCTCCAAAGAGCACCCACTATCTATCTTTAGTGTCTTTACACCGATGGCTAGAGGATCATCCATACTCATCAGAGGAGTTGGATTATATGATGCTATTCTTTCGGGATAATTTGATGTCCTTCTCGAATATCTCATAAGAAGGAATGTTCAGAATATATGTTTAAAGACTAGTGATCAATGTATTATGATCTCATCATAATTCACTTAGTCATTTCATATTCTCATAGAATTCATCGCAAACCTCACACAAGAATGAAAATGAATAAATTTCATTTTACTGAACATAAAAAGATACATGAAAGTGTGATTGGCTTATGGACCACATAATATCCATCACTCTCCCCACGAGCACGTGCATATGTAAGGGGAAAGTGGGAGAGATTTCATGCCCTCTTCTTCCTTTCCTCCGCATCTTATTCTCCCTATCCTTTTCTCTCATCTCCTCATGCACGTATGCATGCATGCGTGATGGGGAGATATTGTTCTCGCCTTCTCTTTCCTCCTCTTCCCTGCACTCTCGCTTGTGTGCATAAGGGGGAGGAGAAGATCTCCTCTCTCCTCCGTTCTCCTCGCACCTCTCTTCCACGTCCTTCTCCACTTCCTCTTGCACATGCATGTGCATGGATTCTGTGATAACCTTCCTCTTCTTTCCCCTTCCGTCGCACCCACATTTCTCCCCCTCTTCCTCTCTTCCTTTTCTCCCCCTCTTTCTCTTCTCCCCCTTGCTTCGTGGATATCGAACGCAAGAGAGAATTCTTTCTCACTATTCTCCTTCTCTCTACTATTTTTTGTCTCATGTGTGGAGAGAAGATTTCTACACGTTCTTTGTCTCTCCCTTCAGTGCATGCGTGAAGAGAGTTCGCCCTCTTGTCCTTCACCTTCTCTCTTTCCTTCCAATTTTCCACTTTGTCATGCTCTCTCATACATGAGTGAACAAGAGAGAGAGAGAGAGTCTCTTCTCCCCCACTCCCTCTCTCTTCTCACTCTCTCGTGCTCTTTCTCTCCCCCTCGTTCCTGCTTCTCTCTCGCTCTCCCTCCCTTTCTCTCTCATATAATGTAGAAAAAGGAGAAACAAGAGAAGGGAGGGGATAGAAGAGAGAGAATAAGGATTTTTTAGTTTTTTTATGTGTGCACAGTTTGATCGGGCTAGAGTGGGTTGATTGTAGTAATTAGCAGAGAGAGAAAGCCAGATAAATGATCATAAATTTTTTAAATATAAATTAAAATTACAGCATCTCATGATCCTAATTATATTAGGGCTGAAATTTTTTGAGCATGATTTCCATGTTAAAATATACAAATATGCTAAGGCGATTTAAATTCTAAGGCGAAAAAGTTAGGGTTCTTAACGTTTGATTGTGTGCTTCTAGTATTGGTTAGCTAGAAGGAAAGAAGATAATGATGGATCATTTTTCATGTATGGAACATCATTTTAGTGAGTTTCTTCTCTTTTCTATTCATTCCTTGTGTTGGATATAAGATGCCAAGTCCAAGTGAAATGTACAAGTTCTCGAAGGTATATTTTGATTAGAGAGCATCACTAAAGGGTGTTTTTATTGCGGATCCTTAGATTAGAATAAATTTTCATCTATATTTTTTGTTTTATCCATATTATTATCAAAATTTTTCATATTTTCATACTCAAAAATCACTTTTCCACCATCAATCAAAGGTTTTCAATCTTCAAAAAGAGTTTAGAAGCATTTCATCGGTTCATTTCATTTCTGTGTATATATTCTTCCTTTCATCAATCATTTCCGCTTTCTTAATAAAAAAATACTGAACATTTCTTGATTTCAATATTTTAATCTTCCTCCCTATGGATTCCACCTTGACTCGCCATTGTTCTAAATTTCAAAACCAAATTGAAAGAGTTGAGTATAATTTTTTATACATAAACTTGCGCATTCAACGATAATATTTTTATGCTTAGATATCAACGAGGCCTAGTCTTTACATCAATTCTATGTTTTGTGTATATTTGTATATGCAAACTCAGATGAGGTCTTCATTTGAGAAACCTTTTTAAGGTATGTTGCTCACGAGAGGCTTCCAGGGCATATTTGCTTTGCCAAGCCACTAACAGATTGCAAATCCCATTATGATGCGGAAGACCACTCCTAGCTACATGGTGGTTCTTGTCATCTACACCGATGAAATTATGTTGCTCGACATTGATGAGGCAAACATCTCTACCATGAAAGCTTATCTTCATGAGTACTTTGTGGCACGTGCTTTGCAGACACTTGCTAACTTCCTTGGGATTGACTTTGCTCACCAACAAGGTGAGTTTGCTCTTTTCAAAAGGAATATGCTCTTGGATCTTTTCTAGGAGACATGTTTCCATACATGTTAATTGACGATACGAGACCGTGAGGTTGTTGAAAACACACGGTCTCGTGTCAAAATAAAGTCTAAGCTCACCAATTTAATAAAATTAATTCGAATTGAGGGGTATAATGGTAAATATAGGTCGAATCCACAGGGAATTAGGAAAATTCTTGATGATCTCTTCGACTTTGATTAAATCAGACACTGAATTGGTGATAGAAATTAGGGAAAATGGTATTTTATGAAAGAGGACTTGAAGAAAAATCCATGAAATCGAAAATCAATGAATTTGACTTTGATTTCGCAGAGAAATTGAAGATTGAAGAGGGGTGAAATTTCCAAAAATCGTAAGAATGTATTTACCAAAATTTAAGACTAAAATTAAACTAATTAATGGTTCTAAAATAAAATTAAATATTAAACATAGATAGGTTAGGATAAAACACAATCCCTAACCCACAATTGCGATCGAAATGATTCAATTAATCGCTGGAATTAAGGCTATTTAACAAAATCCGAAAATCACGATTCGTGGAGCTCAAGCGTCGATTTCTTCCTCGTCGATCGTCAAAATCTAGATCTTAAGCACTCCTCAGACGCTGAAATGAGTCTGGGAGTGATTATGATCAAGAGATTCAACAGATTTGGTGTCTAATAGTTCGATTTACAAGGATTTCTATCGAATGCTTTATAATATTGAAAAACATCTCAATTTATAGGCAATTTGGGCGTAATTGTCCAATGAAACGCATCAATGGCTCTGATGAAACGCATCAATGCGAATCGTTATTGTTAAGTCATGGCTGTTGGATCACGATCAGACGCATTAGATGAAGCCACGTCGCATGCGTTATAAAACACATCAGAAACGCATGCCGTTGGATCACGATCGCACGCATCAGATGTGTTTTCCGTCGATTTAATCAGAGCCGTTATAACTCCTCAAATCGACGGCCCTGATAAAATCTTCTATAAAATGATTCACCGACGAATTGCGCTACGCCACGTACCCCCTCCATTAAGTGAAGATCAACAGCTTTTAATCTTCACGCGATCGGACGCTCCTCACGCTGCCATGTCATCGCCCGCCTCGATCGTTTGATCGAGATGCGATCACCTGCACATTAATAAAAATTTGGAAAATTAATTTTTAATTAGAAAAATCGATTTTTAATTCCGAAAAATCCTTAGAAATTGATTAAAAATTCATAAAAATTAAGAAAAATCTGAAAAATCCCTAAAAATTAGAAAATTCATAACTTTCAAAATATAACTCCAAATTAATCCAAATTTCTTTCATTTGATCAGAAATTTAATTATCTATCATTCTAAAAAGTCAAATTTAATAAATAACAAGAGATTTAATTTCTATTTAAAAATTATATTCATTTCTTTAAGATTTTAACTTTAAAAAATTAAATGAATGTTTATAAAAATGATTTCTCTCATTATTTAACTTTAAAAAATACTTATAATCTCAAATAAAGATGGGTTATAAAATTATTTATCTTTAATTCATCATAATTAACCCTAAATTAAAGTATTTTGAGATTATAATGACTTTTTGATAGAATGATAGATAAATATTCATAAATTTGATAACATGCATATGAATGAAATCTTTTATGCCTTTAATATACATTAGTAATCATGTATTATCATGTATAATTAGCATGTTATCATTAACATGAAACCTCTGCTCTAGAGGCTAGATAAAGGTTTTGAGAAAATACTTTCCCTCTACTAATGGAAGCCAACCATCATTGACAATTGTAAAGAATGTTGTTCTACTTGACGGTCTTATGCCCTAACATTATTTCTGGTGTTAGTGTTCATAGCCAATTCATGCAAAAACCTCACATTTCTGGTGGGCACATTAGATTTTTTTTCTTAATCTGAATATTTTTTGTCACCTTTTTTTTACTCCTTTATTTCTTAGGTTTGAACTTTTCTCTCGTGCAAAGATGCACATTTGAGATTTTGGAGATGGCCTGGTCTTCACCTCCATTAAACTCACTGCTACTGGAATTTGTTGTTGTTTTTGGCAAGATAAGTTATAGAGAGAAGTTGGATTAATTTGCAATTTCCAGATTTATTTATATTAAAATAACACGTTTATTTATTTTTATTTTTTGTGAAGGGATTGTTACAACTTGTAAATGCAAATGGGAGATTTTTTTAGAAGATCTTTTTTTCAAGGCCCTTCCCTTGCGGGAACTTGCTCAAGCTCTGATGATGGTAAAAAAGTGGGGGTCTTCAATGGAGAGGAGATTTCCAACCTTCAAAACTTCACACGGGTTTCTAAAAGTTAACATCTTCTCCCCTGCACGGATCAAAAGAGGTCAACTTCATTCCACCCAATTTTGAAGGTTTGACTGATGAGGAACGAAGAGGGGAGGGCGATGGCAGAGAAGAAGGTGCGAAGAGAGGAAGGATTTTCTTGTCTGGTTGCGACTCTTTCATGGGGCTCCGGCAGACTGCCAATCCGGTGTGGCATCCCACCGGAGGAAGTCCATCGGAAACTCCATGAGTGGCCTGGAGAGATCACATCACGGTGCCTGCATGCTGCTCCTGCAGTTCCAGAGAGATCCACAGGCCTTCCAAATTCTCCAATTCTTCAAAATATTGCATTATAGGGCCACATGTGGGCTAAAGACCAATGGGCCTGATGGGCCTCCACAGGTAAAATTGAACTGCTCATCGTTGAATTTGAGGAGATGCATGACGTAGAGTTGACTATCAAAAGTCAAAGCTTCTTCACTATTTCCTCGATTGCACGCTGATAGTAGGTCATCCTCCGGACTGAAGCCACGGCGTCTTTGAACCGCCTTTCCTTCAATGCTACACCAAACCTCTTTTCCCAGATCTCCAGCTTTCCCTTAGACTGCAGAAACAGGGAAGGAAGTTGACGTTTTTGGCAAAAATCCAGCGCAAGCCGTTGACTTCTGACAATATCCATACCATTGACTTTATGTGCTCCAACGTCTTCAAATCATCAGCTTCCTCAACAGATTCCCTGAGTTCCATGACCTACTTTCCAAAAAGAAGGTCGATGTTTCATGACCGTTGACCCAATAAGGGATGAAAGAAGAGGAAATAATTCTTGCTACCCACCTCGGCGAGCAAGTCTGCGTCTGTAATCGTCCCCTCTTCTTCCGCGTGAATCCCCTCCAGCTGCAACTGAGACATTTCCAATTGTTTCAGGGTTTCTGGTTTTTCGGGTTTAAGCTTCCAACGTTGAAGGATCAGGGTTTACGGTTTTACCATGTATATTGACCTTGAGAGAGGCTTGCTGAGTGTGGAGAATGCGTTGATGACCTTGGCTGACTGATCTGCGGCATATGATCTCTCTCTCTGCCATGGATTACATAGAAGAAGAAAGATGAGAGGATATGATCTAGAGAGATAAAGAGGAGAGAAATCTTGACAGCAATGGGGACGTCTGCAGAGCTCAGTCTATCTCTCGCGCATGAGAAAGAGAGAGGACGAACGGTGAGAGAAGCTAATTTAGAGAGAGAAAGAGGATTCCCGGACCTCAGACTTTGTATGGACAAGATCGGGATGTAACTTCTTCTGCCAGTCCTTGTACTTGCCCTCCAGCTCCTCCACTCTCAGCTCATACTCCCTCTCCCTTCAAGAAAAAAACATGCTCATCATGCGTTATTCTAGAGAGAAAAAAGATTTTTAGAGAGAGAGAGACACTGACAGTCCAAAGATCTGGAAGAAGTCCGCGGAGTCGTCGACCGGCTGGACGCTCCCACAGGCGGCGCACACCAAGAAAACCCCGCACGGCGGCGCTCCTCCGCAGTTCCAGCAACTTCTAGGAGGCGCCGCCTTACAGTACGGACGCCACGTGGAGACTCTGCCACGAGGAGCTCCGCCCAGAGCCGGCGGCGGTTCCGCCGTTGGGAATAGTCTCATGCGGCTGTGGAAAGCTGCTGACGTCGCCGCGGCGGCGCTGCGCCGGCGTAGAACCGTCACGACCCTCCTCCACATCTCCGACGACTAGAAATCTGGAAAAAAGAATAAAACAGAGAAACAAATGGCGAAATATATAAAAATTATAGAATGTATATTTAGAGAGAGAGAGAGAGGATCTATCGGTAGAGTAAGCCACCTGTCAAACCCTCCGGGAATCCTGGGAATCGCCGAGGAATCCTGGACGTCTCGGGCGGGTCTAACTGGAGGTGTCCTGAGGCTCTAGCCGGAGCTCTCTGGAGGCTTGGAATCGGCTCTCCAGCGCGCCAAACCTGCAGGCACCTGTTTTGCGCATTCCTCCGAGAAACATTCAGGGCAGAGAGAAGACTGAAGACTCTATCTAATATAGAGAGAAAGGGACCTACAAGGCAAACGGCAAGTTGGGGACCACGGCCGCCGAGCTCCGGCGTTGACTTGAGGTTGCCGGCCGCCGATTTGGGGACCACGGCTGAGAGAGAAAGAGAGAGAGAGAGAGAGCTGTCGGAATTCCAGCAGAAATTTGTGTCTGGCGGACCAGTATCGGACCGGAACCCCGGCCCCGATCCCTACTCCAGTTTCCGCGAGGCCGCGGTACTGTGGTATGGTTAGGTAATTGTTCAAGCGATCAAGATCACTCTCGAATAATTCGGCGGATCTATCTTCTGGGGATCGTCGATCAGCTATTTTGGTGGATCCCCTGTATCGTAATCTAGATGGGCTCATAAGAGAGAACTCTCTATTTCCCCCATTCCCAACAATTCGAATTCTCCCTCCTTTCTCCGGGTTCATGGTTTTTGCAAAGCATGATAGAGAGAAAGAGAGAGAGAAGCCCTCTACTCTGCATTTTGGGGGATTTATACTGTGAGCCATAGGATCAATGAATAGACCAATCTGCATGAAAGTTTCACCAACTCCAGCGATAATCTTGATATAAACATTTTTTTATCAGAAAACTAGTAGATGCTGCTTTACTTAAAGGACCCATTTTCTCACAATTTTCTATAGTTACATGCATTCCATCATAAGGCCAGTAATCACCGTCGGCTGAAGCAGCTAAACAACAAAAATTGCCCCTTCTTGTTCTTCCTCTTTCTGTCCTCATCTTCTTTGAACCTGCAAGATTGAATCTTCATTCCCCGATACAGTGTTTAAAAATGGTAAAATGTTTTAGCTTTTTTTACCTCGATTCATTCAGTTGCAGATCATGTTTGTCCTCTGAGACAGAGGTGACTTGAGTCTCTTTCTCCTCTGAAGGTGGGTCCTTTGCTATCATAGCAGATAGGTTCTTCCCCTCTCTGTCCCCATCTTCTTCAACCCTGCAAGAATGAATCTTGAATCTCCGACACTGACTATAAAATGGTAAATTTTTTAGCGTTTTTACCTTGACTCATTCAATAGCAGATCATGTTTGTACTCTGAGATAGTGCGCACTTGAGTTTCTCTCTCCTCTGACGGTGGGTCTTTTACTACCGTAGCAGATTGGGAGGACTTCTGGTATTTGAGCTCCTTGAAGGCAGCAATTACCTGGTTCATCATGCTCAAGGCATTCTCCACCTCTGGGCTTATTCTTCTGCCTCTGGAGTTCAACTTGCTTTCTGCAACCATCTGACTCTCATCAGAGATCAGATAGGATTCCGACAAGATTGAATCTCCTGGGGTATGAATTACATCTGCAACCGTCAGACTTTTGTCAGAGATAAGCATCTTATCCTGTTCAGGTGGGGATATCAGCGTGGCACAGTCTCTTTCTCCATGAATCACATCTTCAATCATTGAAATCTCCCCAGAGTTCAAATTCATGTTTGGCACTGACAAGGTGGGGTCTCCTCCTAGATGAACTATGTCTACAACTGCTGGAATCTTGCCGTAGATCAGCTTCTTATCATGTGACGGAGAGGTTTCTTCTTCTTCGGGGCGTAATCTGGAGTATAACTGACCCTTCAGAGCTTTGACATAGTCATCATCGGTAGCCGCCACAGAAGAAACCACCTGAAGAACCAAAGCACCAGTTTTTGTCTTCAACTGGGTTGACAATTAAAATGCATTGAGAAAAATTCAGAAAAGACGGATCGTTAATTTTGTCCCCTTTGAAAAAAAATGGTTGACTTTTGAAAAAGTGAAGGTGAATGGGTTACTGAGTTGGTTTGATCTCTCAGATCAAGAGACTTGAGGAAATTTACACGGCATCGAGAGGTTAGAGGGTAAATTTAACCTTCTGATAGAGCTTGTATCCACTACCAATAAGCTGCCTAGAGATGAAGTTGATGAGAGATGGAGGCATGAAATCCACCTTTATGTCCAAATTCGCTATGGACCTGTAAATTTGCAAAATCACCCCTCATGAAACAATAGAAGAAAAATTAATCAAATTGCCCCATCTTCTCAAGGTTTTCGTCAAGATCTGCGAATGATCGTGACAGTCATGATTGCACACCCACCTGATCTTACTGCTGCTTCATCAGGGTGATTGAGTTGAACCATTCTTTATCGGATCAGAAACTTGATAAGCCCCATATTTTAAGACTTTTTTTATCAAAGTTTTGACAAAAAACTAGGGCAATGGGGAGGTCAAACTTCGTTCCCTATCTCTCTCTAAAATATAAAAAACCCTCATATTCAATCTGGGTCCAGATTAAACCCTCATAGATTTCCATTGATCCTACAATTGTGATTTACTTATGATCTGCAATCAATCAAAAGGCCCCCAGGGGGCAATCGAGTGACTGATTGAAACCTTCGATCTTGACTGAACAATCAATCCTTGGTCCTCATTTTCAGTATTACTGAACTAGCTAATCTTTCAATGAACAAAAAAACATCAAGGTATATGGTCAACCAACCGGAAGTAGCATTTTTTGGGGCCAATCTTCTGAAGAACAAATCCTCCAAGCACATCCATCCTCACCGAACTTCCTGCTGCTGGAATCCCATCTCTTGTAAATCCATGCGTTCTAAATTCGATCGATTCTTCATCTGGAATCTAGAAACAAAATCAATTCCCGAATTCAAGAAAGAAAATTAATAGCAAAAATTTGAAATGGGATGGCTACCGTTTTAAGGAGAACAAATGCAAGATCTTCTTCCTGGTACTCAATCTCAAAGTAGTGGAGAACTACCTCTCTATCAGTCAATGGCCAGGGAACCTTCAATCTTTCTTCCGAATAATTTTTTCATCCAAAAACATATATCAATAGACCCATTTTATAAAAAAATTTCTTTTGAAAATTGTGTTCTTGGGGAGAACTCATGGACAAACCTCATTAATGAGATTTCTTCCCCAACTCGAACTCGATTCAAGCAAGTAGACGTGACAATCTTGAAAGGGGGAACATTGAAGTAAGGCCACCTGAGAGTCAAAGTCAAAGCCAAGATCAAACCAAAATCTAAGTTTGGACCAGGATAAAGATCATTTACCATTTTTTATATAATGTTATCTCCCATGAGACGCATAAACCTGAAAATTAAAAGAAAACCAATGCCATATAATCAACCGTTAGATTGTTCCCTTTGATATATACTTACAAACATCAATAGGTCCATCTGCAAATCCTTCCGCGAGCAATGTATGAAAGGGGGAGCCTTGGGGGCCTTCCCGGTACATTACCCGGATTTGATCTGAATCTTGCTTTAACTGGAAATCAATTTGGATAATAAATTATCTTGAACTGGTAAATAATTCAATCAAATAAATTAATTAAAAAATTAATGTCAATTTTATCAACTGAATCAAATTAAGAGTACTGATATTCACTGATATTCAGAAACTAAGAACACTGATACTCATTCAATCAAAGAAAGGGTTTTTAATTAAATAATTAAGCAAGAGCACGAGAATGAGATTTTCATAGGATTTCTTGATTCCCACCTTCCATTCAGCGTGCGAATCCTCCGAAGTCTTTGTTGAAGTGCTCCTCAGCATGTCAATGAAATTGAACACCTCTTTTGAACGGTTATCCACAACGCTAAAGAGTTCTTCTGAATTCAATAACAATGAGATTTTTTTTTCACGATGAAAAGGAAACCCAAAGATCAAAGAAACTAAAATTCCAAAAATCCAGGTTAAGTGTTTTAGACTGGCCTGCAGTTCCAGAGAAGGGAGAGCGCAGAATCTGAGTCTTGACGAGGAGCTTGACTGATTCTTCATTTGAGAGCCCATGAGAGGCCAGAGCAGTGTCCAATCTCTCTCTGTAGATTGTGATCTTCTTTTTCTCGGCCATCATCTAAGATTTTACGGGTGAAGGTAATTGTCAAAAATAATATGGGGAATTCGCAACAAGTTCATCGGCTGAGCTAATTCGTACCCAGCGAAGACGAAGTACTTCGAACTGTAAAACCGAAAACAAAAAGAGAGATGGAGTACTTACCAAGGGAGGACCGTGGAGGAAGGATTAAGAGAGAGAGAGAGAGAGATCTCAGAGCGAGAGAGAGATGTTTTTCAGCTTTTCTTCTCCTCGCAACAGAGAGAGAACATTCAATGATCAATAGTGGAGAAAGAGAGAGAGATCTTTTCTTTTCCTGGCAAGAGAGCAGGGGAGGGAGAGAGAACATTGAATGATGGGCGGCCAAGTATAACGGGTCAATCTAAGATCAAGAGAGGAGGTCTGACCACGAGAGGTCAAGTGGGTGGACTGGCACGTCGTCTAGTAGGTGAAGAATCAGTCTTGAAATTGACCCTTCTCTCTCTCTCTCTCTCTGCATGGGTCCTCTCTCTTTCTCAATAAAGGAATTCTTGGAGCTTCTCTTGGGACTTCTTCATTCCTTCAGCATCATCCTTGCCCATTGGCTTCAACCCTAACTTTCCAAAGATTGTGGCTAGCTTATTAAAAGATTGCCCATTGACTAAATAATGCTTAATTTGTAATTCTCTACATTTTTCATATTCAAGTAATCTAAAAATCCTCATTTTATCATCTACTCCATTTAAAATTTTATCATCGTAGTTGACTTTTTTTACTCACAGCTGATTTTGCCATTTTGACTAATTTCACTAATCTATTTTCAAAGGTTTATACCTTGAGAATAATTGCAATTATAATGGATAAAGTTTCTAGTTTTCATGCTTACTAGAATTATATAATGAGTTTATGGAGACTTTTCACGTGTCGTCGATACAGGTCTACACCCTTCCCAAAGCCAAACATCGCTCATATTTCAAAATGAGCTTTGAAGACCTAGGGTTGTGTATAAAATATGGAAGACAATGGTCAATCTTCAATTCATTTAGGCAAGAAAAATTTGAAGATTGATGTGTGCTGACTAAGTCACTATGTGCATGCATGCAAAAAATTCACTTCACTCATCAAGTGGATCTAATGCTTCATTGGAGGTTCTAAATTGACACTCTAGAAAGAAACAGACTCAAATGTTGAAAAGATTGATTCAAAATAAAAATCTCAACCTAGATCAAGAAGTCTCCCCCAACAATTTTCTTATGCCGATTCTCAAAGTCCACATCTCACCCTGGTAAATACAAGTTTTTGTTGACCATCTCTATCATCTCCTACTTTCTCCATAATATTTTTCCTCATTTTATTCTTTTCGATATTGAACACAGATGAGATTTCACTCTAGATCTATTCTATTCTCCACTTAAATTCTCCACTTCCTCAAGGTCAATCATTGCTATCCTCCATCCTCTATATTTGAAAAAGCTTTCAGAAAAGTGACACTAATGGAACCGAGATAGTCCATGATAATTCTCATCTCCCTGTATTGTTGCATTAACTCTAGTAGTAAGATGTACGCAATTTTAAAGATTTTCCTTGGGTTAAGTTTCCTCTCAGGATAAAATGTAACCGACTTCTTAGCACTATCCTCTACATCTCCACCATCTACATGATCCATGTGCAAGATGTGGGAAAAATTATGAAATTATTCAAAGGATGCCATATTTACTAAGAGGAGGGACTGGATTAGCTCGAAAGGAGTTTTATCTTGAGATTGATTTATACAAGTAATGGTATCTGATAACATGCATTTATAACTTGAATTCTTATCCTAATTAACTCATATTCATGCTTATTTTATGTGAATATGATGCATGTTATCATACTTTTTAGGAATTTTCTCCATTGGCATGTCATTTCACTAAAGTTGATATTTATGCATAAATTAGGGATAATTTCATGCTTCATAGATGATTAATCTTTTGTTAAGTTTAAACTAATAGAAGTTAATCTCTTGTATTGAATGATTTTTGACTTTAGTAAATGTTTGGAAGGATAATTTCAAGATGAATTTATGATTTAGAATGTTTAGTGAGAAATGATTTAAGTAAATTCTAATTCATCTTGATTTCTTCTTTCAAAATATATTTTAAATGACATGATATTAAAAAGAAAAGAATTTGTGATCCAATGGAGAAATTTTGGATTAAAAAGGAGTTGTATATTTTAAATTATGAATTTCTGAAGTTTTATGCCTTTTCCAGATATT
>CM044106.1:20513071-20552167 GCA_024174645.1 Lemna minuta
TTTTTCCTAGGCTAAATTATATTTTCTCACATTAATAGTAAAATATTTGATGGTAGATATGAAAAAAATAAATGAATAAAGAATAGAATTTTAAAATTGACTAAGTTGACTTTAATCTTGGTTTTACCATCATCCTTGACCTCGAATAATTTAACTTTGACCATTGAGTTTGTCTTTGACTTGAACTAATTACTTGGTCAACTTCATCTGTTGAGAGTTTACTTGAAGTAAGCTTAACCTTGACTGGCTTTGACCCTTGATATTGACTTTAATAAAATGGCATTGTGTTTTTAATGTGAACATCTTGTGTGGATAAATTTGGGTGTTGTAACCTTTGAGCCACTCAAAATTCAAAAATTCAATAAATAAAAGTTAATTTACATGTGTAATATTGAATCATAAAGGAGTCAATATGCTTTTTAAAATAAATAATAAAATTAATTATATGAAAGACAAAGTGAACAATAGGATGTTACTACCTATAGTGGAGCTAACATGCACTTTAGTTGCTTTTATTCATGTACTATTGCCGCATTCTACTAGAAGGATAAAACAATTTTCATTAAAAAAATTATCATAGTAAACTACTTTCATTATATCATAATTTGGATAAGTATTAGGAACATAGTGTTGGGATCTCAAGTTGATAAACCTTCCCAATTTCAAAACAAAACATTGAGTGCAGTGGAATATATTGAATTGAATATGCAAAACATTGAGGCACAAAGAATAAACGATTATATCTTCTAGTATATATAAGAAAATGTACTTACAAGGTTTACTTAAATGCTCTTCACCGAGAGAGAAAAGAGGAGAAATGAGATAATTCTCACAAGCCTTGCATAGACACCTTCAGTTGTGGTCGTTCTCCTGCTATTTCTAGACATTTAGAATGTAAAATTTTTATTAAAGCCTTTATAATGATATCTATATCTACCATCCCCCATAGACCATATCTATGTTACCCTGCAGGTCTATATATCTCACTAGTTAATAACTCTATAAACCTAATAACATCTTATTGGTCAACTTTTATTAGTTATCTACATCAAAATGTTGATTGATTAATCAAGGATTGACATAACCCAACCAATAGGTTGAGTTGCTAGTCAGTTAAGTACCAAGCTACACCAAGTACTCTAGGAGATATAGAGTATGTAAGAACTCTTCTATGGAACCTTGCAATTATCGGTTACCATGTATGTGTAATCCTTCGTCCGCTCGTGACTTATGAATGACTTAGGGCATGGTCAACTGTCAAATCCTAATCAGTCTCTCAAGTTAATACTAATGTATGGAGGTAATCATCAGTAATTCTTTCTATGATATTTCCACTACTTAGCAAAGGATTTTATCACATCTCATTCCTTGAGTCAATCTCCTCAAGTACTCAGGATGCACGATCCATCTTGACCACGCAATCATCTTCGAGGACTTCATGTTGTATCCAATATATGCCGTTTTGGAAATCCCGTGGTTGGAGATTCTTAAGTCGTAATCAAAACATGGTCATCTATGGACAAGATATCTTTCTTGATGGATATTATGTGATTTTACGGTCAAAATATGATAATCAAAATTTATTAGGAGATCAAAATACCATCACCAAAATATGATGTATGGGATGGTGTTTTGATAAAGGGATATTATGAATTTTTAGGATTGCTGACTGATAACATTCAATTTCATGCATTTTATGTATTTCTTCTTTAAAATATAATCATGAACGCATGCAATCATGATTTAAAATGATTAAATTGATAATTTTTATGTTTTAAAGGATTTTTTTGTTTTTCATTAATTAACAGAATTTTATGAGCATTTAATGATATTTATTTATCAAGAATATAGATGAAATGATATTGATTTTATGAACATATTCTTTTGTGGATTTTCTTGAACTTTTAAGACATTTTTAGAAATTAAAATTATGAAAATCTCGCTCTATTTCTATCTCTATTTCTTTCTCTCTTTCTCTCTCCCGATTACTCTCCTCTCTCCCGCAATCTTTCTCCCTTCCTACCTTTCTTTCTTTTTCTTTGTCCTCCTCTCGCTAGCCTCCTCTTGCGGTGAGACGTGCCACCTCCGCGCTCTCCTCTCTCCCCTTCTTCCTTCTTTTCTTCTCCTTTTCTTCTTCCTTCCCCTCCTCCTCATCGCATTCTCTCTCTCACTCTCTCTGCCAATCACTCTCTCTTTACCACGATCGATTTCCATAATTTCCCCTTATGCGTGCGCATGTCTGTAAGGGGAAATTAGGGAAGATTATCTCCTTTCTGCCTCTCCCCGTCTCTCTCTCACTCTCAAATTCTCTCTCCCATGCATGCGCCTGTGTGTGCATGAAACCTCTTTTTTATTTTTTCCACTTCTCCTTGTTCTTTCCTCTTCTTCCTTCTTTTCTTCTCCTCCTCCACTTCCCTCTCCTATCTCTTCTCATCCCTGCGTCCATGGGCAAATAAGAGGGAGAAAATTCTCTCTCCCGAATCGCTCTCCGTCTTACTCCCTCTTCTGCGCGTTCATGTCCCCCGTTAAGGGGGAGAAATTTTTTCTCCCCCTCACCGTGTCACCTCTCTCTATTCCTCTATTGCTCGATGGAATTTTTCCTCGCATGTAAGCTCTTCAATGTCTTCTTCTTCCTCTTCTTTTTATTTCTCTTACCTCCTCTCTCTCGCAATAGAAAATAATTCTATTGCAGGAGAGGCGTGAGGGAAGGTGAAGAAAACTGCTCCTTCTTCTCCCTCTTGTGTGCAAGAAAACTACATCTCGCGCACGTCCTCCACGTTTTTTGACAGGAGCACATTGAATGGCATGATTTGAGGAGAGAGATGGTATCAATGATACGGATTCATCAAAATTGAAATCTTGGTATCCGACGATCCGATCAATTTAGGGGCTAAAATTTTGTGGGCATGATTGTCATTTCAAGTTCTACGAATCAGTTGTGGCCTATTTAAGTTCCGATAAGATAAGGTTTTGAATGTTTCTTTGTTTATTTGTCTCTAGCATCGACTTTGCGGGAAAAGGAAAGAATGATAGCGATTGATCATTCTTCATGTATGGAAGATCATTTTTAGTGAGTTTCTTCTATCTCTTTTTCATTTTCGTGTTGGATGCAAGATGTCAAGTCTAGCGTAAATGTATGGGCTCTCGAAGGTATGTTTTGATTAGAGAGCATCACTAGATGCGTTTTCATCATGAATACTTAGATTAGGATCACTTTCTATTCATCTTTTCTATTTTATTTCTATTTTTATCAATACTTTCTCATTTTCAAACCTTAAAATCACTTTTCCATCATCGATCAATGGTTTTCAATCTTCGAAAGGAGTTCGGAAGCATTTGATCGATTTTTCTCATTTCCATAAACATCTTCTTCCTTCCATTGATCATTTCCACTTCCAAAATCTAAAAATACCAAAAATCTGGGTCATTATGACTTTGATGAAGCCCCATTAGATGACATGCACTTGCTTTGCTCTCTCTCTTCATCGTGACCAACCAAGCAATGAAACTTGCACAATCTAGAGACCTTCAATCTTGATATGATGAAATCTAATGGTCAAAGAATCAATCGAGCATCATTTTAAGTGAAATCAATGGCTAAAAATGTTCCAAATTGAAATCATGCTATCTCATAATCTAGATAGCACTTGGAGCTAAATTTTATGGGTTGAATAGTCATTTCAGGATCATCAGTTGTAGCATCAAAAGATGAAAAGGCTTTTCAAGGATGAAAGGGATATTGTGAGAAAATTTCAAAGGACATTACTAAGGGACTACCAATTATTTTGAGTTGGGACATATGATGACATGCAAATTCATGCATTAAAATTATGCATTTGATGCATTTATTTCTATAGGAATGATCATGAATGCATGTTATCAAGGTTTATAATGGTTTAAATTAATACTATGTGAATCATGTTTGCAACTCTCCCTTATCTCTCTCTCTCTCGTTAAAGGGTGCTTGAAGAGGAGATCCCATTGTCTAATAATTGTGTGGATACCTCTAGAAGCGGGACACTTTAATGCCTTTAAGAACTCTTTCAATCAACACTATAAGTATATATTGATCTATACTAGATGATAGGATCATTGATTCATGGTGTCACATTGTTTGGATGTTTGATTCAATGCTTTTTATTTATTTTAATTAATGTGTAAGTATCGGGTCGATCCACAGAGAGCAAGGTTGACTTTAATTGTAGAGTTGACTCGGTCAAAGTTAGGCTTAAAAGACGTTTAAAAGAAGTAAAAATAAGATGTGATGATTAGAAATGATATAAATATACTAAATAACAAATTTTAAGAATTGAAATCTCGGACTTGACAGAGAAAAGTCAAAAGTCAAAGTCAAAGCGTTGACTTTGACCAACACTCGGTGTTCTGAAAAATCAGATAATCAAAACGTGTCAAAATATTATTAAAATTATATATTTGGAAACTAGAGAGAAATGAAATTAATTGATATATAATTCGTGATTTTTGGCTTAGAAATGAATTTACTATGAATTATTGAAAATCAAATATCAGAAAATCCCCGAAATGAACACCTCAGAGGAAATCTTCAATTTGAGGAGTCAAATGAAATCCAAATCTTGAAATTTATATATCAATGGAAAGCTAAGAACCAGAGGAATATAAAGAAACCAAAATGATCAAATTCCAATTTGTTAATTGAAGGTAATTGACCCCGAAAGTTACCACTCAAATTTCGATGAAAAATGAACAGTGCTCGGTCAAACGTTAAATTGAAGGGGTCAAATGAATTCGAATTCGACGAATTTTCTATACACAAAAAGCTGATGGAAATAGAAATCAATGGAAACCAAAATCAAGTGATTTGTAATTATAATTAGAGAGATATCCTATTTTCAAAATCAGCAATTTTTTGGACTAAAATTTAAGGAAAATGAAGAACACTAAGAACTAATTTGCAAAATTAAAGATCTAAACCTAATAAAAACTCAAATTACCTGTTGATAATCGATCGAATCTCAATACTAATCCGATTTCCGCAAGAATGAGGCTTCAATTCACGTGGATTGAAGCGAATTTGCTCGATTTCTTCCTTGCGGATGTTCGGAATTCAAGGGGAAAATTCGATGAAATCAAGGAGGAATTTGCGATCAATCTCGCTCCAATTGCTTTGCAATTGAGTCGTAATGGGGGGGATCACGAAGAACTTAAGATTTTGCTCTAAATTCATTTAATTGCTTCACGAATCATAAAAAAGTTAAAGAACAAGAAGTGGATACATTGGTTTTTAAAGGGGGAATTTCCGCGAAAAATCGGGACGTTTGATCCGGTGGGAAGGAGGAGTTGATGGCCACAATCGCACGACGATCGTGGCTCATCACTTGGGAACAATCGTGGCCTCAATTGCACGATGTATCAGCCCTGATCGCGCAGCGATCGTGCCACGATCTAACCGCGATCGTGAGTCAGGTTTAATCGTTGCCGTCCGATCTCCGTCGCTCGATCGTGATGGTTCCACTTCGTTTGCTTGCGTCGCCCGTCTGATGAAGATCTAATGCTCCGGAAAGCTCCACGTGTCACTAGGTGAGAGGAAGATGTGTCCACGGTGAGTCGAAGTCACGACGAATCGCGATCGTCCACTTCATTTACTGCCTTCAATTTGATGGCAATCGGGAGCTTCTCATGACGCCACGTGGCGATACGTGAGCTCTTTGATCGCGGTCACTTAAAGTGGCTTTCATGCACGTGCTCCATTGATGATCGCGTGGACTCGGGTCCACGCGATCGACGTCTTGCGATCCTCTCCAACGGCTCTGATGCAGCCACGCCTCCTGTAAAGGTAAGTTTCCGTGGGGACATAGTCCCACACGGAATAAAAGAAAAGAAAGGACAAATACAAGAGTTGGGGCGCGGTAACGCATTTGCGTTACCGCCCCAAACTCCTAACCAGGGCCCACTAACCTATGGGCCCTTCAAATGCCAACCCCCTGCCACGTGGCACCCCACACGGGCATCCGCGTGGACCCGCGTGGCGTCCTGCCACATGTCCGCTCACTGTGCGCCACCTGCGCCTCACATGGGCCCGCACGGCTGACGAGACGAAACCGCGAGGTCGTCGATTTGCAGCGGTATCGCGTCAAAAATTATACCGAACTTACCAATTTGATGAAAATGTATCGAATTCAAGGGTATAATGGTAAATACGGGTCGAATCCACAGGGAATTAAGGAATTTCTTGACGTAATCTTCAAATTTGATCAAATCGGACGAGAAATTGATGGTAGAAATTGGGGAAAATGGTATTTTTAGGAAGAAGACTTGAAATCGATTCCACGGAATCAAAAATTGTCCAATTTGGACTTGATTTCGCGGAGAAATCAAATTTCGAAGTGGAGCAAAAATTCGGAAGATCGAAATCGCGATTTTAAGCTAAATCCTATGAAATTGATCTCTAAATCCTAATCTAATCGAAAATTAAACATGATAGGGGGAGAAATCATGCAAAACCGCTTCCACTAAACTCGTTTTGCGATCAAATCGCCGTGATTAAGCCGATTAATCGCGGAGAAAATCAAGAACGCCTCGACGAACTTCAAGCTGTGATTTCTCACTAAAAACTCCACCAAATCTCGACTTCTACCCCTCCTTGGACGCGGAATTTGAAGAGGAAGAGGAAGAACTCGAGAGAAACGAGTGAGGAAGGTGTCTAGACAGTCAATTAGATTGAATCTCCTCGGATGCTCAAGAACGACGAAGAACACATAGTTTTATAGCAGGTTTGATCGTAACCGTCTGATCGAAACGATCGACGGTTACGATGAAACGGTCCATCGTGGACTGTTTCGATTAAGTCCCAGCCGTCCGATCTGGATCAACGGCTTTGATCTTCCGCGTGGAGTAGCGTTATAAAAACGCTTCAATTTCGCTCCTTGGATCACGATCCGATGGCTGAGATGCGATCCGCGTCGACGCATCTCGGCCGTTATAACGCTTCGATTTAACGCACGTGGCTTGATCGCGATCCGGTGGTCCGCGCTCCACACGATCGACGCGTGTCGATCGATCGGCCCTTTAATCCGTCGCTCCACATTGCGCCACGTCGCCTGCACGGTAAATAGGACACATAATTTAGTCCCACACGGGAAATATTTCGGAAACCGTCGGGTTTATAAGACCCGACGGTTTCTAAGGGTATGACCCTTTCCATATAGGGAAGGACAAAGACCCCTTTTATATAATATAAGTAATAAATATATAATATATATTAACGCGCCACGTAGGCACGCTGCGCGGGTCCGCGTGGCTCTGCCACGTGGCCTTGTGTGCCACGTTGCACCCGCATGGGCCCCGCGCGCTTTTTTTGCATTTTTTATATTTATTTTAATCTATTTTAAATCAAAATTAAATCAGAAAAATCAGGAAAAATCCAGAAAAAATCCCTAAAATTGTAAAAATCATATCTTTTAAAATACAACTCCAAATTAATCCAAATTTCTTTCATTTGATCCAAAATTTAATTATCTATTATTCTAAAAAAAGTCAAAAATTAATAAATAATGAGAGTTTTAAATTTTATTTCAAAAATATAGTTATTTTTAAGAGATTTTAACTTAGGAAAATAAAAATAAATGTCTATAAAGGCTTTCTCTCATTATTTTAACTCTAAAAACATCTATAATCTCAAAATAAAGATGGGTTATTAATTTATTCATCTTAAAATCATTATTTTTTAACCCTTATTTAAAGTATTTTTTAGAATATAGTGACTTTTCATATAATAATAGAAAAATACATATAAGTATGATAACATGCATGAAAATGAAATCATTTATACTTAAATATGCATCAAAAAT
The DNA here is from genome assembly GCA_024174645.1 of Lemna minuta. Lineage (NCBI taxonomy): Eukaryota > Viridiplantae > Streptophyta > Magnoliopsida > Alismatales > Araceae > Lemna > Lemna minuta. The sequence continues at coordinate 20,520,901 of CM044106.1, forward strand.
CATGTTTTATGATGTAAATATAGCATGTTATCAACGGCCTTGCCACAGGCCTTGCGTGCCGCGTCGCCTCTACGCGGGTCCGGCGTGCCACGTCAGCCCGTCCTACGCGCCACGTCAGCCCCGCGGTCCTGCGGATAAAACAACCCCTTTTTTGAAATTTTAATTAAGGAATATTAATATAAAAATCAATTAAAAATCAAATAAAAATCATAAAAAGGCCATAAACTTCATAAATTCATAACTTTAAATATACAACTCCTTTTTAATCCAAATTTTCTCCATTGGATCACAAATTCTTTTCTTTTTAATATTATGCCATAAAAGAATATAATTAAAAAGAAGAACATAGGATGAATTAAAACTAACCTAAAAGCATTCATTGAGATCTCTCTCTTTTAATCATCCAATACATTCCTTCTTAGAATTAACCTTTAAAAATCATTTACTAAAGTCAAGATATAGCAAGGGAAAGTATATACTTCATATAAATTTAATCTTTCAAGAAGATTCATCATCAATCAAGCATATAATTATCCCTAATCTATGCATAAATATGAACTTTAGTGTAATGGCATACCAATAGAGAAAATTCATGAAAATTAAGATAACATGCATCATAATTACATTAAAAAAGCATGAATATGAGTGAAATAAGATAGGAATTTAAGTTATAAATGCATGTTATGAGTGTATCTGTACCTCGGCCCAATAGCTGATGGGCCGAGTCGATTAGATTAGTAACGACTAGTCAAACTAGCCGTTATCTAGCTGTTTCGTCTAAGCAATTAGTTACCGACAGTAAACCCAACTGTATAAATAGAGTACTCAAGATATTAAAAATGTAACCCTTTTTGCTAAAACTTTACTATTCTATTATCTCTCTCTTCTGCCTTTTTTCACGGCGATTCTACTTGCACTCAATATCATTGGTATTTCGTCATGGTATCAAAGCTAGGTTACTGAGATAGCAACGATTGAACGCGACATTCCTCTCCCAAAAATCATTACTGGAGACTGGAGTATCCAGGAAAAATCCAGAGAGAGTCGGAATGGTAGAAGAAAGCTCGATGTCTTCTCAAGCGGCGACTCCGACGGTGGGAAAGTTTGTTATCTTCGCTGACAAATGGTTGTCAAACTTGCCAATAGTGGCGAAATGCAATGTTTTCAACAGAAATAACCTCTAACTTTGGGAGAGGAATGTCCGAGCGGTTCTCAAGCCGCGAAAACTATTCTCTCATCTGACCGAAGATTGTCCTCCGGAAGATGACTCAAATTTCATGTGATGGATCCAAGAGGAAGAAATCGTATTTGCCTGGCTACTCGATTCCCTTTCTTCGGAACAAAATGCTAGGTATGTCACGTATGACACCTCTAAACTATTGTGGGAAGCCATCAGCCGATATCACTCGAAGAGAGATGATCGCGAGAAGATAATTGACTTGTATATCAAGTCTTTTACACTCCAGCAAGGAGATCGTGTTGTGCTGACCTATTCGAATGAGCTCAAGGCAGTATTTGATTATCTTGATCACTGTAGACCTCCCTTCACTGACTCTATAGCTCGAGCTTACGAAGCCACAAATCTCATGTGTCAGTTTTTACAAGGACTGAGGCCTGACTTTGAGCTTATAAGGAGTCAGCTCTACAATCGAGCGATAGAGCCCACATTTGATCAAGCTGTCTCCAAGGTTATGCAAGAGGAAAATCGACTTCACTCCCTTCGAGGAGCTATTGAAAGTACTTCCTATGCTGCTAAAGAAGGCAATGAGAAGCACTTACCTTCGAAGACTGATCAGACCAGGGAAGGATTATATTGTACCCACTGCAGCCGGCCAGGACACACAAAGGAGAAATGATGGAAGCTTCATGGAAGACCTTCACACCTTTCAAAACCCAACATGGCCCAAAATCAAGGGGGAGCTCAATTGACCCAAGTAATTCCCTTGGTTCAGGACTTCCAGAAGATGATGTAGGAGCTGAGTAGCTTAAAATCTATGATTGGCTCCAACAATTTTGTCATTGGGTCTACATCAATGCCTAACTCTAGTAAAACCGAATTTTTACATAATTTAGCATTACATACCAGTAGTATTTCTACAGTTTGGATTTTAGATTCCGGAGCAACCGACCATATGACACCGAGATCACTAGATACCTTTGTGTCATATAGGAAGATTGCGCTTGGAAAGTATGTTCAAACGGCCGATGGCACACTACTATCGGTATTAGGCATTGGCACTTTAGAAATGCAACCAATTGGAACTCTTACAAATGTGTTGCATACCAAAACTTTGTGTAAGTCTGGTCTCTGTCCAAAGACTTGCAAAAATGAGGGAGTATAATGTCTTACTTGATGACATTGATGCTTACCTTTGTCATAAGGTACTCGGATGGAGGATTGGACTAGCTAAGTTCCAACAAGGACTCTACTACCTACCTTGGACAGATTTCAGCAAATGGCAAGGAGATGTATACAAGGTAGCAATACTGAGGACAACATCCGAGGAGAAAATTATGGAGGCCCATATGCGAATGGGCCATCCCTCTTTCTTCCTCCTCAAACATATGTACTCCCATTTGTTTAAGGATATTGTTTTTGAAAAACAGATGTGTGAAGCTTGTTAGTTAGGAAAAATTTAAACGCATAGTCTATCCTGAAAACAATAACAGGGTAATGAAACCATTTACTTTAATTCATTGTGATGTATGGGGCCCATCTCCTCATACTGATATAAGTGGTTATCGATGGTTTCTAATATATATTGATGACTTCAGTAAATACAGTTTGTTATTTCTTCTAAAAACTAAAAATGAGGTTACAAAGAGTATTAAAAATCTTTGTAACACAATTAAGTGTCAATTTGGAGCACAAGTACAAGGTTTTCGATCTGACAATGCCAAATATTTCCTTAACAGAGAGTTAAGAGAATTCTTTGAATCAGAAGGTATTAGACATGAAACTTCATGTCCTTATACACCTCAACAAAACAGCTTAGCGCAGAGAAAGATTGGGGATGTAGTAGATAAAGGAAGAACCCTACTTATTCAAGTTGGAAGGCCTGCAAACCTGTGGAGTTTTGCGGTCATGACCGCCACACATTTAATTAATAGGCTTCCGTCAAGCATTTTAGGGATGAAAATCCCACTAGAACTACTTGAGGAAAAATATCCAGCAGTCAGGCTAAAAATCGGCTTACCTGTGAAAATATTTGGGTGCATTGGATATATTCACCTGCACATAGGTTAGATAAATGGTCAACAAAGAGTCTTAAATGCATGTTTGTCGGTTACTCTACTACCCAGAAAGGTTATAAATTATATCATCCTCTAAATAAGAAATATATAGTCAGTAAAGATATTGTCTTTGATGAGAGACAATTCTTCTATAACCCTACCCAACGTATTGGACATACTGGTGCATCTCATGAATTAGTTACGTCAGATATACTCACCTTTGAAAAAAAATCAGAATCAAACTGATAATCAAGACTTAAATTCCACCACTCATTCTATTCCTCCATTACCCAAGATTTCCTCACCTAAAGAAGTCTGTAATTTACAAACAACACTCGGCCATAGTAACTCGAGTCAAGAGAGTCAAAAGGAGGAAGAAACTATCATCAAAAAGGATTCGGAAGTGATAGTTCCTTACCCAAAGTATTATGAAAGAAAAAAAGAAAAAATAACACATAGAGCAACCTAGAGCAGAAAGTGGAGAACTAAGGGAGAATGTGACCGAGAAACAATCTGAAAGTGCTTCCGATAATCATTTGGATGTACTAGAGAAACAATCTGAAAGTGACAAGGATGCATTGCCAATTGCTCTCAAGAAAGGCATTAGGTCATGTATAAATCTAGTGCCTTATGCCATGGTGAATTATCTTAATTACAATAAGGTTTCACCAAATTATCATGCATTCTTATCTGCAATTCAGGAGATACCTATACCTAGGAATGCTCAGGAGTCTATGAAAAATTGGAGGTGGAAGGAAACAATGGATGAAGAAATGAGGGCCTTATTATTAAATCATACCTGGAATATAGTACCTCTTCAAGAAGGAAAGAAACCTGTGGGTTGTAGATGGGTGTATACCCTAAAATGTAAGGCAGATGGGAGCCTAGAAAGGTATAAGGCTCGGCTTGTAACCCGAGGCTATAGTCAAACCCACAAAATAGACTATCAAGAAACTTTTTCTCTAGTGGCAAAAATGAACACTATCAGAATTATTATATCTCTTGTTGTGAACTTTGATTGGCCCCTTAACCAGTATGACATTAAGAATGCCTTCCTCCGTGGAGATCTCAAGGAAGAGATCTACATGCAACTACCTCCACGGTATGAGGGTAACCAGAATGAAGGAAAAGTTTGCAAACTCAGAAACGCCCTGTATGGCTTAAAATAGTCGCCTAGAGCTTGGTTTGGAAAGTTTACCCAAGCGATGAGGAGTGTTGGATATAAACAAAGTAATGGAGATCATACTCTATTTTTTAAACACCAAATGGGTCTAATCACTATTCTCCTGGTGTATGTTGATGACATTATCATTACTGGTAATAATTTTACAGAAATGAAAAGACTTGAAGACCACATAGCTAGTAATTTTCAGATTAAGCATCTAGGACCTCTTAAGTTTTTTCTATGAATAGAATTTGCGAGATCAAGTGAAGGAATCCTGATGACTCAACATAAATATATCCTAGATTTACTTAAGGATGTAAAACAAACAAATTGCCATATCAAGGATACTCCTATAGAAGTTAATCATAAACTAGCACTTAGTGAAAATGATCCAAAAATTGAAGCTAGTTTATATCAAGAATTGATAGGAAAACTACTCTATCTTTCTCATACTAGGCCAGATATATGTTATGCAGTTAACGTACTTAGTCAATTCATGCATTCTCCTAGAAACTCATTTTCAGGTTGTAAATCGAGTTCTCAGGTACTTAAAAGGCACACTGGGACTAGGCATCACCTTCAAAAAAACAGGTAAGATGGATCTGATTTTGTATACTGATTCTGACTTTGCTGGTTCTTGCCTTGACTACAGATCAATGACGGGATATTGCACGGTTCTTGGAGGCAATCTGGTCATGTGGAGAAGTAAAAAACAAAGCGTTGTCGCCAAGTCCAGCACTGAGGTAGAATTCTGAGCCATGTCGAAAGGAATTGAGGAAGTGATCTGGATCAAATATATACTGGACGATTTGAAGATCAAGTATGAGAGCCCTATCATCATCCGCTGAGACAATAAATATGCTATAAGCCTTGATCATGATCCAGTCAACCAAGACCGCTCGAAGTATGTGAATATAGATCACTTCTATATTTAAGATCATTTCGAAAGTGGCATCATGAAGACTGAATACGTCCACTCGGAGGAACAAAATATCATCAATTAATGGGTCAAAAAAATTCCAAATTTTAATGCCATTTTGCTAGATGTATAGGACGAAATAGCCTTGAAACTTCCCTAATGAAGGCTATTATAGTCGTTCTCGTCTCTTTGCTTTGACCCCACTACAGAATCTTATCAAAATCGTGGTATTAAGTCAAAACTTAGAGAAATAAGACTTGTGAGTGAAGGTTTCAAATTTCAACAAAGCCAACCTCCATTCTTTCGCAGCTGCAACATCTAGGGGTGCCGTCAACTTCGTGGAAAGGGCAGTACTTCTGCAGCCAGAAGGGGTGTGCCCTGTATTCTATAAGGCCAGATGTATTCGTCAGAATCTAAAACGATTAATAAAAATAAAATTTGTCAATTAACCACGGGCCAACGGCTCTAATCAATCAATAGCTTGAAGATCTAATGGATATGATGCTTACAAATTGCTTGCAGACATCGCATTTCGGGTGATATCGATCCTTGTAGCAGGACTTGTGATATGAATAGTCTTCCGAGATTGAAAACTGAAAAAATGACACATGGATATGATAAATAATGGAAATTCCAAATATACAAATGAACATCAGCTCAACATATAGATTAAACTACCTCAGAATCCGATATCGGTTGATTGCAAGAGTGGCAACAGAAGCATTCTGGATGCCAAACGCCACCCATGCAGCTAAGGTAGCGTCCATGGCCAATCTCTGAATGGCAACCAGCACAGATCCTACAAAATATTTGATATTCTAATATGCGGAATTCTAGGGCTAGGAGATTTTGATTGAATTGATTTCGATTCAATCAATGTTGAGATAGAACCAGTATGTTTTCAGAATTCAAGAAAGATATCTTTGAATCAAAGATTAGAGTCAACAGTAACTGATTTGCATCCGTTAATTATTATGACCAAAACTTATTAAGAAATCGTTCTGAAAACTCTTCATCTCTCGTTCTTTCTCTCTCTACCTTTGGCGGTCTGTTTATCTCTCTCCATCTCTAAATAAATAGCGTTCCGATTAAGCGGAGTTGATCGACCAGTCAATCTGGGATTGGGTTTCTGGCGGAGTCAAGGATATTCCTCCAGAACTCTTCTCTCTCCAGCAAGATCGATTCCTCTATCTGCACTCTCGGTGAGCTCAATTACCTCTTCTTCGGGAAGAATAATCTCACTGGCCTTATTCCTAAGAAATTTCAACATGCATTACTTTCCAGAATCTTAATCTGTCAGCAAACAGATTAAATGGACTGTTGTAAGATCGCTTCGCGCAAAAGAATCTCAAAGCCCTTGACTTGTCATGAACTTTCAATCTCCATTTTCCATCAGAGAAATATTGAAACCTGAAGTCTCTTGTGCAATTATCTCAGGGATTATACCCCGTGCTATTTCCGATCTCCGGAATTTGGCTAAAGTAGAGTTCTATAAAATATATTTGTCCACAGAAGGGCCCTTGAGCTTGGAATTCTTACTCTTTTGTCTGAATTTGACATTTCAATGAACTCGCTTGCCGGGATGCTTTCCAAGGATCTTGGAAACATCGAGAAACTTAAGATTTTCCACCTTTAGCCAGTGGGAGCTGGAATACTGGTACAAGAGTCGACCTAGACACCTAGGGATATGAAAAGGAATAAATAGAAAAAAAACTGAAAATGAAAAAAATGAAAAATTGATCATCTGATTGAATCAAGGACAATTTGATCAACCATCATGATCAAGGATGAATTCATGAACTGTTGATTCAGTTCAATTTCGGATTTTGGTTGCCGATCCCCGTGGAAATACGTCAATCCTAATAAGCTATTGATAATGACCTCCAAAAATCTTTTTTTTGCTCCAAATCTTAATGGAAAAACTTATTAAATTCTCTCTTTCTAAAACTCTCCAGAAATCTCTCTCCCTACACCTCTGATATAACTGGACGGAGGTAGTTTTGGAAAGTAGCGTAGAAGATGGTACACGAGAGAAAGAGAGAGAGAGTTTGAGAGAGGGAGAGAAAATGAGCGACGAGATAATCAATTTAACACCTAACCGCAGATATGCGACAAGAGATGAGGAGAACATTTAGACCCTCGGGAAGGAGAGGGAATAAGTTTTCAGAGAGAGAGAGAGAGAAAGAGAGAGCGAGAGAGAGAATGACGCAGGGGGGCAACACTCATCTTCGTAAGACTTCCATGCCCAAAAAAATGTACCCAGCACCCTTCTTAATAGCCCCCAAGGGGGCGTTCTAAAACTACCTCAAGTGAACATCAGAATAGAAAAAGGCTGATTTCACTTCATATCAAACCCTACCCACCTCTCTAAACTCTATTCAATACCCTCTCTCCAGCTCTCTCACTAATACTCTCACCCGCTCTCTCCACTTCTCTGACCAAAACTCTGTGACTGGAACTCCCTCTCGCTTAAATTATGTGTAACTCTCATTCTCTCTAAAACTCTCCCCCTTCCTCTAGAACACACTCTCTCCCTAACTCTCTTTCTAAATCTCTCTCGGTTTTAAGAGCAACTAGGCTGCATGTATATCCTCTCTCTCTCTGAAAACTTATTCTCTCTCCTTCCCAAGGGTCTAAATGTTCTCCTCATCTCTTGTCGCATATCTGCGGTTAGGTGTTAAATTGATTATCTCCTTGCTCATTTTCTCTCCCTCTCTCAAACTCTCTCTCTCTTTCTCCTGTGTACCATCTTCTACGGTACTTTCCAAAACTACCTCCGTCCAGTTATATCAGAGGTGTAGGGAGAGAGATTTCTGGAGAGTTTTAGAAAGAGAGAATTTAATAAGTTTTTCCATTAAGATTTGGAGCAAAAAAAAGATTTTTGGAGGTCATCATGAATAGCTTATTAGTATTGACGTATTTCCACAGGGCTCGGCAACCATGATCCAAAATTGAACTGAATCAACAATCCATGAATTCATCCTTGAAGATTGTTGAACCGAACTCTCTCTGCTCCTGTAAGTGGGCCACAGATTATAAGTGGCCCACGGAGCCTATCTCCTCTTTTAGTCACACGTGTGAGCCCACTTAAAGGTCACACGTGTGAGTCCAATTTAAGAGGCCCCTATAAGGGGCCACAGGGAAACCTAATTAATTAGAGATTCTGTTTTTGTTCAACTCTAAGGCACCGTCCTAGGGCGGGAAAAGTTTCGGTCATCCCTCTCTCCTCATTCTCACATCTTCAAGCCCTTCATCTCTCCTCTCCCTTCAGGCGCTGCCTTCTTTGGCTGGAGCATCATCATCCTCTTCTCATTTCTCCTGTACTAATAATCATGATGGTTGATCAAATTGTCCTTGATTCAATCAGATGATCAATTTTTCAATTTTTTTCATTTTCAGTTTTTTTCTTTTTATTCCTTTTCATATCACTAGGTGCCTAGGTCGACTCTTGTACCAGTATTCCAGCTCCCACTGGCTAAAGGTGGAAAATCTTAAGTTTCTTGATGTTTCCAAGATCCTTGGAAAGCATCCCGGCAAGCGAGTTCATTGAAATGTCAAATTCAGATAAAAGAGTAAGAATTCCAAGCTCAAGGGCCCTTCTGTGGACAAATTCGTTTTGTAGAACTCTACTTTAGCCAAATTCTGGAGATTTGAAATAGCACGGGGTATAATCCCTGAGATAATTGCACAAGAGACTTCAGGTTTCAATATGTCTCAGATGGAAAATGGAGATTGAAAGTTCATAACAAGTCAAGGGTTTTGAGATTCTTTAGTGCAAAGCGATCTTACAACAGTCCATTTTATCTGTTTGCTGACAGATTAAGATTCTGGAAAGTAATGCATGTTGAAAAATCTGAGGAATAAGGCCAGTGAGATTATTCTTCCCGAAGAAGAGGTAATTGAGCTCACCGAGAGTGCAGATTGAAGAGTCAATCTTGCTGGAGAGAGAAGAGTTCTGGAGGAATATCCTTGACTCCACCAGAAACTCCATCCCATAATGACTGGTCGATCAACTCTGGTTACTCCAAATCCAATTTCACCAGAGCAAGAGAGAGATAAACAGATCGCCGAAGGTTGAGAGAGAAAGAATAATAGACAAAGAGTTTTTCAGAATGATTTCTTACAGTTTTGGTCGTAATAAATTACGGATCCAAATCGGTCAATGTTGACTCCAATCTTTGATTCAAAGATATCTTTCTTGAATTCTGAAAACATACTGGTTCTATCTCAACATTGATTGAATCGAAATCAATTCAATCAAAATCTCCTAGCCCTAGAATTCCGCATATTAGAATATCAAATATTTTGTAGGATCTGTGCTGGTTGCTGATAACATGCAATTTCAGGCATTAATATCATGCATTTTATGCATTTATTCTTTGAAATATCACCATAAATGTATGTTATCATGATTTAAAATAATTAAATTGATCATTTCTATGTTTTAAAGGATATTCTTGATTTTTCATAATTTAGTAGCATTTTATGAGCATTTAATGATTTTGATTTATCAAGAATATAATTTTCTTTATTTATAAAATGAAATTTATCTCTCTCTCTCTCTCTCTCTCTCTCTCTCTCTCTTTCTCTTCTTCCTCTTCTTCCTCTTCTCATTGCTTCTCCCTCGCTCTCTCTCTCGCGACGGAATTTCCGTCGCGAGGAGAGGCGAGAGGAATTCTTCTTCGTCTCTCTCTTTCTATTTCTCTTCTCCTTCTCTTCTTTTTCCTTCCCCTCTCTCCCGCACGCGCGCGTGCGTGGGTAAGAGGAGGGGGGAGATTTCTCCTCTTCTCTTCTTTCTCTCTCTCTCTTTCTTTCTCTCTTCCTCTCTTCTCTTCCTCTTCTCTCCCCCTCTCTAACTCTTCCGCGCTCTCTTCTCTTCTCTCTCGCGACGGAAACATTTCCGTCGCGAGGAGAACTCTTTCTTCTCTTTCACTTTCCCCTCATTCTCTTCCTTCTCGCGACGGAAATTATTTCCGTCGCGAGAGGAGCTCTTCTTCTCTCTCCCGGCTCTTTCTTCTCTCTTCTTCGTTCTCTCCCCCCTTCCTCCATTTCTTCTTCTTTCTCTCTCTTCCGCGTTCGTCCCCAGCTCACCTTCTCCCTCTCTCTCTTCTCTCTCGGGCCTCACTCGCGACGGAAATTTTTCCGTCCCGAGGAGAGCGAGAGGAGGTAAATTTCCTCTCTCTCTTCTTTTCTATTTTCCTCTCTCGCCTCACTCTCGCACGGAAATATTTCCGTCGCGAGGAGAGGCAGCGGAGGAAAATTTTCCTCACTCTTCTCTCTCTCTCGTCTTCCCTCTCTCCAACGTTACGTCGCTCTTTCAGGAAGTTATTCCTCTCTCTTTTCGCCTTTCTTTCCTCTCTCTCCAGGCTCCTCTCTCTGGGCGACGGAAATTTTTCCGTCGCCGCAGGAGTCTCTCTCCTTCCTTTCTGCCGCTTCCTCTCTCCTCTGCGCTCTTTCCTCTCTCCCAGTTTTCTCTGTCCGCACTCTTCTCCTTTCTCTCTCCCTCATTCTTTCTTCTCTCTCTCTCCCTCCCTCCTGCGACGAAAATTTTCCAGTCGCGAGGAGAGGCGGGAGGAGTTTCTTCTTCCTCTCCTTGTTTCGTCGCGACAACTCCTTCTGCCGTCGAGAGAGAGAAATGAAAGGAGAGAGAATAGAGTGGAGAGGAGAGAGGAGAGAGAGTGAAAACGTTTAAACTTTAATTTTTCTTTTTTTAGCGTGTGACTCAGCGACTCGGGGACTCGGCGACTCAGCGAAGTTTGACCGGGCCTGTAGCGGGTTGACCGGCGCGATCTGAAGAGAGAGAAATCAGATCAATGGTCAGAAATGATCCATATTAAAAGCCTAATATCTGACGATCTGGATGGAGTCAGGGGCTGAAATTTCGTGGGCATGATCGTCATTTCAAGCTCCACGAATCTGCTGGGGCTGATTTAGGCTCAGAGACAAAAAAATTAGGGTTATGAATGTTTTTGTTGTATGCTTCTAGCATTGGCTAGCCAGAAGGAAAGAAAGCAATGATGGATCATTCATCATGTGTTGAACTTCATTCTCAGTGAGTTTCTTCCCTCTTCTATTCATTCTTCGTGTTGGATGCAAGACGCCGAGTCCGGGTGAAATATACGGCTCTCGAAGGTATGTTTTGATTAGGGAGCATCACTAGATCGTATTTTCATCACAAACCTTTAGATTAGGATCGTTTTCTATCCATTTCTTCTGATTTCATCATCTGTTCATCCACATTTCCACATTTACAAACCCTAAAAACGACATTTCCACCATCGATCAAGGGTTTCCAATCTTTGAAAAGAGTTTGGAAGCGTTTGATTGGTTCATTTCATCTCCACGCACATTTTCTTCCTTCCATCGATCATTTCCGCTTTCTAAATCTAAAAATACCAAAAAATAGCTTCTGATTTCAATCTCTTAACCTTCCTCCCTGTGGATTCGACCTCGAATTGCCACTGTTCTAATTTAAAAATCATATTTGAAGAGTTGAGTTATAAATTTTGTTTGATACGTAAAAGTGCGCATTCAACGACCACGTTTTACGCTTATCAGTTGCCATTCAGAGATTGGCCATGGACGCTATCTTAGCTGTATGGGTGGCGTTTGGCATCCAGAATGCTTCTGTTGCCACTCTTGCGATCAACCGATATCGGATTCTGAGGTAGTTTAATCTATATGTTGAGCTGATGTTCATTTATCTATTTGGAATTTCCATTATTTATCGTATCCATGTGTCATTTTTTCAGTTTTCAATGTTGGGGGACTATCCATATCACAAGTCCTGCTACAAGGATCGATATCACCCGAAATGCGATGTCTGCAAGCAATTTGTAAGCATCATATCCATTAGATCTTCAAGCTATTGAGTGATTAGAACCGTTGGCCCATGGTTAATTGACAAATTTTATTTTTATTAATCGTCTTAGATTCCGACGAATACATCCGGCCTTATAGAATACAGGGCACACCCCTTCTGGCTGCAGAAGTACTGCCCTTTCCACGAAGTTGACGGCACCCCTAGATGTTGCAGCTGCGAAAGAATGGAGGTTGGCTTTGTTTAAATATGAAACCTTCACTTACAAGTCTTATTTCTTCAAGTTTTGACTTAATACCACGGTTTTGATAAGATTCTGTATTGGGGTCAAAGCAAAGAGAAGAGAACAACTATAATAGCCTTCATTAGGGAAGTTTCAAGGCTATTTCGTTCTATACATCTAGCAAAATGGCATTAAAATTTGGAATCTTTTTAAACCCATTAATTGATGATATTAATTGGAAATCATATGCTTTCTCATTTTGTGGCAACCAACAGATACTACTTATGTAACCCTCAAGGATGGTATGAAACTCTGCCTTGAGTGTCTGGATTCTTCAATAATGGACGACAGCAAATGCCAACCTTTCTTTCATGAAATCCAAGAGTTCTACGAGGGTTTAAACATGAAGATCACTCAACAATTTCCCCTTGCTTCGGTAGATAAGCATGCTCTGAATGGGGCCATGGAAGGAGAGCAAAGCGTGAGGAGATTTAACCCTATTTGACATATGCACTTTAACTGTGAGTCATTTGTATGGTATGCAGGTGTGAAATTGTGATTTTATTTCTAATGGACAGGGTTATCATCATATGCCCGAGACTCGAGGGCTTTGCCTGTCAGAGGAGCAGACTGTCAGCACTGTAAGAGAAGACAATTTTATGCTATTTTGGGGAATAGGTAGAGTCTTCTCGTTGTTTATCATTTTGAACTTATGTTTTGGTTTCAGATTCTAAGGAGGCCCAAGATTGGGGCAGGGAATTGCATTACCAATATGATCAGAGAGCCCTACAGGCTCACACGAGTGTGCGAAGTGACATCTATTCTAATCCTTTACAGGCTTCCAAGGTACCATTGCATTGTCATCTTCACTATCATCATCGTAAACAACATTTTATTCATCACCATCTACGTCATCAGAATCAGCAACAACATCATCGTCATCGCCAACATCATTCTAATCATCATAAGCACCATCATCACATCATAATTGTCATTGTCATCACCACCATTTGCATCAATGACATCATGATGGCCTTCATCAAATCAACCATCCTGTTATCTTCATTTATTTGTGTTCATTTCATGTGAGTTGTGGTAATTTCTTCCCATCATGAAAGCGCTTAGTTAGGCCCAACTCAACTTGAGCAAAGAAATGAGATAAACGGAGCTTCAAAACCCAAAATGTCAACAGATATGAAACTGTCCGTGTTTAGGGGGACAAAGAAGAGAGTCAAAGGGAAAAGCAGCTGTTTGAGTGACTGACTTTGCAAGATGGATGAGCGGTGTAGGCAAGGAACCATTTGGGTGACTGTTCCCCAAAGAGGATAAGAAAGGGGGAATCCACACTAGATAAGAGAAGCATACGGAAGAGAGAGCCACTCTCCCCCTTGATCCTCTACTATAGCACTGGAACCCTCAGCTGAGGTCATCTGCTTGCGTTTTTCTTAGCAGGTCTGCCTGGCCCTTCAAGACCCCATCTCCACTCCCCCCAGACTGGCTGGCTTCGGACCCTCTCTCTTTTCCTAGTGCCTTTTTGGAGAGTGGGCCAGGAAGACCGGCCCCCTTCTTCTCTTTGTCCTCTTTCCTCTCAAAACATCAAATTACAAACATTAGGTGTTATGCTAAATTTTCTAGCTTTCTGTTTTACTAGATGCCAGTCACATGTTGGCTAGTGAGAATCATGATGAGGGTTTTCTTTTGTTGTAGGTTGCTCACAGGATCGATTTTGGCTCATCAAATGATGCATGCATTGCTCCAACTTAACGGTAATCTATTACTTTAAGAGATCATTTTTTTGGAAAATAATTACTTTAAGAGATCTTGAACCATAATTGATCTCCACAATTGTGTTCTTTCTTAGGTTTCAGAACTCTTAATCAGGATGTTGAGGAAGGCATATGCCAGGTCCTTGCCCACATGTGGCTCGAGTCAAAGATCATGTCTGGCGCTGGAAGCCATGTGGCATCCTCATCATCATCGTCTTCATCATCTATGCCTCCTTCTTCTTCATCATCTGGCATGCCTAAGAAAGCCGCAACGTCGCATTTTGAGAAGAAGTTAGGAGAATTCTTGATGCACGAAGATGAAGGAGCCTGGCTTTTGGTACGCGGCCTAGCCCGCGAGACGACACCGACCTATTCTTCCTCTCCTTGGATTATTGGGTCTCGCACTTGTGCGTTAGTGGACCCACTTATGATTGTGTGTGCTTGTGTTTTCATTTTTTTTCCCTTTTTTTGGGTTTATGTGGGTCTCTATTCGGGAGGCCCACATAGCTCCCAAAAGGAGAGGGCCTCAAGTAGGTCCACCCTCCCTTAGCCCACTTGTGCGGCCTATATAAGGGAGGTTAGGACCTCCCCTCAACCCTAGTGATTGTTTTTACGTCATTGTAAGTTTGATACGAGCACCGTAGTTATTTTTTCTCTCTCTTAGGTTGTTAGAAGAGTGGGGAAGGAGAGGAAGGAGAGGGATACTGTGGGACGACGAGTAAGGGAGGATCCTCCAGCCAACACTCGCTAGCATGTGAAGCTGCAGAATGGCTTGAGGAGAGGAAAATATCAGCGTGGCGACACCCATACGAGCGCAACGAACTTCCCCTCCGTCTACTGCATGAAGAGAGGTCTGCAACGCCCCTCCACGCTTCGGTAGGGCCTCCTCATACTTCCTTCCCTCCTCCCCCCATCCTCGTCCACATATTATCTACCTTTCCAGCCCCGTCGCGAAGGTCCGCGCCACGATATCGCCCTCAACCCTCGTCGTCTCGCTCGTGGCCGCGCGTGAAGAGCACCCCATCGTGGTTGACCGGTCGAAGCCAGACTACACCGCGGAAGGTAGCTGACACACCGTCCTCCTCATCGCCCGCTACCGCCCTCCATCTCCTCACCTGCCCACGTCTCCCTCCTCTTTGTGATACGCCTTCTCCCACCCTCGCGGCATGCCCTTCCCCTCTCCCACGATTCGCCTGCCTCCATTCCCGCTACGTCTCTGATAACATGCTATTTATACACTAATTTACATGATTATTAATGCAATTTAAAGCATTAATCATTCCAAATATATGCATGTTATCATATTTTAAACATATTTCTATCATTTTGTATTATTTCATGTTATGATCTAAAAATACACTAATTTATGGATTATTATACCTAATTAAATATTATAATCTTTAATCCTAAATTATAATTGAGATCATAATCATGTTTTAAGAATGAAAATATAAGAGAAAAGATCTTTATTAACATTTATGTATTTTTATAAAGTTATTTTATAAGATACATAAATGTATTAAATTAATTAAAATTCATTCTCTTATTATTTTAATAATTTGACTTTTTATAATGATAGATTATTCAATTTCTGATCCAACAAAACAAATTTGACTTAATTTGGATTTATATTTTGAAATTTATGATTTTTCCAATTTTATAGAATTTTTTGGACTTTTTCTAATTTTATTTAGATTTATTTTCGAATTTTAAAGGTTTAAAATAATTAAAAATTAGCAAAAAATGGGTGCATTTATCGCACGAGCCCACGTGGATGCGACATGGCACGCAAGGCCACGTGGACGCGCGCGAGTGCCTGCGGGGCACGGATGTGACGTATACATGTATTTACTCGTATTAGTATGGTTATAGTACATATAAGCATCCATATATTGGATTTAAGCTAACCGTCACGTCTGCTCTATAATTTAAACGCGTCAATTCTAATAATATTCTCCGTGTGGGACTATGTTCCCGTGTTTTCATTGATTGCAAGACGCGTGGCAGCATCCAGTGCGTCGGATCGAAAGCGCGATAAAAAGAGCGTGTAGAAGCGGTGGACGCAAGGTCCACCCGATCAACAATCACGCACATGGCTCAAATGGACTTAAGTGAATTAATCTCGATCGTCCATCTCAAGAGTTATAACGGTCGAGATTTATCGAGACTAGTGGACCTCCGATTTAATCAAGATCGTTAGTTGAAGATCCAACGCTCAAAATATTTGGACGCGCCTCTTCACACGCGTGATGTGGACAAATCTCAGCCCTCCATCTGTGATCGAACGGATGTGACTTAATCGCACCGTTTCGATCAAGAGACGCCTCATCACGACCGTTGATCGTGAGGCGACCGTTGATCGGACGGTTGCGCCCAAAATTTCTTCTTTAAAATGCACTTCTTCGTGACGGAATAACTTGCCCGTGGATTTTCGTCAAATTCGACTTGTGTAGACTATCATTTCATGTGCCGTTTGATTCCCTGTATTCTTGATGCATTTCCGCATCCACTGAATGCTTAAAATCAAAGTTTGATTGAAAGAGGAAGAAGAATTCACATCTTGAACTTCAATTTTCATCTTCGGAAACTCAGAATGAAAAGTCATGCATCCGGCGATTAATTGGATCATTTCGAAGGCTAATTTGGGTTAGATTGCGTGTTTTCATCTTCATCTTTCATCATTTAGTGTTAATTTTACATTTTGAATAGTAGATTAAGTTTAATTTTGTTTTAATTTCTGTTTTAAATCAATTTTGCGATACGAATTTTCTCCTAACTTCAAACTTTGATCACTCTGCGAATTCTCATCCAAATCATCTGATTTTTTATTCCATGGATTCACAATTGAGTTATCTTTCTGAATATCATAAATTGCCCAATTTCTAACCTCAATTCGTCGTCCGATTTGACGGAATTTCAAAGATATATCTCAAATTTCCCTAATTCTTCGTGGATTCGACCCTTTATTACCATTATACTGATAACATGCTATATTAACACGATAAAACATGATTTTTGATGCATATTCAGGTATAAATGGTTTCATTTACATGCATGTTATCATACTTATGTGTATTTTTCTATCATTCTATGAAAAGTCACTATAATCTCAAAATTACTTTAAATTAGGGTTAAATATGATGATTTAAAAGATAAATAATTGATAACCCATCTTTACTTGAGATTATAAAGGTTTTTAAAGTTAAAATAATGAGAGAAAAGGTTTTTATAAACATTTATTTACTTTTTAAGTTAAAATCTTTAAATAAATAAATGTATTTTTAAAATAATATTTAAAACTCTCATTATTTATTAATTTTGACTTTTTAGAATGATAGATAATTAAATTTTGGATCAAATGAAAGAAATTTGGATTAATTTGGAGTTATATTTTAAAATTTATGAATTTTCTAATTTTTAGGGATTTTTCCAGATTTTTCTGAATTTATTTCGATTTTTTTATAATAAAAATGAATTAAAAAATGGGGAAAAAGCGAGTTTATTCTGCGCGGCCCATGTGGATGCGACGTGGCACTTAGGGCCACGTGGCAGCGCCACGCGGGCCCACGCGACGCTTACGCGGCGTGATATTTATTTACATATATATATTATATATACTATATGATGCATAAGGTTCAACCTTCCGTATATCGGAAGGGTATTCAAACCCTCTAAACCGTCGCGCCTTATAAACGCTTCGGTTTCGTTTAATTTTCTCCGCGTGGGACTATAGTCCCACACGGTTTTTAAGATGCAGGTGACGTGACCAATCGTGGAGCGTCAGATCGGACAAAGCGCGGAAGATCGGGCGTTGATCGGATGCGCCGAGGACCACTGTGATCATCAAAACGCACGTGCTTTAAAATCGGCGTTATAACGGCCGAGATGCGATCTGGAGGGGAGCATCGTGATCGCTGGATCGCGATCCAACGGCGACAAATCGATGCATTTTTATAACGCTAATCCATGCGGATCATCCAGGCCGTCGATCGAGATCGGACGGGTACGACTTAACTGAAAAGATCCACGATGGACCGTTCCATCGTAACCGTCGATCGGAACGATCGGACGGTTACGCCCAAATGTGCTATAAAATGACCTGTTCTTCGACAATTGTAAGCATCCGAGTTGGAATTCAATCTAATTGAGCTGTCTAGACACCTTCCCTCTCGTTTCTCTTGATCTCATCGTGTTCCTATCTCAATTCCGCACCACCGGAGCTCTTGAAATCAAGATTTGGTCGTGTAGATCAGGAAAAATCGGCGCTTGAACTCTCTCTTCGCGTTCTTCGTGTTCTTCGTGATTAAGCAGCTTAATCGCAACGTTTTGATCGCTAATTGGGTTAGTGGAAGCGGTTTTTCATAATCTACCTTCCTATTATGTTTAATTTCGATTTAGATTAGGATTTAAGGTTTAATTTTAGTTAATTTTCGTCAAAATTTTCTCTCCACTTCAATTTTTGATTTCTCCACGAAATCAAGTCCAAATTCGATGATTCTTGATTCTGTGGAATCGATTTGAAGTTATCTTTCATAATTTATGATTTTCCCCAATTTCTATCATCAGTTCATCGTCCGATTTGATCAATTTCGAAGATTACATCAATCATTTCCCTTATTTCCTCGTGGATTCGACCCTTATTTACCATTATACCCCTCAATTCGAAGCATTTTCATCAAATTGGTAAATTCGGTATTATTTTTGACGCGATACCGTGTGAAATCAATGACCTCGCAGTCTCGTCTCGTCATATACTTTCTGTTAAAGCCCACTTCTCCTCTCTCTCTCTAAGTGGGCTGAAGCCCACTTACCCTTCTCTTCTCTCTCCTCTCTCCTATATATGTATCTCTCTCACGTATGAGAATGTCACATCAAACCCTAGCCGAAATTTCTTGGTTTTTTGTCTTACTCACGATCGTCTTCTTCCTCTCGATCGTTCTCTCCCTCTCTTCCCGTTCAACATGGTATCAGAGCGGGTTCTGGAGAGGAGAGAGCTGCCTTGCGACGCTCTCCCTTGCGTCGCCTAACCCCCTGACGTCGCCTGACCCTTGCGTCGCCCTGCTGCGGCGTCGCTCCGCGAAGCTGACCTGCAACTCAAGTTTTTTTTTCTTTTCTTCTTGCGACGCCTTGCCAGGCATCGTCTGACGCCGTGCGACGCCGCCCTGCTGCCCTACCTCCGACTCGGCGATCGTTCTTTCCCGTGACGCCTCATCTTCCGTCGGCGATCTGTCTACGCTTCTGATTTTCGAAACGCCATTATTTTTTTGTGTCTGCGTTTTTCTGCGTTCCGCTCAGTCTGCGTTCGTCTGCGTTCACCTGCGGCCTTCTGCGTTCGCCTTGTGTTCGTCTGCGTTCACCTGCGTTTTTCTGCAGCGCCTTGTGTTCGCCTTGAGTTCGCCTTCATCGTCGCCCTCATCGTCTTGAGTAGCAACGACCTGCAGACATCGCCTTCTGCCTCAACGACCTGCAGACGACCTGCAGACCTGCAGACGACCTGCAAAACTCAGGATTCCGCCTCAACGACCTGCAGACGCTGACGCCAACGCCGTGAGTTCTGCCTGCAGACGCTGACGCTTGCAGATTGATACCAGACGCTGCCGACAACGCTTGTCTGCGTCCTGCCGGTTGCCACTTACTCATCTGCGCCGATACATCTACGCCGCCAGTTCCACTCCTCTCCACATGGCCGACACTACTGCCGCATCATCATCTTCGGATGTTGCACAGCCCTCTCTGCTTGCGGAGTTGCCCCGGCAATCTGCGAAACACTCGATTGTGAGTGCACTGGCCAAGCCTGCTTACACATTTGATGGGTCCAATTATGGGCCATGGCGATGCGCCTTCCTCGAGTTTCTCAACGCCCATGGTCTTCGGCATCACTTGACTGATTCCTCGCCGAAGGAATCGGACCCAACTTACTCGGAATGGAGCAGACTGGAGTCCGCGGTATGTTCTTGGCTTATTTCTAGTGTAGCGACGCAGATCATGGAGCCGCTCAGCATGACCCGTCCTGCTCGCGCTCTATGGCTCAAGTTGGAGACGATGTACGCCAACAAGAGCAACGTGAGCCGGACAGTTCGCCTATATGAGGAGTTATTTGCATGTCGCCAGGGCACCCGGACTCTCCAAACTTACTATGGAGCTGTCGATGCCATCTTTACCAACCTCGAGCTCTATCAGCCACTGGTCCTGGATATCGATACGCTGAGACGGTATCGCGATGAGCTCCGTGCGGGCGCGTTTCTTAGCGGGCTACGTCCCGAGTTGGCAGATATGATTCGGGGTCAGGTGCTTGGGGGATCCCGAGTTTTACCCACCGAGGAGATCTTTGCAGCCGCCCTTCGAGTGCAGGACAGCTTGCCTGCTTCCCAGTCAGCACAGCCCACCGAGACTTCGGCACTCATCGCATCGGGCGGGGCTCCCAGGGCATCTGGGAAGAGTGCACCTTCCGGGAGGACCCGGAACTCCTATCCATCCTGCAAGTATTGCGGGAAGACGACTCACCCATCAGAGAAGTGCTGGAAGGAGTTTGGGAAGCCTGCCTGGGCTATGGCTGCTGCTGGAGGCAAGACATCTGCGACTATGTCCCCGGCGGATGGATCATCCTCGACTACTCCCTCGGCTGCGGGAACAGTCAGCCTCACCTTATCTCCCTCGGAGCTGGCTTATATTCAGGCATCACGAGCCTCCTCACTCTGTCCGCCCACGGCTCCATCGGCCAGCCTTGCGGCCCTGACGAGCAGCTTGGTGTCCTATGCAGGCGGACGGGGATCGTCTCCAGGTACGCCGTATCTCTCAACTCCTCATACTACTTCTTGGATTATTGACTCGGGGGCTTCTTCCCACATGACCGGCCTTTCCACTATCCTCACCTCTTATCGACCTGAAACATCCATTCCTGACGTCCGTATTGCTGACGGACGTTCCTGTCCTGTCCGTGGTTCCGGCCAGTCTAGTGCTACTTCGTCCCTACCTCTACAGAACGTCCTGTACATTCCGGGATTTCCTGCGAATCTGTTGTCCATCAGTGCGATCACTAAAGCCCTTCACTGCGGTGTGTTTTTTTATCCTCATCACTGCGTCTTCCAGGATCTAGACACGGGCCGGAGGATTGGACTGGGCCGTGAGAACGGCCGTGGCATCTACGAGCTGGTGGCTGACTCTCCATCTACGGGACTTCAAGCCCTTTTTGCACTCTCTGCTTCTTCTAGATCCGTTCATGACTCTTTTTTGTGGCACTGCCGGTTGGGGCATCCAAGTTTTGTCAAACTTAAAGAAACTCTCCCTTGGTTAACCTTGTCTGAGTTTCATTGTGAGTCTTGTGAACTTGGGAAGCATCATCGATCGTCGTATCCATCGCGCACTGGTCCACCTACCCATCGCCCGTTTGACTTGGTCCACTGTGACGTTTGGGGTCCGGCCCCGCATTCATCGCCTACAGGAGGAAAATACTACATGGTGTTACGTGATGACTATGCCGGGCGAGTTGGACATATATCACGAAGAGTCGCAAAGAGGTACTTTCGTGTCAGCACTTTCTACTTGAAATTATTACCCAGCACGCGACACTTTGGTCAAAGTTCTCCGCACGGACAATGCGCTTGAGTTTACTCGGAAGGCCATTGAGGACCTCTGTTTGGCTCATGGCATCGTTCATCGGACTACCTGCCCCTATACCTCGCAGCGAACGGGGTGGCGAGCGGAAGCATCGACATCTCCTGGACATGGATGCACGTCTGCTACTTGCTATGAGGGTCCCCCAGTATCTCCGGTGTGACGCTGTTACATTGCTACCTATCCGGTGAACCGTCTTCCATCTGCTGCTCTTGGAGGAGCTATCCCCCTTCGACGCTTGACTCTCGCTGCGGATATTTTCTCATTACCCCCTCGGGTGTTTGGATGCCTTGCCTTTGTCCGAGGATCACACCCCCGGCTCTCCAAGCTAGCTCCTCGTGCCCAAAAGGGTGTGTTCGTTGGTTATTCTCGGACTCGAAGGGATACCGTGTGTACTTCCCCGACCGACACCCAGATGCGTTACTTCGGCGAGATGTGACCTTCCATGAGGATGTTCCTATTTTTTTCCTCTACTCAGTCTACCAAGGATCTGTCTCCTCCATCCCTCCTGTCCCTCAGGTATCTGCCACTCCTATTCTGCGATCTCCCTATCTCTGTCCCGATTCCTATTCTCGAGGTGTCACCCTCTTCGGCATCCCTCCACTCCGATTCATCCTCTGCGCCGGACACTACTCCCCTGTCAGTCATCTCCTGCTCCAGCCACATTGCCCCCTCCCCCTCACCACCGCCTTAGTTTTCAGACCTTGATCTTCCCATTGCTCTTCGTAAGGGCACTCGCCGATGTCACGCAATATCCTATCGCCCATCATGTCTCTCCCTGCCCGCCTTTTCTCCTTCCTATCAATCCTTTGCCCTTGCCGTTCTACACGAGTCAATTCCCAAGTCGTATCTTGAGGCGTTGCAGTGCGGCGTGGAAAGCGGCGATGGATGTGGAGTGCGCGGCCTTCCTCCAGACGGGAGACACTGGACGTTGGTTCCTCGGCTGCATGACGCCAATGTTGTCTCTTGCAAGTGGGTGTACTCCCTCAAGTACAACCCTGATGGCTCCATCGCGCGCTACAAGGCGCGTCTCGTGGCTCGTGGCTTCTCTCAAGCCTATGGTCTTGACTATCATGAGACCTTCTGCTTTGTGTGCGCGCCTCGGCTCCATCCGTGTCCTCTTCTCCATTGCTCGGACCAGTCCTGGCCACTTCATCGACTAGATGTGTCCAATGCCTTTCTTTACGGAGACCTTGATGAGCAGGTATTCATGGAGCAACCGCCTGGGTATGTTGCTCAGGGGGAGTCGTCTGAGGTGTGTCTCCTCAAGAAGGCGATCTATGGGCTGAAGCAAAGCCCGCGTGCATGGTTTCACAAGTTCTCGCAGCTACTCTTCTCATATGGCTTCGTCTCCACTGCATCTGATCCGAGCCAGTCATGCGGAAACGCACCCGCATGGATGTGTTATCCTCGGGTCTGTGTATGTGGATGACATCATCCTCACGGTAGTGACGACGCCGAGAGTGGATGCGACCAAGGCTTATCTGGCTCAGCACTTTGTCACACGGGATCTGTCTCCCCCCAGGTACTTCCTTGGACTTGAGATCGCTTACCGTCAGGGGCAGATGTCCATTTGTCAGCGGAAGTACGTGCTGGATCTACTGGAGGAGACGGGGATGCTGGGGTGCAAGCCGGCCTGCTCACCTATGGAGCGAGAATGTGGGATCAGTGGGATGATGCGCCGCACTTCTTGAGGATGCGGGCATCTATCGTCGACTTGTGGGGAAATTGATCTTCCTCACCGTGACTCGCCCAGACATCTCCTATGCGGTTAGTATCTTGAGTCAGTTTATGCAGGCTCCTCGCATTATCCATCTGGAGGGTGTCTATCGGCTTCTAGCGTACCTTAAGCGAGCTCCGGGGAAGGGTCTCTTATATCGACGACAGGGTCACCTACGCATTGAGGCCTACTCTGACTCGGGGTTTGCTGGTGACAAGGAGGATCGGAAGTCCCATGGTGGTTATGCCACCTATGTGGGTGGCAACCTGGTCACATGGCGCTCTCGAGCGAGTCTATTGTGTCCTGTCGAGTGCTAGGCCGAGTATCGAGCTATGGCGGATACCACGGCAGAAATGTTGTAGCTACGCTCCCTTCTCACCGAGCTTGGCTTCCCGCCAGATGAGCCTATGCAGATGTCTTTCGCGATAACATGGCTGCTACCTTTGATCGCCGGTAATGCTACGTTCCATATGAGGACGAAGCATATTGAGATCGACTGCCACTTCATACGACGAGTACGTGCGACAATGGTACCATTTGTACCCGCATGTCGCTTCCGCACATCAGCTGGCAGAACATCTTTACTAAGAGCCCCGACGAGACCACATATGAGACCATTGGATGCAAGCTGGGCATGTTTGATCTTCACTCTCCAGCTTGAGGGGGAGTGTTAAAGCCCACTTCTCCTCTCTCTCTCTAAGTGGGCTGAAGCCCACTTACCCTTCTCTTCTCTCTCCTCTCTCCTATATATGTATCTCTCTCACGTATGAGAATGTCACATCAAACCCTAGCCGAAATTTCTTGGTTTTTTGTCTTACTCACGATCGTCTTCTTCCTCTCGATCGTTCTCTCCCTCTCTTCCCGTTCAACACTTTCTAATTAAATTGATTAATCATAAATTGGTAAGTTGAGGACTTTGTTTTGACACTCAATCGTGTGTATTCAACGACCATACGAATTAGTCTCGTCAGTCTCCCGCCGTATCCCTGTGGCACACCCTCCTCCTCACCCGCAACTCGCCCGTCTCCACTCTTGCAATATCTCCCTCCGTATCCCCGTGGCACACCCTCCTCCTCACTCGCAACTCACCCGCCGCCGTCCCGCAACTCGCCTCCACTCCACACCCGTGATGCGTCCTCCTCCTGAATCGCAATTCGATTGTCACCACGTTTGCGGCTCGCCCGCCTCCTCGCCCGTGGCATCCGCACTTGCGACCGCTTGTTGCAGGGGGTTTTGCCGCCGCCACCGTGCCCGGACCGGTCTCGTCCCTCTATCGTTACGGAAGTCGAGAGGTGACTTATCTTCCCGCAGGATTTCGGAAACTCACGCGACGTGCACGCCGTCAGGGAGTCCCCATCGCGACCCATTTGTAAGTTTTCCTAGGCCCCCGCGCGCCCGTTTGTGACCTCGCGATAACGCGCCGGGTTCTTGGATCGATCTGCCAGCTACGTTGGCCCGTCAATGCCAGCCTATCACACGCATCGCAAAATGCCTGCGATCCCACACCGAGGCCCCCTTATCACTCATCACGCTCAGCCGTCGACGACAATTCCCAGCACCAGGAAGGGTCCGCACTCCGGTTTCATGCGTTTTTCTTCTCCGGACGCCTCTGCCCGCGTCGACTCTCCGCTCGTCACGACCCGTCGGGCTACACAGCCCCGAAGGTTAGCTCCATACCCTTCCTTCTTTAGGTTTAATTACCTTTCCAAGGTTGTCCTTGGCTTGCTTCCACCGCCTTCAGACGAACATAGATAGGATAGAACGAAGTATAGGAGTGTGAATTCTGATGCTACGTTAGGCCTGTCACCGAGCGTGAGCAGCCTCTTCTGGCCCTTTCACGGCGACTATTCTGCCGTCTATTCGGACGTGGACCGAGCGGGTCTCGGGCTAACCGTCATCGAGTGTTTCCTCGGGTTGGTCGGGGTTGGTCTTGCCGTTTGGTGTGCTTGCTTGTACTTAGGTTAGGGGGTCAGCCTAGAGTCTCAAGTTTTTACCTCATTATCGGGTCGGGCCGACTGCCTCACCCCTTGGCGTCGTGTCTCATTGATCTGGTACGAGGGTTCTTACACCCCGTCCGGCATCAATTCTTCAAGCACCAGATAGGATCGAATACCTCATCAGTATTGGGAGATGGTTTTAGAGCTGGCAAAAGCGCTGTTCTCAAGGATGACCTCTGGACCACTCTTGAGGACATCAAGGATTCAAGGAGCTTTCCTTTATAAAGTAAATAAAAGTCAAATACCCAACACACAAATAAAATTTATCGTGCACATCATTGAGCTAATTTTTATTTTTCTTCGAGCTCATCCTGATTAGAGCCCTTATTTACATGGAACTCATGGGTATTCCAGGATCCCTATAAACTGGATATATATAATATGTTAGTTTGGATTGATTTGACGATTCTAATGGTTCTGATTGGGTGACATTGTGTAAACTCATATGCTTAAAGCTTCTTGCGCAATCTGCAGAAACCTTACTGTCTTAGTATTCCTATGAATCAGATTATTTGAACATTAGCTGATTAGATTATTGATCATTGTATCTGCATGTTTCTTCGGGCATGCTATTATCACTGAGTCATCATGGCATCATTGTCATCATCAACAACACTATTCTTATCCACAATCCACCTCTTCCACATGTCATACACGCATCTCCTGGCTGCATATACTGGTCTATGAAATGTGTCCTACTCAACCTGCTCATTACAAGTGGTCCGTACTACACACATTCAAAGATACTTCAAGATTTGATGCACACAGTAGATTTAATCGATGAGATCCTCGGTTGACTCGTGCATTGGTGCATACTCTTATACCTACATATCTGCCATCAACTCCTATGTGACACAATCATGTCAATCATTGCTGCCTTTGAATGTTCTATATGGCATAATGGTATGTAAAAGGCATCATCACTAGGCATCTTAGGATCCTACATTTCAAGGTATGATGATGTAGGATATTTTAGAAGATGTACTTAAATCCTACATATAAGGGAGGATCTATGGATTGATATCACTAGGAATTATGGTTATAAATCAGTGGAGATATATTTCAAGAATATAAGGTTATGTGAAGATTTTAGTAGAGACGATAATAGGAATAATAAGATAAGAGAAGAGATAAAGGAAGAGATTGAGCGGAAATAAGAGAGAGGTTGTGAATAGATATAGAGGTAATAATATAGAGGAATAGAAGAGTGATGAAATAGATAAGAGGTAAGAACATAGATTAGTTAGAGGAGAGAGTTAAGAGGAGTGAATAATGATGGACTTATGATATTATTAAGCGAACTATAGGTCACGGTTTAGAGGATAGAGGATGATACCTGAAATGATGCGAAGTAGAAGCCCTTGGAAACCACTCCACGATCAAGATGAAATCTCTGTTTGCTTCTTCTGTGATGAATATGAAGGATGACAGAAATGGGGGAGAAAAGAAAGAGGGATAGAATCGGAGAGAAGGGATAGCGGGAGAAGCACAGGAAAAACACGAACACGAAGGGTAATAATACCCAGATAGTAACCAAAACGAACCAAATTTTCATAAACAACTTCTTTTCATCGTTCTACATCAGTCCTTTTAAAGGACAATGAAAAGAGGCGGCAGGAGGAAGAGACGCGTCGCGGCAGTTGCTCGCGTATGGGTAGTTATGTATTTCGCGGAGTTGTCCTTACGCTTTTCAGTAATTTCGTGACGGTCGTGGATCGATAATTGGTCTATTTCACTGATAATAAGGTCGACGGTTGCGGATTGGTTGGTTTGACGTGTTTCCTTGGTTTCTTGAGGGTTTTTGACGATAGTGGCCATTTGAGAACTTCCAATGGGATTATTTTCCGCGCACGCCGGGAAGTCCGTGGAAGTTTACGTGATGACGTCCTTTCACGGTAAATTGTGTTCGTGACTGGACGGTCGCAGCCGGAATATATCCTGTTGCATTTAGTTATTTTATTGCTGAGGCGAAAGCGGATCTGTTGACGAACGGAGTCTGCTGGGATGAATAACGATTCCCTACATTCTTTTCTTTGAGGCTCGCGATCTTGATCAGACGGTCAAGTCAAACTCAGAATGAGGGCGTCTGTGCTGACGAGTCGGAAACTTCGTTACAGGCGTTGACTTTATGTTGAATAACCTCTGCGCTATCACAGGCTTGAACGGAAGGAGCTCAGAAGTCTTCTTCAATTCCTTTTAGCTCCCGTGTGTATCAATGGACGGGAGTTTTGCTTTCTGATCAGGTGATTAAGAGAGCTTCTTTCCCGCGGATATGAATCGTCATGTCATCTCAAGTAATGTTCATGGACGGGATGACGAGGAGGCAATGGCGATTCGTCGGGTTGCTTCCTGTCCTTCAAATCTTTCACGTGACGTTCGTCGTGAACGTCTCTTCAGAACTAGTTTCTATTCTTTTTGCGGACTTTGAACGAGGTGAGGAGGGGAAGAGACGGGCGTGAGATGCTTCCACTCTCTTTGATCGTTGACTGGGAAACTTTTAATCTCCCGATGGTTGTGGCATTACGACCAAGTCACCATAACCTCTAGAAGGCGTGAAGATAGTCCGTGATGCATCTAAGCTCGTGGAAGATGGTGACAGTTGAAAGGCTATTCTGAATTCCCCTTTGATGTTCTTGCAACAAACCGTTGTCTTGATGTTTTACCTTCATAGAGCTTGATCAACGTATGATTGGTGGTAGTATTCCATCATGTTCTTTGTGGTTGGCTGTAAGTAGCTGTTGTACACTCATAAAGGCTGACAGATGAGATGTGGAATCTCAATACTCTTGGATAATTAGGGAGACCTTTGATGACTGATTTCTTCAGTAATAGATTCCTCATGCTGATTAATATCACATAAGTGTATGGTTTTTGTCTTGAGTAGAGTAAGATGATAGATTCTTCCATAGGTAATTAGTAACTAGATCTCTATTAAAATTCTAACTAAGGGTGGTTTTCAAAGAAAGAAGAAATTAGATATCAAGGATGTTCCTATTGACTTCTTGAGATCATTACTTTATAAATATACAAGGTACCTATGATATAGTGGATATGGTGTGGCAAATTGGGATCCTATATCAAGGTAGAAGGTGGTTGACTTGGTCCATTCAAGGAATTCTAGGTTTCTAAAGATAAGGATTAAATGTTTGACCAAGTCAATCTTTAGATCAGTATAAAATAGGGGAAGTAGGGAAGATAATTCCCTTAAGATCTACACTCTCTTTATTTATTTAGAGAGGTCTTCTTCATCCATTTAAATGAATGGATAATTTCTCAAGTTGGTAGATAAGGAGGAGGAGGAGGAGGAGGATAGGTTCACTTAGAACCCTTGTGTTCATGTTTTCAAAATTATTCTCCATCATATGACATCAGCAAGACGATGCTAATAGCTGTAGAAAAATTTTAGGTTGATCCACGTGGAATTGTCTTTTGTAGAATGAACACTATTGATTGATTGCTATTCAAAGAAGAATCATATGAGGTAGGATGATGGTTTGACTTAAGTGTACTCATGGATAATGTGTCGATCATATTTTGATGGTATATTTAATACCTAAAGAAGGCAAATGAGATGGAAAATGAATGGAGAATTGGTATGAAAATGGTAGTCTCTTGGACAAATTCTGATGTATGAATAGAAGAGGAATTCATTCGTAACTCAGACCACCATTTTACTGAAATGAATCGAAGAGGAAATGAATCATTACAAGAAAAAAGATAACTGTATAATATAGTTTAACCCTACCCTCATCTTAAGAATTTTTAGCTGTGTCCAACTTCAATGAGTCAAGATAATCGGTGTGCATCTTTGAGGAAAGATAAGTACAAAGGGGTTGTGAAAGGCCAATACAACACAATAATTACCTATCTCTATCTTTTCACTCACTTGTAGCCCTAAAGAAATATAAAGGACTCCTCATGTAACCCTCATTCAACCCTCGTACAATATCTCATTCTCTCATTTCTTCTCTTCACATATATGAGAGAAGATTCCTCATAAATCTTGGAGTTGCTCCTTTGTATGAGAGCATAGGTTTTCTCCCTACCACCTTGCATCTATTCCCCTACCATCAGCCTCGTGTGCACTCTTTTATGGGAGTTGCTTCTCTCTTTCTCAATGTCTTCATCCTTGCCGACCTTCAATCATTGGTTGTCATTATCCTCTTTTGTGGTGTCTTCGTCACGACCAACCGTCTATCTTTGGTGGCCTACTCAACTTCGCAACACATCCAAGGTATTCATTCTTTGTTTGTGATGTGTTTTATAAGGATATTTCTCTCACCATGCAATGCCTATGCAAACCGTTCTTTATGGGTGGCACTGCAAGGCTGCAATCCATCTGAGGGAATGAGGAAGATTGGCCACCCAACCCCCTTTTAAGGTGTGGGGCACTTGGTCATGCAGCCCAGCTTAACATATGACAACAATCGGTTATGCGACTCTCCTTAGAGAGCATGCCAATTGTACGTGCAACATGTTTCAGTGCATGATAACAACTAGATGCGACCCCCCTCAAGGGGCATGACAGTTGGCCATGCAACACACCTTAGTGTTGATGGACCCAAGACTCAATAGGTCCTAAAAAATTTGATCAAAATATTAAATCTCGTGGAAGACATGAAATCAAACATTCAAAATGATGAAGTATTAAGAAATAATGATCCTATCATCTAGTATAAATTGAAATCCTCAAGACGGTTCATTGAAGGAGTTGCTTGAAGCTACTCAAGTGTCTAACCTCAAGTAGTATTCATATGATCTCTAAAGAGTTAGATCACCTCTTGAAAATATTTAGAAATAGAGATTGATAAGAAAAGGGAGAATTCGTAATAAGACTTACATGGGCACGTTAGGTGTAGTTGTTCTTCCATTACTTCTACACTTTGGGTATATCCACCAAATCCATCGACTTTATGCTTTTAACACTCTAGGTCCATTTACATATGTAGTTAAAAACTATATTGACTCAATAACACGTACTGATCAAACCTATTAATTTAATTATATTATTCTATAGATTAAATTATCAAATATTGATTTAGCCCAATAAATGGGTCAAGATGATAACCTACTAAGCTACACTATGTGCCCTTGAAGAAATAGAGAATATGAGAGCTCCCATATGAAACCTTGTGTTGTCGATTACTATGTACCTATGATCCTTCATCTATGTGATGATCATGGATGACTAAGGGTGTAGTCAATTATCAAATCCTAATCAATCACTCAAGTTAGTATCAATGGGTGAAAAATATAAAGAACACCCTATCTAATATTTTTTTTACTTCATTGGCAAAGGTTTAACCACGTCTCATTCCTCAAGTCAATTTCTTCAAATATTAAGGGCACAAAAGATACCATCTTGACCATGCAATCACCTTTGAGGACTTCATGTCATAACCAAAACACGGTCATCTAACTCCAAGATCTCTTTGGTGTCTTAGGTCAAAATATCATATGCACAATTGTGACAAGAATGAAATTGATTGGCAACTAGGTATAGTATTATTCAAGGATCTACACGGATCAATTCATTAAACTCTTTCTTCAAATAGCACCAACTATCTATCCTTAGTATCTCCACATTGATGGCCATAAGATTAGCCTTACTCATCATATGAATTAGATCAGACAAAGGTATTATCTTTTTATATTTTGACTTCTTTCCCAAATACTGCTTAAATGAGAATGTTTACAACATATTTTTAAAGACTTGTGATCATTATACGATGATCTCATCATAATTCACTTAGTCATTATATATGCTCATTAACTTCAAATACCAAACATTATTTCTTTAGCGATGCCT
>CM044106.1:20552667-20618256 GCA_024174645.1 Lemna minuta
TACCAAAGAGGAAAAAAGAAAGAAAAGTTCTCATAAAAATTATATATTTGGAAAATAAGAAAATGAATTTATTAGAGTATAAGTTTTCTTAATTTTTGGATAAGTAATGGTTTGTTCTGATTGTAAATCAGTCAGAAGTCAAGTAGTGCCCTCAGGAAATCTTCAAATTGAATGCCCAAATGGTAAATCTTGCAGTTTATATATCAATAACAGAGGCAGCTAGAGATCATGATAAAAATTAGTTCTGGTTTGCCAATAAAAATGGTGATGCAGAAATTAACGTTTGACTTCACAGTGAAGATGGTGGTCATTCATTGAGTTGTTGAAGGCGATGAACTAGTTTGGTGAAATTCAATCCTCCACAGACTGACAAGAGAGATCAAACTGATCAGTGGGTTTGTTAATCAAAGGATATCCTACCAAAATCAAACTTTCGGATAAATTGGAAAATAGAGAACCTATGATCTAATTTGCAAATTAAAAGATCAACCTAATAAAATACTAAATTACCTCTGATAAGCCATTGAAGCTCCTACTACTTGATTACATAAGAATTAGGGCCTCAATTCGTGGTTGATGAGTTTACTGGTTCTTCCTGTTGGGGTAGCCCAGGAATTCAAGGAAAAATTCTGATCAAGTCAAGGATAGAATCATTGATTATCATCACTTCATTTGTTCGTCTCTACACTCTTGGGAGAAAGCGAGAGGATCCAGGAACTTAAGACCTTCTCAGAAACTAAACCAGTTTCTTCTGATGTAGTCGAGTTAAAGAAAACAATGAAGAACATGGGTTTTTAAGAAATTTAGGTCAAAATAAATGAGTGATGACTAGTCGTGATGTGATTACAGCGTGAGGAATGAAGTTTCATAAGAAATGGTGTTGAAGGCTTCAAATTCGGGCGGGTTGGCGATTACTGTTCAATTTTACTCAAAATCTTGATCCATTTGCTTGATGTGTGGACCCGATGTATGGCAGTCAGGCCGATCGTCAGGTCTTAGCCTTGGTGATCGCCCTCAGTCAAGTGATACTTGATTACTGTGTCAGCCACCAGGTGCGGTTGTTCAGTATGCGAAATGGCAGTTCGATCGGTGGCGATCGTCTTGGCGTTCTTCCCGATAGTTCTGTCTTTGAACCGGATTGAGATTACATGGTTGTGAAGGCGCTGTGTAGTCTTTCGGCGGCGATTACGCTGTCGCGATGATCAAGCCTTCCGAAGCTCCATATCCTTCAAATATGACGATCTCAGCGTGCAGTGAACATGATGATGCGTGATGCTCCCGGAATTGATGAAGATCCGACCACGTATTGTTGGCGCCGGTAAAATGTTCCTCAAATCAGCGTCGCCGTGAAAACATTACCGATGTTGGATTGATGATGCGTGGACTCGGGTCAAAATCAAGTTAAACTACGGCAGGCGCGGAAGCGACCCGTCTGCGGCGAGGTGTGCGTGCCGACCACAAATCCCTGCAGGAAGAAAACCACAAAGTAATGGTCACAGTCCTCTCAGTGGGGGTGGAAACGCCGGCACAGCGTTAACCTCATAGCCTGAGTTCACTATGCAGTGGGCCTCCTTTTGCCTGCCACGTGGCGCCTGAGGCGCCGTGGTGATGCGTGGCCTCACCGCCATGCCCGTCATTCCACCACCACGCCGTCCAGCCGCGCCACACCGCCTGTCTTCAGCGCCCACTTCCATGTATTTGCGATGGACTGCATGCGCCAATCGGCCAATGCTGTTGATATTGTCAGTGTGCGTACCGTCGACTCATGATCGTTTCCACCAGTTGCATACCGCTTCAAATATGCCAAAATTCAATTAAAATTAATAAAAATTGGAAAAATTAGTAAAAACTTTAATTCTATTTCTAAATACAACCCTTTTAATCCATTTCCACTGGATCAAATTCTTTTAATATATAATTTAAATACTGTTTCAAAAAATAAAGGATGAATTAAATTTCATTAAATAAGTTCTAATTAAAACATTCTAAATCATAAATTCATCCTAAAATCATCCTTCCAAACATTTACTAAAGTCAAAACTCATTTAATAACGAGAGATTAACTCCCGTTAATCTAAACAAAAGATTAATCATATCTTAAGCATGAAATTATCTCTAATTTATGCATAAATATCAACTTTAGTGAAATGACATGCCAATGGAGAAAATTCCTAAAAAGTATGATAACATGCATCATATTCACATAAAATAAGCATGAATATGAGTTAATCAGGGTAAAAATTCAGGTTATAAATGCATGTTATCAGCGATCAGCGCATGAGATGCCGCCACGTGGCTTTAATCCAGCCGTTATAACTCTTCTTATTGCGCACGTGTGTTGATCTTGATCCGTGGACCGCGCTCACGCGATCAACGCGTGGGATCGACGCGCTCATTCGATCCGACGATTCTCCTCACGCCACGTCACCTGAAATATATAAAAAGAGTGTGGATTAGTCCCACACAGAGAAATAAAAAGAGGATCGTCGGGTTTATAATACCCGACAAAGACCCATTTTATAGATTATGTAATGTATATAAATAATATATATATAACGCGCCACGTAGGCGCGCTGCGCGGGTCCGCGTGGCGCTGCCACGTGGCCTTGCGTGCCACGTCGCATCCACGCGGGCCCCGCGGCCCTTTTTTTAATTTTTTTATTATTTTTTAATATTTTAAATAGAAAATAAAATCATAGAAAATTCGGAAAAATATAGAAAAATCCCAAAAAATTGTAAAAATCATATCTTTTAAAATACAACTCCAAATTAATCCAAATTTCTTTCATTGGATCTGAAATTTAATTATCTATCATTCTAAAAATTCAAAATATTTAAATAACAAGAGATTTAATTTATATTTCAAAAATACATTCATTTTTAAAAGATTTTAACTTTAGAAAATTAAATGAATGTTCATAAAAATGATTTCTCTTATTATTTAACTTTAAAAACCATTCATAATCTCAAGTAAAGATGGGTTATAAAATTATTTATCCTTAATTTATCATAATTAACCCTAATTTAGTGCATTTTGAGATTATGACATAAAGATGCATAGAATGATAAAAATGCACTCAAAGTATGATAACATGCACATAAATGTAATGTTTTATGCCTTAAATTGCATTGATAATCATGTTTTATCATGTTAAGATTGCATGTTATCACTATGCAAAATTTTTACGCAAATTAGCCTCCGAAGACTGATTCAAAAACCTATCCCGAGATTTCCCCATTTAAAAAAACCCACCTTCATTATGTAGAAATTATTTTCTTGCAAGCAATCAAATTATAAATCTCTTATTCATTCTATTAAAAATCTTATATTTCATTATCACCCTTGTGTAATATTTAAAATAAAGTACAAGGATATGTCCAAAAATATGTAAATTATGATTTGATCACAATACCATGATTACATATCTTTGAATACATATACTAAGTCATCGTATTTAGAGGATATTTGAGAAGGATATCAAATATATAGGTAGAATAGCAAAAACCCTACCCATGCTCCTATAATGAGGATAAATCGCCTGACCATTTGTTTGGAGATATTGAGAGTCATTGGGTGCTCTTTGGAGGTAGAGTTCAAAGAATTTATTTATAAAAATCCCTAGATGTTATTTTACCTAACTTAACCAGGTTGATTTATGGTGTAATTATATATATAAGGCCCTTGGATCTAAGACACCAAAAAAAATCTCGTCGCTGAGCAGTTGTGTTTTAAATTTGGTCAACAAATATTTGACCGTGGGACTCTAAACTACCATAGATCATATAAAAAGACATTCATCAAGGTTTTTCAAGACAGAGAGTCATTCATTCTCGATACTAAGAGGAGACAAACTCTAAGAAACGGTGCAATAAGTCCTTTCCAACGCAAAGAGAAATATTAGACAATAGTTTTTTTTTTAATTTTTTTGGAAAAGAAACGGTGCACTAGTTCCAAATTGAATGAATGATTAGGGTTTGGTTGTTGAGAATGCCCTTATTTAGTAATCAAGTTTTATGCAGATGAGGGATTATACATATATCGTAAGTGCTAAGAAGTAAGTTACATGAATAAGTAACATAATCCCATTGCCTTTAATGATACATAATGTAGCTTGGTGCCTAACGTGCCAGTAAATCAATCAATAAATTATGTTAAATCAGTCCATGATTAATTTTACATGCTAAAAAAGAGTTATTTGCCTATAAGATTATCTATTTGATGTGTACTTCGGCCCCAAAGGATTAAATGCATAGGGTTCTTAGAAGGCATGTAAATATAGAATTATGCTGGGTTTTTGTAAATTGTCACAACTATAAGGTAAGGGTTGAGGGACCCATGCAGCTCTTAAGAACAAATCTATGTGGTTGGTAATGGTGTGGAGATTAGTATAGATTGATCTGAGTTGTTATGTTATCCAACATGCCAAGTCACGTGTGAGAGGAGGGGATCCATCGAGATGAGAACCATGTGAATACCTCTAGAGGTCTGACGAGACGAGACCGCGAGGTTGTTGATTTCACTCGGTCTCGTGTCAAAAATAATTCCGAATTTAGGGGTATAATGGTAAATAAGGGTCGAATCCATAGGGAAATAAGAAAATTCTTGATGTAATCTTCAAAATTGATCAAATCGGACTAAAAATTGATGGTAGAAATTGGGAAAAATGATATATTATGAAAGATAACTTCAAAAAAATACACGGAATAAAAAATCATCAAAAATGATCTTGATTTCGTGGAGAAATTGAAGTTTGAAGTGGAGAGAAATTTTCGGACGTGAAAATCGCGATTTTAGCTGAAATTCGAAGAAATTAAACTCTAAATCCTAATCTAAATAGAAATTAAACACAATAGGGAGATAGATTATGAAAAACCGCTTCCACTAATCCCAATTAGCAATCAAATTGACGTGATTAAACTGATTAATTGCCGAGAACACGAAGAACGTGACGAGGAGATTTAAGCTGCGATTTCTTCCAATCTACTCAACCAAATCTTGATTTCAAGGGCTCCGTGGGTGCGGAAATGAGTGTAGAACACGATGAGATTGAGAGAAATTGAGAGGGAGGTGTCTAAACAAATCAAATTTCTTGATTTCCAACTCGAATGCTTAGAATCGTCGAAGAACAATTTATTTTATAGTACATTTGGGCGTAACCGTCCAATCGTTTCGATCAATGGTTACGATGGAATGGTCCATCGTGGACCGTTTTGCTTAAGTCGTGGCCGTCCGATCGTGATGAACGGTCTGGATGATCCCGCTTAGATGTTCGTTATAAAATTCATAGAATATCGCCCCTTGGATCGCAATCGGACGGTTGAGATGCGATCCACGCTGAGTCATCACAGCCGTTATAACGCTCCAATTAAAGCACGTGCGCTGATCATCTCCGGTGGATTGCGAGCGCACGCGATCGATGCACCATCTTCCGCGCCTCGCCTGATCCGACGCCCTGCGTAAGTCCACGTCACCTGCATCTTAAAACTGTGTGGGACTTTAGTCCCACACCGAAAAAATTAAAGGGAACACACGTATTTATAAGACGCAACGGTTAAGAGGTGTTGAATACCCTTCCGATATTACGAAGGCTGAACATTATGCTTATAACTATATAAAATATATGTATATAAATATCACGCCGCGTAGGCGCCGCGTGGGCCCGCGTGGCGCTGCCACGTGGCCCTAAGTGCCACGTCACATCCACGTGGGTCCCGCGCGGAATAATCCTGCTTTTTGCCCCTTTCTTAATTCATTTTTATTATTTAAAAATCGAAATAAATTCAGAAAAATATGAAAAAGATCCCTAAAAATTAGAAAATTCATAACTTTTAACATATAACTCCAAATTAATCCAAATTTCTTTTATTTGATCCAGAATTTAATTATCTACCATT
This sequence comes from Lemna minuta, assembly GCA_024174645.1. Taxonomy (NCBI): domain Eukaryota; kingdom Viridiplantae; phylum Streptophyta; class Magnoliopsida; order Alismatales; family Araceae; genus Lemna; species Lemna minuta. Next base: position 20,558,563 of record CM044106.1, read on the forward strand.
CTAAAGAAAAATAAAAATAAAAATTGATAAATAATGAGAGTTTTAAATTTAATTTCAAAAACACATTTATTTTTAAGGATTTTAGACTTTAAGAAAATGTAAATAAATGTTTAGAAACGTTTTCTCTCATTATTTTCACTCTAAAAAGCATTCATAATCTCAAGTAAAGATGGGTTATTAATTTTATTCATCATATTAAACCCTATTTAAAGTATTTTTGAGATTATAATGATTTATTATAGAATGATAGAAAAATGCACATAAGTATGATAACATGCATGTAAATGAAACCATTTATATCGTAATATGCATGAAAAATCACGTTTTATTATGTTAGTATAGCATGTTATCAAGGTCCGTGAAGGAAACCAAAATTTCAAGAATATGTTTATGTGCCAGGTGATGTGATCATGTTTTATAGGTTTATGATGTTTTTTCTCCCATCGTGTGATCATCATGATATCCCAATCCATTTTGGTTACACAGTGGATCCTTGAATACCTAATATCTCAACAAATTATGTTGACAAAATCAAGAAACCCAAGCCCCCAAATTGAAAAAAGTATCTATTCCACCTTCCTACATGCTCTTTTCTAACTAGTTCCTAGCCTCTTTGATGTCCCCTTTGTCTCTTTCCCATGGATTTTATATTTTACACTCTTGTAAGTAGATGTTTTTACTCAACTCCTATTATCCTCTCTCTCTTAATCTCTCTCTAATCATTTTTAAAAATAATCATAAAGACATATTTATCACTTCATCATGTACATGTGATCAATATCCTACAATTCTACAATGTTTTGGAAACTATTACATATGTACATAGATATTTAAAATTTAAAATTTATTCATTTAGCCAGAAAATAATTTAAAGATAAAATTAGTTGATAGTCAACTAATTTGTTTCTCACTTTTTCATTGTGCATTTAAAACTATGATGAGATTTCAAAATTATTTTGCCCTCTCAATGTCCTTTGAGTCAATATCCACTTTGTATCATGAATCTCTTTAGATATGTGGATGAAAAGCAGCTATGGACCGTGATTATCATGTCATAGTGAGTTGTGGTACATGAGCGCTTGTCCCCTACCCCACTAAAGCCAACATTATGACATGCAATTGGGTAATTAGTCTAAAGTATAATCTCAATGGCAGGATTACATGTCACAAGGGTAGTTAGTGGCTCGAGGCTTCACTTAGGCATATGCCATGTACTACATCAAAACTTTCTCACCTCTTATCTAGTAGGATTCTATCCAAACCCTTCTCTCTCTCTAGATATCGATAACATGCAATTTCATGCATTAATATCACAGATTTTATGTACTTCTAAAAAATATAATCATAAATTCATGTTATCATGATTTTAAATGATTAATTGACTATTCTTATATTTAAAAGGATATTCTTGATTTTTCATAAATTAATAACATTTTATGAGCTTTTAATGACATTGATTCATCAAGAATATAATTTTATTTTATTATAAAATTAAATTTTCATTTTATTTCTCATTTAAAATGCTTTATTGACATGAAAATATTCATAAAAATTTTCATGATAAATACATTTAGCATGAATTTTATTGAATAAATTTATTTCTATGAGGAAATTAATATTTTTTTTGGATTTGTTTTGGAATTTTTTTGGGAATTTATGGAAATTAAAATCAATAAGAAATATTTTTCCAAAAAATAAAATAAAAAATAAAGAAAAAGAAAGAAAAGGAGAGAGAGAGAGATAGAGAGAGAGATAGAGAGAGAGAGACGTTCCCTCTCTCCTCCCCCCATCGCGACACTCGCGGGTCTTCTTCTCCATCTTTGATAGGTTCTAAGGTCGATAAATTTTTTGAAATTTCGATCAAAACATCGAATGCAGTAGAATACATTGAATTAGATGTTCAAAACATTGAGGCACTAAGAATAGATGATCCTATCATCTAGTATATATAATAAAGCATACTACAGGTTCCCTTGAAGGAGTTCTTGAAGCTATTCAAGTGTTTAGCCTCTAGTGGTATCCACATGGGCTCCAGATGGTTGGATCTCCTCTTCAAAGATTTTCACCAAGAATAAAAGAAAAGAAAGGAGAGAATTCTCACAAGGATTGCATGAGCCCCTTGAGTTATATTTATTCTCCCCCTATTTATAGGCATTTGGTGTGTGAGGGAAGACTTGGTCAACTCTCTATTCTAAAAGCTTCCGGAATTTTCTAGAGCTTTCTAGAATTCTAGATGCTTATAGAATCTTCTAGATGTTTCTAGAATCTTCTAGAATATTTAATGCTTCTCCTAGAAGCTTGTGGAGTCTTCTAGATTACCCTAGAAGATTATGAATGCTTGTGGAACTCTCTAGATGTTCTATAAAGTTATGGACATCTTCTAGAGAGAGAGAGAGTCTCTAGAAGCTTCTAAGGATCTCTATAAAAGGAGGAGCTCACTTCAAGCTTAAGCAATCTAAAGGAAGTAACTCAAGAGCATCCTAAGGGAGTGATACCCTTGTGAAGGAAGGGTCAAGCTACTTGGATAGTTGGAGAAAAGAGAGGGCAACATAGAATCTTTGGAAGAAGCTTTATGAAGAGGTGACACAAGTGTGGCTCTTCTTATTTGTTAGTCCCTTTAGTGAACTTGTTCTCTTTCCTCCTTTTGTCCTAGCTGTTTTGGACCTCTATTGTGAACATTTGTCATCCCATTTAAGAAGGTTATTTTTCTCCAATTTGTTAGTGGGTTTTGTCTAATCTCATCCCTAGACTCTTGGTGGATACTTAAGCTTAGTTGAATACATACTTTAGACTCCTTTATTCTAAAGATCCTCAACATGGTGTGTGGATTTTTCATAAAAACCCTCATAATTATGTCTATTTCCACTAACATCCATAGACCTTATGTGTGTGACCCTCTAAGTCTATATATCTCACTAGTTAATAACTCTATTGACTAAATAACACTTTATTGGTCAATCTTAATTAATTATTCACATCAACATATAGATTCATTAATGAAGGATTGTTTTAACCCAATTGATATGTTGAGTTACTAAGCTACACCATGTATACTGGGAGATATAGAGTATGTAAGAACTTACTTATACAACCTTTCCGTCATCGATTACCATGTATGTATAATCCTTCATCCGCATGAGACTCATGAATGACTTACAGTATGGTCAACTGTCAAACCTCGGTCACTCAAGTTAGTACTGATACGAGTAAGAAATCATCATGAACTCATTCTCTGATATTTTTACTATATTGGCCAAGAATTTTATCGCATCTCATTCCTTAGTCAATCTCCTCAAATACCGAGGGCAAATGATCCCATCTGAATCACACAATCATCTTCATGGACTTCATGTCGTATCCAATATATGCCATTTTAGATATCGCGTGGCCATGGATTCGTGTGTCATAATCAAAGACAATCATCCATCCACAAGATGTCTTTGGTGTCTCAAGTCAAAAGATCACATACATAACCATGACATGAATCAACTTGATTAACGGTTAGGTATAATACCATTCAGGGATTAATACAGATCAATTCAGTGAACTCTTTCTCGAAAGAGCACCCACTATCTATCTTTAGTGTCTCTACACTGATGGCTACATGATCAGCTATACTCATCAGATGAGTTGGATTAGATAGTGTTATTCTTTCCGGATAATTCAATGTCCTTCTCGAATATCCCATGAATAGAAATTTTTAAAACATATGTTTAAAGACTAGTGATCACTGTATTATTATCTCATCATAATTCACTTAGTCATTGCATATGCTCATGGACTTTATTGCAAACATCACACAAGAATGACAAGAAATAAATTTCATTTCAATGAACATAAAAAAGATACATCAAAGTGTGATTAGCTTATAGGCCACATAATATCCATCACTCTCCCCCACGAGCACGTGCATGCATAAGGGGAAGGAGGGGAGATTTCATGCCCTCTTCTTCCTTTCCTCCGCATCTTATTCCCCCTATGCTTTTCTCTCATCTCCTCATGCACGTGTGCATGCGCGTCTGATGGGGAGAAATTGTTCTTGCCTTCTCTTTCCTCCTCTTCCTTGCACTCTCGCTGTGTGCATAAGGGGGGAGGAGAAGATCTCCTCTCCTCCATTCTCCTTGCGCCTCTCTTCCACGTCCTTCTCCACTTTCTCTTGCACATGCATGTGCATGGATTCTGTGATAACCTTCCTCTTCTTTCCCCTTCTGTTGCATCCATATTTCTCCCCCTCTTTCTCTTCTCCCCCTTTCTTTCTAGCTATCGGGCACATGAGAGAATTCTTTCTCACTATTCTCCTTCTCCCTGCTATTTTTATTCTCATGCGTGAGGTGGAGAGAAGCTTTCTCCATGCTCTTTGTATGTCCCTTCAGTTTATGTGCGGAAGAGAGTTTGCCCTCTATTCCTCCATCTTCCCTCTTTCCTTCCAATTTTCCACTCTGTCATGCTCTCTCATGCATGAGCGGACAAAAGAGAGAGAGAGTCTCTTCTCCCCCACTCCCTCCCTCTTCTCACTCTCTCTCGCTCTTTCTCGCTCTTCCTCTCCCCCTCGTGCCTGCTTCTCTCTCACTCTCCCTTCCTTTTTCTCTCATATAACGTAGGAAAAGGAGAAAGGAGATAAGAGAGGAGAGAGAGGATAGAAGAGAGAGAATAAGGATTTTTTTAGTTTTTTTTACGTGTTCACAGTTTGATTGGGCTGGAGTAGGTTGATTGTAGTAATTAGAGGAGAGAGAAAACCAGATCAATGATCATAAATGCTCTAAATTAAAATTATAACATCTCACGATCCTAATTGAGTTAGGGCTGAAATTTCATGAACATGATTTCCATTTTAAGATATGCAAGTCTACTAAGGTGATTTAAATTCTAAGGCGAAAAAGTTAGGTTCTGTTAAAGCCCACTTCTCCTCTCTCTCTCTAAGTGGGCTGAAGCCCACTTACCCTTCTCTTCTCTCTCCTCTCTCCTATATATGTATCTCTCTCACGTATGAGAATGTCACATCAAACCCTAGCCGAAATTTCTTGGTTTTTTGTCTTACTCACGATCGTCTTCTTCCTCTCGATCGTTCTCTCCCTCTCTTCCCGTTCAACATGGTATCAGAGCGGGTTCTGGAGAGGAGAGAGCTGCCTTGCGACGCTCTCCCTTGCGTCGCCTAACCCCCTGACGTCGCCTGACCCTTGCGTCGCCCTGCTGCGGCGTCGCTCCGCGAAGCTGACCTGCAACTCAAGTTTTTTTTTCTTTTCTTCTTGCGACGCCTTGCGAGGCATCGTCTGACGCCGTGCGGCACTGCCAGCCTGCTGCCCTACCTCCGACTTGGCGATCGTTCTTTCCCGTGACGCCTCATCTTTCCGTCGGCGATCTGTCTACGCTTCTGATTTTCGAAACGCCATTATTTTGTGTCTGCATTTTTCTGCGTTCCGCTCAGTCTGCGTTCGTCTGCGTTCACCTGCGGCCTTCTGCGTTCGCCTTGTGTTCGTCTGCGTTCACCTGCGTTTTTCTGCAGCGCCTTGTGTTCGCCTTGAGTTCGCCTTCATCGTCGCCCTCATCGTCTTGAGTAGCGACGACCTGCAGACATCGCCTTACGCCTCCAACGACCTGCGGACGACACCCTGCAGACTGCGGACGACACTGCAAAACTCGGGATTCCGCCTCAGCGACCTGCGAGCGGCGACGCCAACGCGTGAGTTACTGCTGCAGACGCGACGCTTGCAGATTGATACCGAGGCAGCTGCCGACAACGCTTGTCTGCGGCCTGCAGGTTGCCACTTACTCATCTGCGCCAGATACATCTACGCCGCCGGTTCCACTCCTCTCCACATGGCCGACACTCTTGCCGCATCATCATCTTCGGATGTTGCACAGCCCTCTCTGCTTGCGGAGTTGCCCCGGCAATCTGCGAAACACTCGATTGTGAGTGCACTGGCCAAGCCTGCTTACACATTTGATGGGTCCAATTATGGGCCATGGCGATGCGCCTTCCTCGAGTTTCTCAACGCCCATGGTCTTCGGCATCACTTGACTGATTCCTCGCCGAAGGAATCGGACCCAACTTACTCGGAATGGAGCAGACTGGAGTCCGCGGTATGTTCTTGGCTTATTTCTAGTGTAGCGACGCAGATCATGGAGCCGCTCAGCATGACCCGTCCTGCTCGCGCTCTATGGCTCAAGTTGGAGACGATGTACGCCAACAAGAGCAACGTGAGCCGGACAGTTCGCCTATATGAGGAGTTATTTGCATGTCGCCAGGGCACCCGGACTCTCCAAACTTACTATGGAGCTGTCGATGCCATCTTTACCAACCTCGAGCTCTATCAGCCACTGGTCCTGGATATCGATACGCTGAGACGGTATCGCGATGAGCTCCGTGCGGGCGCGTTTCTTAGCGGGCTACGTCCCGAGTTGGCAGATATGATTCGGGGTCAGGTGCTTGGGGGATCCCGAGTTTTACCCACCGAGGAGATCTTTGCAGCCGCCCTTCGAGTGCAGGACAGCTTGCCTGCTTCCCAGTCAGCACAGCCCACCGAGACTTCGGCACTCATCGCATCGGGCGGGGCTCCCAGGGCATCTGGGAAGAGTGCACCTTCCGGGAGGACCCGGAACTCCTATCCATCCTGCAAGTATTGCGGGAAGACGACTCACCCATCAGAGAAGTGCTGGAAGGAGTTTGGGAAGCCTGCCTGGGCTATGGCTGCTGCTGGAGGCAAGACATCTGCGACTATGTCCCCGGCGGATGGATCATCCTCGACTACTCCCTCGGCTGCGGGAACAGTCAGCCTCACCTTATCTCCCTCGGAGCTGGCTTATATTCAGGCATCACGAGCCTCCTCACTCTGTCCGCCCACGGCTCCATCGGCCAGCCTTGCGGCCCTGACGAGCAGCTTGGTGTCCTATGCAGGCGGACGGGGATCGTCTCCAGTACGCCGTATCTCTCAACTCCTCATACTACTTCTTGGATTATTGACTCGGGGGCTTCTTCCCACATGACAGGCCTTTCCACTATCCTCACCTCTTATCGACTGAAACATCCATTCTGACGTCCAGTATTGCTGACGGACGTTTCTGTCTGTCCGTGGTTCCGGCCAGTCTAGTGCTACTTCGTCCCTACCTCTACGAACGTCCTGTACATTCAGGGATTTCTGCGAATCTGTTGTCCATCGGTGCGATCACTAAAGCCCTTCATCTGCGGTGTTTTTTTATCCTCATCACTGCGTCTTCCAGGATCTAGACACGGGCCGGAGGATTGGACTGGGCCGTGAGAACGGCCGTGGCATCTACGAGCTGGTGGCTGACTCTCCATCTACGGGACTTCAAGCCCTTTTTGCACTCTCTGCTTCTTCTAGATCCGTTCATGACTCTTTTTTGTGGCACTACCGGTTGGGGCATCCAAGTTTTGTCAAACTTAAAGAAACTCTCCCTTGGTTAACCTTGTCTGAGTTTCATTGTGAGTCTTGTGAACTTGGGAAGCATCATCGATCGTCGTATCCATCGCGCACTGGTCCACCTACCCATCGCCCGTTTGACTTGGTCCACTGTGACGTTTGGGGTCCGGCCCCGCATTCATCGCCTACAGGAGGAAAATACTACATGGTGTTCGTCGATGACTATACCCGGGCGAGTTGGACATATATCCTGAAGAGTCGCAAAGAGGTACTTTCTCGTGTCCAGCACTTTCTACTTGAAATTATTACCCAGCACGCGACACTGGTCAAAGTTCTCCGCACGGACAATGCGCTTGAGTTTACTCAGAAGGCCATTGAGGACCTCTGTTTGGCTCATGGCATCGTTCATCAGACTACCTGCCCCTATACCTCGCAGCAGAACGGGGTGGCAGAGCGGAAGCATCGACATCTCCTGGACATGGTACGCACACTGCTACTTGCTATGAGGGTCCCCCAGTATCTCTGGTGTGACGCTGTTCTGACTGCTACCTATCTGGTGAACCGTCTTCCATCTGCTGCTCTTGGAGGAGCTATCCCCCTTCAGCGCTTGACTCCTGCTGCGGATATTTTCTCATTACCCCCTCGGGTGTTTGGATGCACTGCCTTTGTCCAGGATCACACCCCCGGCCTCTCCAAGCTAGCTCCTCGTGCCCAAAAGGGTGTGTTCGTTGGTTATTCTCGGACTCAGAAGGGATACCGTGTGTACTTCCCCGACCGACACCAGTACGTTACTTCGGCAGATGTGACCTTCCATGAGGATGTTCCCTATTTTTCCTCTACTCAGTCTGCCGAGGATCTGTCTCCTCCATCCCTCCTGTCCTCGGTATCTGCCACTCCTGTTACCGATCTCCCTATCTCTGTCCCGATTCCTATGCCTGAGGTGTCACCCTCTTCGGCATCCCTCCACTCCGATTCATCCTCTGCGCCGGACACTACTCCCCTGCCGTCATCTCCTGCTCCGGCCACATTGCCCCCTCCCCCCTCACCACCGCCTTCCGTTTCCGACCTTGATCTTCCCATTGCTCTTCGTAAGGGCACTCGCCAGTGTACGCAATATCCTATCGCCCATCATGTCTCTCCTGCCCGCCTTTCTCCTTCCTATCAATCCTTTGCCCTTGCCGTTCTAACCGAGTCAATTCCCAAGTCGTATCTTGAGGCGTTGCAGGTACCGGCGTGGAAAGCGGCGATGGATGTGGAGTACGCGGCCTTCCTCCAGCGGGAGACCTGGACGTTGGTTCCTCGGCCTGTTGACGCCAATGTTGTCTCTTGCAAGTGGGTGTACTCCCTCAAGTACAACCCTGATGGCTCCATCGCGCGCTACAAGGCGCGTCTCGTGGCTCGTGGCTTCTCTCAAGCCTATGGTCTTGACTATCATGAGACCTTCTCGCCTGTGGCGCGCCTCAGCTCCATCCGTGTCCTCTTCTCCATTGCTCTGGACCAGTCCTGGCCACTTCATCAGCTAGATGTGTCCAATGCCTTTCTTTACGGAGACCTTGATGAGCAGGTATTCATGGAGCAACCGCCTGGGTATGTTGCTCAGGGGGAGTCGTCTGAGGTGTGTCTCCTCAAGAAGGCGATCTATGGGCTGAAGCAAAGCCCGCGTGCATGGTTTCACAAGTTCTCGCAGCTACTCTTCTCATATGGCTTCGTCTCCACTGTATCTGATCCGACCGTCATGCGGAAACGCACCCCGCATGGATGTGTTATCCTGGCTGTGTATGTGGATGACATCATCCTCACTGGTAGTGACGACGCCGAGGTGGATGCGACCAAGGCTTATCTGGCTCAGCACTTTGTCACACGGGATCTGTCTCCCCCCAGGTACTTCCTTGGACTTGAGATCGCTTACCGTCAGGGGCAGATGTCCATTTGTCAGCGGAAGTACGTGCTGGATCTACTGGAGGAGACGGGGATGCTGGGGTGCAAGCCGGCCTGCTCACCTATGGAGCAGAATGTGGACTGGTGGGATAATGCGACCGCACTTCTTGAGGATGCGGGCATCTATCGTCGACTTGTGGGGAAATTGATCTTCCTCACCGTGACTCGCCCAGACATCTCCTATGCGGTTAGTATCTTGAGTCGGGCTTTATGCGGGCTCCTCGCATTATCCATCTGGAGGGTGTCTATCGGCTTCTAGCGTACCTTAAGCGAGCTCCGGGGAAGGGTCTCTTATATCGACGACAGGGTCACCTACGCATTGAGGCCTACTCTGACTCGGGGTTTGCTGGTGACAAGGAGGATCGGAAGTCACATGGTGGTTATGCCACCTATGTGGGTGGCAACCTGGTCACATGGCGCTCTCGTAAGGGCGTCTATTGTGTCCCGCTCGAGTGCCGAAGCCGAGTATCGAGCTATGGCGGATACCACGGCAGAAATGTTGTGGCTACGCTCCCTTCTCACCGAGCTTGGCTTCCCGCCAGATGAGCCTATGCAGATGTACTGCGATAACATGGCTGCTACCTTTATCGCCAGTAATGCTACGTTCCATATGAGGACGAAGCATATTGAGATCGACTGCCACTTCATACGACAGTACGTCGACAATGGTACCATTTGTACCCCGCATGTCGCTTCCGCACATCAACTGGCAGACATCTTTACTAAGGCCCTGACGGGCCCTGCATATGAGACCATTGGATGCAAGCTGGGCATGTTTGATCTTCACTCTCCAGCTTGAGGGGGAGTGTTAAAGCCCACTTCTCCTCTCTCTCTCTAAGTGGGCTGAAGCCCACTTACCCTTCTCTTCTCTCTCCTCTCTCCTATATATGTATCTCTCTCACGTATGAGAATGTCACATCAAACCCTAGCCGAAATTTCTTGGTTTTTTGTCTTACTCACGATCGTCTTCTTCCTCTCGATCGTTCTCTCCCTCTCTTCCCGTTCAACAGGTTCTTAATGTTTCATTGTGTGCTTCTAGCATTGGCTATCTAGAAAGAAATAAGACAATGATTAATCATTTTCATGTATGGAACATCAATTTTAGTGAGTTTCTTCTCTTTTCTATTCATTCCTTGTGTTGGATATAAGATGCCAAGTCCAACTGAAATTTACAAGCTCTCGAAGGTATATTTTGGTTTGAGAGCATCACTAAAGTGTGTTTTTATCGCGAATCCTTAAATTAGAATAAATTTTCATCAATATTTTTTGTTTTATCCAGATTATCAATTTTTTTATATTTTCATACTCAAAATTCACTTTTCCACCATTGATCAAAGGTTTTCAATCTTTAAAAACAGTTTAGAAGCAGTTGCTTGGTTGATTTCATTTCCACGTACATCTTCTTCCTTTCATCAATCATCTTCGTTGTCTTAATAAAAAAAATACTGAACATTTCTTGATTTTAATCTTTTAACCTTCCTCCCTATGGATTCCACCTAGACTCGCCATCATTCTAAATTTCAAAACCAAATTGAAAGAGTTGAGTATAATTTTTGATACGTGAAGTTGGGCATTTAACGATCGTATTTTTAGGCTTAACAGATATCAACGAGGCCTTGTCTTTACATCAATTCTATGTTTTGTTTATATTTCTATATGCGAACTCATGGGAGGCTTAAAGGGCATATTTGGTTCGCCAAGCCAAAAACATATTGCAAATCCCATTATGATGTGGAAGACCACTCCTAGCAGCATGGTAGTTCTTGTCATCTACATCGATGAAATTTTGTTGCTTGACAGTGATGAGGCAAACATCTCTACCATGAAAGCTTGTCTTCATAAGTACTTTGTGGCACGTGCTTTGTAGACACTTGCTAACTTCCTTGGGATTGACTTTGCTTACCAACAAGGTAAGTTTGCTCTTTTCCAAAAGGAATATGCTTTGAATCTTTTATAGGAGACATGTTTACATAGTTGTTAACCCGAAACCTCTCCTCTAGAGGCTAGATCAAGGTTTTGAGAAAATACTTTCCCTCTACTAATGGAAGCCAACCTTCATTGACAATTGTAAAGAATGTTGCTCTACTTGACGGTCTTTTGCCCTAACATTATTTTTGGTGTTAGTGTTCTTAGCCAATTCATGCAAAAACCTCACAAGGTGCACTGGGTGGGCACCTTATGAGTCCTTCTTTAGATTATTTTTTCTTAATCTGAATAATTTTTTCTACCCAACATTTTTTTACTCCTTTTATTTCATAGGTTTGAATTATTCTCTCATGAAAAGATGCACATTTGAGATTTTGGAGATGGCCTGGTCTTCACCTCCATTAAACTCATGGCTACTGGAATTTGTTGTTGTTTTTTGGCAAGATAAGTTATGGAAGAGAAGTTGGATTAATTTGCAATTTCCAGATTTATTTATATTAAAATAACACGTTTATTTAGTTTTTTTTGTGTGTGTGAAGGTATTGTTACAACTTGTAAATGCAAATGGGAGATTTTTTGAGAAGATCTTTTTTTCAAGGCCCTTCCCTTGCGGGAACTTGCTCAAGCTCTGATGGTAAAAAAGTGGGGGTCTTCAATGGAGAGGAGATTTCCAACCTTCAAAACTTCACACAGGTTTCTAAGAAGTTAACATCTTCTCCCCTGCACGGATCAAAAGAGGTCAACTTCATTCCACCCAATTTTGAAGGTTTGACTGATGAGGAACGAAGAGGGGAGGGAGATGGTAGCCATGGCAGAGAAGAAGGTGCGAAGAGAGAAAGGATTTTCTTGTCTGGTTGGGACTCTTTCATGGGGCTCCTGCAGACTGCCAATCCGGTGTGGCATCCCAGCGGAGGAAGCCCATCTGAAACGCCATGAGTGGTCTGGAGAGATCACATCACGGTGCCTGCATTCTGCTCCTGCAGTTCCAGAGAGATCCACAGGCCTTCTAAATTCTCCAATTCTTCAAAATATTGCATTATAGGGCCAGATATTGGCTAAAGACCAATGGGCCTGATAAAATTGAACTACTCTAAATCCTCATCGTTGAATTTGAGGAGATGCATGACGTAGAGTTGACTATCAAAAGTCAAAGCTTCTTCACTATTTCCTCGATTGCACGCTGATAGTAGGTCATCCTCCGGACTGAAGCCACGGCGTCTTTAAACCGCCTTTCCTTCAATGCGACACCAAACCTCTTTTCCCAGATCTCCAGCTTTCCCTTAGACTGCAGAAACAGGGAAGGAAGTTGACGTTTTTGGCAAAAACCCAACGCAAGCCGTTGACTTCTGACAATATCCATACCGTTGACTTTATGTGCTCCAACGTCTTCAAATCATCAGCTTCCTCAACAGATTCCCTGAGTTCCATGACCTACTTTCCAAAAAGAAGGTCGATGTTTCATGACCGTTGACCCAATAAGGGGCGAAAGAAGAACAACTTATTCTTGCTACCCACCTCGGCGAGCAAGTCTGCGTCTGTAATCGTCCCCTCTTCTTCCGCGTGAATCCCCTCCAGCTGCAACTTAGACATTTCCAATTGTTTCAGGGTTTCTGGTTTTTCGGGTTTAAGATTCCAACGTTGAAGGATCAGGGTTTACGGTTTTACCATGTATATTGACCTTGAGAGAGGCTTGCTGAGTGTGGAGAATGCGTTGATGACCTTGGCTGACTGATCTGCGGCATATGATCTCTCTCTCTGCCATGGATTACATAGAAGAAGAAAGATGAGACGATATGATCTAGAGAGAGAAAGAGGAGAGAAATCTTGACAGCAATGGGGACGTCTGCAGAGCTCAGTCTATCTCTCGCGCATGAGAAAGAGAGAGGACGAACGGTGAGAGAAGCTAATTTAGAGAGAGAAAGAGGATTCCCGGACCTCAGACTTTGTATGGACAAGATCGGGATGTAACTTCTTCTGCCAGTCCTTGTACTTGCCCTCCAGCTCCTCCACTCTCAGCTCATACTCCCTCTCCCTTCAAGAAAAAAACATGCTCATCATGCGTTATTCTAGAGAGAAAAAAGATTTTTAGAGAGAGAGAGACACTGACAGTCCAAAGATCTGGAAGAAGTCAACGGAGTCGTCGGCCGGCTGGACGCTCCCACAGGCGGCGCACACCAAGAAAACCCCGCACGGCGGCGCTCCTCCGCAGTTCCAGCAACTTCTAGGAGGCGCCGCCTTACAGTACGGACGCCACGTGGAGACTCTGCCACGAGGAGCTCCGCCCAGAGCTGGCGGCGGTTCCGCCGTTGGGAATAGTCTCATGCGGCTGCGGAAAGCTGCTGACGTCGCCGCGGCGGCGCTGCGCCGGCGTAGAACCGTCACGACCCTCCTCCACATCTCCGACGACTAGAAATCTGGAAAAAAGAATAAAACAGAGAAACAAATGTCGAAATATATAAAAATTATATAATGTATATTTAGACTACCGGTAGAGTAGAGCCACCTGTCAAACCCTCCGGGAATCCTGGGAATCGCCGAGGAATCCTGGACGTCTCGGGCGGGTCTAACTGGAGGTGTGTTGAGGCTCTAGCCGGAGCTCTCTGGAGGCTTGGAATCGGCTCTCCAGCGCGCCAAGCCTGCAGGCACCTGTTTCGCGCATTCCTCCGAGAAACATTCAGGGCAGAGAGAAGACTGAAGACTCTATCTAATATAGAGAGAAAGGGACCTACAAGGCAAACGGCAAGTTGGGGACCACGGCCGCCGAGCTCCGGCGTTGACTTGGGGTTGCCGGGCGATTTGGGGACCAAGGCTGAGAGAGAAAGAGAGAGAGGGCGGTTGGAATTCCAGCAGAAATTTGTGTCCGGCCCTCGATTGAGTCGGCGGATCTATCTTCTGGGGATCGTCGATCAGCTATTTTGGTGGATCCCCTGTATCGTAATCTAGATGGGCTCATAAGAGAGAACTCTCTATTTCCCCCATTCCCTACAATTCGAATTCTCCCTCCCCCTTTCTCCGGGTTCATGGTTTTTGCAAAGCATGATAGAGAGAAAGAGAGAGAGAGAAGCCCTCTACTCTGCATTTTGGGGGATTTATACTGTGAGCCATAGGATCAATGAATAGACCAATCTGCATGAAAGTTTCACCAACTCCCGCGATAATCTTGATATAAACATTGTTTTATCAGAAAACTAGTAGATGCTGGTTTACTTTAAGGACCCATTTTCTCACAATTTTCTATAGTTACATGCATTCCATCACAAGGCCAGTAATCACCGTCGGCTGAAGCAGCTAAACAACAAAAATCGCCCCTTCTTGTTCTTCCTCTTTCTGTCCTTATCTTCTTTGAACCTGCAAGATTGAATCTTCATTCTCTGATACAGTGTTTAAAAATGGTAAAATGTTTTAGCTTTTTTTACCTCGATTCATTCAGTTGCAGATCATGTTTGTCCTCTGAGACAGAGGTGACTTGAGTCTCTTTCTCCTCTGAAGGTGGGTCTTTTACTATCATAGCAGATAGGTTCTTCCCCTCTCTGTCCCCATCTTCTTCAACCCTGCAAGAATGATTCTTGAATCTCCGACACTGACTATAAAATGGTAAATTTTTTAGCGTTTTTACCTTGACTCAATCAATAGCAGATCATGTTTGTACTCTGAGATAGTGCGCACTTGAGTTTCTTTCTCCTCTGACGGTGGGTCTTTTACTACCGTAGCAGATAGGGAGGACTTCTGGTATTTGAGCTCCTTGAAGGCAGCAATTACCTGGTTCATCATGCTCAAGGCATTCTCCACCTCTGGGCTTATTCTTCTGCCTCTGGAGTTCAACTTGCTTTCTGCAACCATCTGACTCTCATCAGAGATCAGAGAGGATTCCGACAAGATTGAATCTCCTTGGGTATGAATTACATCTGCAACCGTCAGCCTTTTGTCAGAGATAAGCATCTTATCCTGTTCAGGTGGGGATATCAGCGTGGCACAGTCTCTTTCTCCATGAATCACATCTTCAATCATTGAAATCTCCCCAGAGTTCAAACTCATGTTTGGCACTGACAAGGAGGGGTCTCCTCCTAGATGAACTATGTCTACAACTGCTGGAATCTTGCCGTAGATCAGCTTCTTATCATGTGACGGAGAGGTTTCTTCTTCTTCGGGGCGTAATCTGGAGTATAACTGACCCTTCAGAGCTTTGACATAGTCATCATCGGTAGCCGCCACAGAAGAAACCACCTGAAGAACCAAAGCACCAGTTTTTGTCCTAGATTTTTCAACTGGGTTGACAATTAAAATGCATTGAGAAAAATTCAGAAAAGACGGATCTTTAATTTTGTCCCCTTTGAAAAAAAATGGTTGACTTTTGAAAAAGTGAAGGTGAATGGGTTACTGAGTTGGTTTGATCGCTCAGATCAAGAGACTTGAGGAAATTTACACGGCATCGAGAGGTTAGAGGGTAAATTTGACCTTCTGATAGAGCTTGTATCCACTACCAATAAGCTGCCTAGAGATGAAGTTGATGAGAGATGGAGGCATGAAATCCACCTTTATGTCCAAATTCGCTATGGACCTGTAAATTTGCAAAATCACCCCTCATGAAACAATAGAAGAAAAATTAATCAAATTGCCCCATCTTCTCAAGGTTTTCGTCAAGATCTGCGAATGATCGTGACAGTCATGATTGCACACCCACCTGATCTTACTGCTGCTTCATTAGGGTGATTGAGCTTGATAAGCCCCATATTTTAAGACTTTTTTTATCAAAGTTTTGACAAAAAACTAGGGCAATGGGGAGGTCAAACTTCGTTCCCTATCTCTCTCTAAAATGTAAAAAACCCTCATATTCAATCTGGGCCCAGATTAAACCCTCATAGATTTCCATTGATCCTACAATTGTGATTTACTTATGATCTGCAATCAATCAAAAGGCCCCCAGGGGGCAATCGAGTGACTGATTGAAACCTTCGATCTTGACTGAACAGTTGGTCAAGATCAATCAATCCTTGGTCCTCATTTTCAGTATTACTGAACTAGCTAATCTTTCAATGAACAAAGAAACATCAAGGTATATGGTCAACCAACCGGAAGTAGCATTTTTTGGGGCCAATCTTCTGAAGAACAAATCCTCCAAGCACATCCATCCTCACCGAACTTTCTGCTGCTGGAATCCCATCTCTTGTAAATCCATGCGTTCTAAATTCGATCGATTCTTCATCTGGAATCTAGAAACAAAATCAATTCCCGAATTCAAGAAAGAAAATTAATAGCAAAAATTTGAAATGGGATGGCTACCGTTTTAATGAGAACAAATGCAAGATCTTCTTCCTGGTACTCAATCTCAAAGTAGTGGAGAACTACCTCTCTATCAGTCAATGGCCAGGGAACCTTCAATCTTTCTTCCGAATAATTTTTTCATCCAAAAACATAAATCAATAGACCCATTTTATAAAAAAATTTCTTTTGAAAATTGTGTTCTTGGGGAGAACTCATGGACAAACCTCATTAATGAGATTTCTTCCCCAACTCGAACTCGATTCAAGCAAGTAGACGCGACAATCTTGAAAGGGGGAACATTGAAGTAAGGCCACCTGAGAGTCAAAGTCAAAGCCAAGATCAAACCAAAATCTAAGTTTGAACCAGGATAAAGATCATTTACCATTTTTTATATAATGTTGTCTCCCATGAGACGCATAAACCTGAAAATTAAAAGAAAACCAATGCCATATAATCAACCGTTAGATTGTTCCCTTTGATATATACTTACAAACATCAATAGGTCCATCTGCAAATCCTTCCGCGAGCAATGTATGAAAGGGGGAGCCTTGGGGGCCTTCCCGGTACATTACCCGGATTTGATCTGAATCTTGCTTTACCTGGAAATCAATTTGGATAATAAATTATCGTGAACTGGTAAATAATTCTATCAACTAAATTAATTAAAAAATTAATGTTAATTTTATCAACTGAATCAAATTAAGAGTACTGATATTCACTGATATTCAGAAACTAAGAACACTGATATTCATTCAATCAAAGAAAGGGTTTTTCATTAAATAATTAAGCAAGAGCACAAGAATGAGATTTTCATAGGATTTCTTGATTCCCACCTTCCATTCAGCGTGCGAATCCTCCTGAGTCTTTGTTGAAGTGCTCCTCAGCATGTCAATGAAATTGAACACCTCTTTTGAACGGTTCTCCACAACGCTAAAGAGTTCTTCTGAATTCAATAACAATGAGATTTTTTTTCACGATGAAAAGGAAACCCAAAGATCAAAGAAACTAAAATTCCAAAAATCCAGGTTAAGTGTTTTAGACTGGCCTTCAGTTCCAGAGAAGGGAGAGCGCAGAATCTGAGTCTTGACGAGGAGCTTGACTGATTCTTCATTCGAGAGCCCATAAGAGGCCAGAGAAGTGTCCAATCTCTCTCTAGAGATTGTGATCTTCTTTTTCTCGGCCATCATCTAAGATTTTCCGGGTGAAGGTAATTGTCAAAAATAATATGGGGAATTCGCAACAAGTTCATCGGCTGAGCTAATTCGTACCCAGAGAAGACGAAGTACTTCGAACTGTAAAACCGAAAACAAAAGGAGAGATGGAGTACTTACGAAGAGAGGACCGTGGAGGAAGAATTAAGAGAGAGAGAGAGAGAGATCTCAGAGCGAGAGAGAGATGTATTTCAGCTTTTCTTCTCCTCGCAACAGAGAGAGAACATTCAATGATCAATAATGGAGAAAGAGAGAGAGAGGTCTTTTCTTTTCCGGGCAAGAGAGCAGGGGAGGGAGAGAGACCATTGAATGATGGGCGGCCAAGTGTAACGGGTCAATCTAAGATCAAGAGAGGAGGTCTGACCACGAGAGGTCAAGTGGGTGGACTGGCACGTCGTCTAGTAGGTGAAGAATCAGTCTTGAAATTGACCCTTCTCTCTCTCTCTCTCTGCATGGGTCCTCTCTCTTTCTCAATAAAGGAATTCTTGGAGCTTCTCTTGGGACTTCTTCATTCCTTCAGCATCATCCTTGCCAATTGGCTTCAACCCTAACTTTCCAAAGATTGTGGCTAGCTTATTAAAAGATTGCCCATTGACTAAATAATGCTTAATTTGTAATTCTCTACATTTTTCATATTCAAGTAATCTAAAAATCCTCATTTTATCATCTACTCCATTTAAAATTTTATCATCGTAGTTGACTTTTTTTACTCACAGCTGATTTTGCCATTTTGACTAATTTCACTAATCTATTTTCAAAGGTTTATACCTTGAGAATAATTGCAATTATAATGGATAAAGTTTCTAGTTTTCATGCTTACTAGAATTATATAATGAGTTTATGGAGACTTTCACGTGTCAGCAGACAGGTCAACACCCTTCCCAAAGCCAAACATCGTTCATATTTCAAAATGAGCTTTGAAGACCTAGGGTTGTGTATAAAATATGGAAGACAATGGTCAATCTTCAATTCATTTAGGGCAAGAAAATTTGAAGATTGATGTGTGCTGACTAAGTCACTATGTGCATGCATGCAAAAAATTCACTTCACTCATCAAGTGGATCTAATGCTTCATTGGAGGTTCTAAATTGACACTCTAGAAAGAAACAGACTCAAATGTTGAAAAGATTGATTCAAAATAAAAATCTCAACCTAGATCAAGAAGTCTCCCCCAACAATTTTCTTAAGGCCGAAAAATTCTCAAAGTCCACATCTCACCTGAGTAAATACAAGTTTTTGTTGAAAAAAACCATCTCTATCATCTCCTACTCTTCTCTCCATAATATTTTCCTCATTTTATTCTTTCTGATATTGAACACAGTCGAGATTTCTGCCCTAGGATCTATTCTATTCTCCACTTAAATTCTCCACTTCCTCCAAGGTCAATCATTGCTATCCTCCATCCTCTATATTTGAAAAAAGCTTTCTAGAAAAGTGACACTAATGGAACCGAGATAGTCCATGATAATTCTCATCTCCCCTTGTATTGTTGCATTAACTCTAGTAGTAAGATGTACACAATTTAAAGATTTTCCTTGGGTTAAGTTTCCTCTCAGGATAAATGTAACTGACTTCTTAGCACTATCCTCTACATCTCCACCATCTACATGATCCATATGCAAGATGTGGGAAAAATTATGAAATTATTCAAAGGATGACATATTTACTAAGAGGAGGGACTGGATTAGCTCGAAGGAGTTTTATCTTGAGATGATTTATACAAAATGGTATCTGATAACATGCATTTATAACTTGAATTCTTATCCTAATTAACTCATATTCATGCTTATTTTATGTGAATATGATGCATGTTATCATACTTTTTAGGAATTTTCTCCATTGGCATGTCATTTCACTAAAGTTGATATTTATGCATAAATTAGGGATAATTTCATGCTTCATAGATGATTAATCTTTTGTTAAGTTTAAACTAATAGAAGTTAATCTCTTGTATTGAATGATTTTTGACTTTAGTAAATGTTTGGAAGGATAATTTCAAGATGAATTTATGATTTAGAATGTTTAGTGAGAAATGATTTAAGTAAATTCTAATTCATCTTGATTTCTTCTTTCAAAATATATTTTAAATGACATGATATTAAAAAGAAAAGAATTTGTGATCCAATGGAGAAATTTTGGATTAAAAAGGAGTTGTATATTTTAAATTATGAATTTCTGAAGTTTTATGCCTTTTCTGATTTTTTATTTGATTTTTATTTATATTTTCTTTACTAAAATCACGAAAAAGGGAATTACTTACCTGCATATGCTGACGTGGCAAGTGGGCCCAGCGGCGAGCTGACACGTGGCGCGCGGGACCACCGCACGGATGCGACGTGGCGCTGAGGCCACGTGGCAGAGCCGTGGGTGGCGCACGCGAGGCGCAGGAGGCGCACAGGGCACGGCCACGTGGGCGCCCGTGTGGGGCGCCACGTGGCAGGAGGGGACGACAGTTGGAGGGTCCATGGGTATAGTGGGGCCCTAGTAAGAGGGGGGGCGGTAACGCAATTTACTCACATTTGCGCCCCCCTATTTAACCATGTTATGTCCCAATCTTTTCTCCTTGTGGGACTATGTTCCCACATGTTTTTACCTTTGCAGGACACGTGGCGACCCAGAGAACGTCAGATGCACGGGCGTTGATGGAGATTCGTCAATGCGGTGGACACGGAGTCCACCCGATCCCCATTTAGAGCACGTGCTCAAATCAAAGAATAAGTAAAGAGGACTTACCGCTCATCGCGCGACACGTGGACAGCTCGGGATGATCCCGATCTTCATCGAACGGACTGCATCGCGATCGCGATCGTGATCTTCCTCCATCAGACGGTGGACGCTCCTCACAATCATGGCCTACTTGATCGCGCGATAATGACCATCCATTCACCTGAAGCTCAATCGGACGGCTTGGAGGATTCGCGGAAGAACTCTATGATCGCGGTCCGATCGAACCGCGATCGCGGCGCAATCGAGCCGCAATCATGGCTCTTCCATCGTGGAATCAATGCCACGATCTCGGCGCAAGGTTTCTATTCAAAATGGCAAGAGAAATATCCAAGATCGAGGCCCGATCGCCTCGCGATCGTGGACCGATCGCCGCTTGATCATGACCACGATCAAGAGCGATCGTGGCTCCGATTGAAGTGGAATCAAGGCCAAATCAGCACGGGATTGAGGCCACGACGCCGCTGAATGGAGACCGCTTCCACAACGCTTCAAAACCGCTCCCACAACTGCCTCAATTGCCCACGATTTTGGGCTAATTTTTCCTTTAAAAACCTATGTATTCTCCCTTTGTTCTTGAACTTTTGATTGATTCGTGAAGGAATTAAGCAAACTTCGAGGAAGATCTCTATTTCATCGTGATCCCCCCGCGTTTGGACTCGATTGCGAAGCAATTGGAGCGGGATTGATTGCGAATTTCTCCTTGATTTCATCGAATTTTCCCCTTGAATTCCGAACGTCCGCGAGGAAGAATCCGAGCAAATTCGCTTCAATCCATGAGAATTGAAGCCCCATTCTTGCGGCAATCAGGTTAGTAGTGAGATTTGATCGATTATCAGGAGGTAATTTGAGTTTTTATTAGATTTAAAAGTTTAATTTTGCAAATTAGTTCTTAGTATTCTTTATTTTCCCCAAATTCGAGTCTGAAAAATTGTTCATTTTGAAAATAAGATATCTCTCTGATTATAATTCCAAATCACTTTATTTTGATTTCAGTGGATTCCTCTTTTCCTCAGCTTTCCGTGGATAGAAAATTCATTGAATTCCGAGTTCATTTGACCCTCAAATTTAACGTTTGACCGAGGACTGTTCATCTTTCATCAGAAGTCAAACGTTGACTTTCGGGGTCAATTACTTTTGATTTACAAATTAGAATTCAATAATTTTGATCTTTTTAGATTCATCTAGTTGTTAGCTTTCCATTGACATAGAAATTGCAAGATTTGGATTTCATTTGACCATTCAATTTGACGATTTCGTCTGAGGTATTAATTTCGGGGATTTTCTAATATTTGATTTTCAATAACTCATAGTAAATCCATTTCTTATCCAAAAATCACGAATTATATATCAATAAATTACATTTTCTCTCTAGTTTCAAAATATATAATTTTCGTAATCTCCTGTCTCTATTTAATTATCTGATTTTACAGAACACTTACTGTTGGTCAAAGTCAATGCTTTGACTCTGACTTTGACTTTTGATTTTTCTCTGTCAAACCCGAGAATTTAATTCTTAAAAATTCTTATTTATCTTATTTATACCATTTGCACTCATTACTTCTTATTTTTACTTATTTAAAACCCCTTTTAAACCTAAGTTTGACCAAGTCAAGTCTGCGATTAAAGTCAACCATGCTCTCTGTGGATCGACCTGATACTTACACATTACTTGATTTCATATCTTATCTTTGTGAGTTCGGTTTTTATAAATTTTGTTTGTCCAACGCTTTTGTGTTTTAACGACGCACGAAAACGACTCGTTAGTATCATAGAAAGGAAGCATCATTGGATCGTTGATGTCATTTGCTCTTTTTTGAGATTGGATTTTCTCTTTACTTGAGGGCTGATGCAATTTCACCAATGACATATTCAATTGACCAAATTTCTTCTTCCCATCTTGGTGGAGAGAACCTTATAAAACATATTTTTCTCAAATTGGAAATATTTTCTTTACATCCTGCAGTTTTTGGGTGTGTTGCATTGATTGAGAATATACATATATAGCATTGTCCTCAAAATATCAAGTGTGGTTTTTTGGTTATCCTCATACTCTCAAGGAACATCACATGTAATTATCTAAAATACAAAGATATGTACGTTAGTTTTAATCTCACCTTTTCTTAACATGTGTACCAAATTTTGCTCGAATACTTTGAACTGAAAACATTCTCTTCTGAATTCCATGTGGATTGAGAGCAATGTTTTCTTCATATCACCATGACATGGATTAATGCTTACTTTAAAATGGATGTCTACATGATAAAATTAGATTGCATGCCTTGGTCTAGTGCAAGTCAAATTATTTCATTTTGTGATTTAAGAAAGTTGAAGTGTTAACTACCTAATGTATGTTTATTTAGGTTTTTATGAATTTTAAATTAGGATTAATTATATTTTTTCATATATTTAACCTTATTAGTGTCAATTTTGTGATTAACTTTATCCCCTTTTTCTCACCAACCCCCATCAGATTTTTTTCAGTCTTGACTTTGTCGATCCTTATTTCTATCCTTTATAGAAATTTTTATTTTTTTCCTCAAATATTTTTCTCATTTCATCCTTCAATCTAACCAAGTTTTGAAGAAACATATGAGCAACCTTAGTTCTATAAATACGACCCATATTCATTATAATGCTGGATGATTTGATATTCTCATTTTTTAAATAAAAAAGGACTCATTAATTCATCACCATAAATTGTCAGCAATCATTTTTAATCACTTAATTCTTATCAATTCAAATGTAATAATAAACCATACTTCTTAAACTTTATTCCTAGAACTATCCCTCTCCATATTTATCTATCTTGGTCCACACCATTGATCCTTAATAAATGACAAAAAACCATCCTAAGGCATATCATGAACCACATTAAAAAGATTCAAAGGATAGTGAGATTGGGGGTGTATTATCATGGAACCTTGTCTGATAGATGACTTATCACAATGTTTTGAATCAACATAATACACATTCAGTGTCTCTAGTCTTCACTCACTCTAACACTATCCCGACCACCCAGAATTTTCTTTTAAATTGCTCGACTAAGTTCTATAAGAGTCATACTCTCTTATGATATTATCCAAGCTTGGATACTCTTTCAACTTGATGTGAACAGTTCCTTTAATATTATGATCTCACTGATCATGTATTTATGGACTAGTCTCTTTCACATGCTTCTTTGGGAGAGTCTACCTAAGATTATAAGATGAATTAAAAAACTTACAGTCTCAAGCAAAGTTGATGGGTTTTGTTTGAGACATTAGGGAAAGTTTGATTTATTCTTTCTTCAAGTATTTCTCAATTAATCCTATCATCTTCAAAAAATTTTATACTATTTGTTAAAATGACTAATTAGTATACGTTGATGAAATTTTATTGTCAAGGAGCCACCGTGATGATATATCTCACTTAAAAGGCTATCTTTAAGCTCTTTTTGTTATATAGATCATGAAAAAATTGAAGTATAATTGTGTATTTTCTCCAAATATTTTCTAGACTTGAGGCCATTGTCTCAATAAATTTATACATTGGACTTGATTTAGATGAGTAGACTCTTGGGTGGCAAACTAAAATTCTAGCTTGGTGCCTATGAGGTAAAATTTTGGGATGCTTGACCTTTTTGATATTTTATTAGCTTCGGATAAAAATTGACAAATTGATTGTTAAATGTGAATCATATAAATAAGTACGTATATTCCATTGTTGTCTCGTCAAGCCAATTATGCATGAACTTAGACATCTTCATTAGATTGGTGCTCTTCAAGTTTTTCCTAGTTTCAAAAGACAGTGATAAAATTCTCGAGGGAAATAAAAAGACTATGATACAAGAGGCACAATCACTTTTTCATTAAGTGTAACCAGTAGAGAATGAAGAAATTAAGGGAGGCCCTTACCATTTATGTATAGGGGAGTCCATCCAATTGAGATAGAAGAGGAGATGAAAAATAATTATCATATAAGACATTATGCTTGTAACACTCAGCTCAAGCATACTAATTGGAGAAGGAGAATAGAATTCCTTAATTACTATAAAAAATAACACTCAAATTAAGATGCGGAGTTCACATAATACAAATAATGGCTCCATCCAAAAGATGTGGTAATCATACAAGGTGGTATTAGTGCCTACACTAGTGTAGGAGTGTGGTATGGAAAGATTGAAACATGAGTGTGTGATGGAGAAAGCATTTGAACTTATATCCCTATCCTTTGGCCTAAATAATACATGAGTTTTGTGGTTAAATATGAAAATTTATCAGATTCAAGAAAAAAACAGAGTTTAATTTCAAGTTATTCATCATTCTACATGGATCATTTTAATACTCAATCATTTATAAAATATATGCACTCACTTAACAAGGTGGTATTAGTGCCTAGACTAGTGTAGGAGTGTGGTATGGGAAGATCGAAAACATGAGTGTGTGATGGAGAAAGCATTTGAACTTATATCCCTATCCTTTGGCCTAAATAATACATGAGTTTTGTGGTTAAATATTAAAATTTATCAGATTCAAGAAAAAAACAGAGTTTAATTTCAAGTTATTCATCATTCTACATGGATCATATGTATACTCAATCATTTATAAAATATATGCACTCACTTAACAAGGTGGTATTAGTGCCTACACTAGTGTAGGAGTGTGGTATGGGAAGATCGAAACATGAGTGTGTGATGGAGAAAGCATTTGAACTTATATCCCTATCCTTTGGCCTAAATAATACATGAGTTTTGTGGTTAAATATTAAAAATTTATCAGATTCAAGAAAAAAAACAGAGTTTAATTTCAAGTTATTCATCATTCTACATGGATCATATGTATACTTAATCATTTATAAAATATATGCACTCACTTAATTAAGTCTATAACTTATTAATCCTCATACTACTGCATCTTTGAAACTAGACCATCTTCAATGAAAAGGTGATAAACCTTTCTTTATGAGTGAGTCTGAGTTTTCAAAGAGTTTGGTGATTTAAAAGGTAAATTACTCTATATTTCTTAAAATAGCAAGCCAATAGTACATGATCATACCAATATAAGGACAATAATATTAATAATCTTTGAAACTTATTGAGGGCAAACATAAGAATTTACTCTCATCTTCTTCTTTTATCATCTAATTTCATAATCCTCCTCCTAATCATCAACATCATCATCATATTCTTGATTTTTTTCATCTTGTGATCCTCCTTCTCCTCATCATCATATTTTTCCCTTTTTACCTTTATATTGTCTTATACATCATCATCATAATCATCTCATAATAATCATCATCATTATTTTCTTCTTCTGATGATGATATATTTTCCTATCTTTCTCTTCATTCTTATTATTCACCATCATTTTATTCATGTAGATATCCCTTGTGATAACATATCATGTATGAAATTGTCAATCTTGTCAAAACTTGAGGATCCTCGTGCTTACCTTGGAGCCTTAATAAGGTAGTGCTCAATAAGCTCGTCAAATTTTTTATCAAAACATTGAACGCAGTGAAAGACATTAAATTGAACATTCAAAAATTTGAAGCACCAAGAATAGATGACCTTATTATCTATTCTATATGAACATATTATCTATTATAGAATAAAATTCATACTGACATGGATTATTTGAAAGGAGTTCTTTAAGTGTTTGGCCTCCAGCAGTATCCACATAATCTTCGGATGATTGGATATCCTCTAGAACACTCATCACCATGAGAGGAAGAGAAGAGAGGAGAGAATTTCTACTAGGCTTTGCATGGGCACCCTTGTTATGGTCGTTTTCAACTAATTTTTAGACTTTAGGTTTGTAAAAATTTTATAAAAACCCTAAAATTTATGTCTATATCCACCAACACCCTAATGATCCTCTAGATTTATATATCTTGTTAGTTAATGACTCCATTGACCCAATAATACTTATAGGTCTTCCTTATCAATTAAACTATATTATTATAGTTAATTAATTTACTAAGGATCAATTTAACCCAATCAACATATCGAGTCACTAGCTCATTAGGTGCCAAGCAACACCACATCCTCTAAGGAATATGAAGTATATCAGAACTCCTTCATGAAACCCTTCTATCATTGCTTACTGTGTACATATAATCCTTCATTTGCATGAGACTCATGAATAACTTAGGATATAGTTAACTGTTAAACCCTAATCAATCACCCAATTTAGTATTGATGGGAGTAGGAAATCATCGAGCAAAACTTCTATGATATTTCTTCTACCTTAGCTAAGGATTTAATCGCATATCATTCCAAGAGTTGATCCCTTCTTGACCACTCAATCATCTTCGATGACCTCATATCTAATCTATGATGTTTTAGAGATCCCATTGCTAGGGATCCATAAGTCATAGTCTAAACACGATCATCCATCCACAAGATATCTTTGGTGTATTAGGTCAAAGGACCATGTATACAACCTGTAATATGAATCAACTGGATCGATAGTTAGATATAATACCATTTAGGAATTCATACAGATCAATTTAGTGAACTCTTTCTCCAAAGAGCACCCACTATCTATCCTTGGTGTCTATACACCGATCGCCACAAGATCAACTATACTCATCACATGAGTTTGGATCAAACAGTGTTATATTTGTCGAATAATTTGATATCCTTCTCAAATATCCCCATGAATAGAAATATGTAGAACATATGTTTAAAGACTAGTGATCACTGCATTATGATTTCATCATAATTCACTTTGTCATTATATATGCTCATGGACTTTATTGTAAACATCACATAAGAATGATAATGAATAAAAGTTCATTTCAATGAAATATACATAAAAGATGAAATTGTGATTGGCTTGCAGGCCATATAATTTTCATCAAGTAGTACCGTTGAGCTCTTTCTATCAATTATGGATTTTAGGCATATGATAAACCTTGAGCTAAACATATTTTTTCACATTCAATACATTGGATAGGGTACCAATTGTATTTGTTGTTGAACTACAGTTCTCCCCATGTTTTCATGTTAGGGAGTCCATTCCCCAAGACCTTTGATTTAGTTCAACCTCCTTTTTAGATAAAAAGATAAACAAAATTAGACACATGAACGATAATTTTGATTTACTTTCTACATTATTTTTTTGTTAATGAAACATGAGAAATGGGCAGATGGTCTTCACTAGATCTTGGGAAAGGCTTTGGCAGAGACACTGTTGTCCACTTTCAGTTTGCTTATCCATGCTAGAGTCAGCACCACATAGAAGACGAGGGAGATGAGCCCACTGCACAAAAGCATCAATTGGACAATATAACATGTATTGAAGAAATAAACCCAAGCATTACTTTTTTAAAAAAAAATTCTGATTAAAAGTAGTTTATTGAAAGTTATTTATAGCAGACTTTAATACGAAGAACTTGCATTTTTGGCCGCGGAGCTGAAGGCTTCCTTGTGACTTATTTCAGGGTTGTTGGCCTTTATTCTTTGTATCTCTTCCCTGCCGTAGAACAAAAGAAAAATAAGAGAAATAAAATAAATTAAAAATATAAACGAATTCCCATAATTCATTTGACTGACTTAATGAATCTGTTATAGGCAGACGGAACGCGCTGTCTCTTTGCCGGTGCTGCCCAAAAGAAATAAAACCCATCACGAATTTTTCTAGTTTTTGATCATCAACTTTGATAATCATGGTCTCTCACGATGTCTGATAAGAGCTGGGTTTTGACTGTCTTGAATCACGTTGCTGCCACTTGAAGGAGAAAACTCGCATTCAAAATTGTCGTCCTGTAATTTCCATCAACATGAAACTATTTTTAGGGTTTCGATAATTGGCTCGGAGAGGCTGAAAGACCTACGTACTTCCATGTAGAAGAAGAGAAGTCCGGCGCAGTAGCCACATCTAACGGTGACAAAGCTGAACGAGCTGTTGGACGGGACGCTCACCTGATTCACGAGAAGAAAGTTAATGGTGGGTTTAGAATAAATAGATAGACAGACTGGCAGATAGATAAGATAGATGGATGGATAGCCAGGTCCAAAGACAGATAGGTAGATCGATATGTAGATAAACGGATAGATGCATTGCTAAGATGGAAGGATAGGTTCATAGATGGATAAATAGGCAGATAGATTGGTAGATGGGTAGATAAGTAGAGATAGATGGATAGATAGATAGATAAGATGGATGGATACCTAGCTAGAGGGAGATAGATATATAAATGCATAGATAAGATGGATGGATAGGTTGATGGAGTATATAGCTAGTTAAATATGTAATATATAGATACATACATGCATACATACAAACAAACATTCACAGATGGGCACATAGATGGATAGATAAAAATGTAAGAATATATTTCATAGTTAGATGCATAGATAGAGAGATTGAAAGATAGACAGATTATTGGAACATTAGATATATAGATAGATATACAGATATATAGATAGATATACAGATATATAGATAGGTAGATATATTGGCAGGAAGGATATAGCGGTAGAGACAAAGAGAGACAAAGAGAGAGAGAGAGAGATCTTAATTATTTCTTATTTCTTATTTCTCTATAAAAATAACATGGAATAGTATTCTCCATGGAATACTGTTCAGTCCACCCTTGCGACGGAGTGACACCTCGACAGGAAGAAAGTCCAGGATCATGTCGTGAAAAAGATTCCTGGTCGTGCATTTCATAGCCTGACCATTGATATTTCGCACTCGCTAGAATAGAATCCGCCGCATATTATTGCAGAATCTTCCTAGAAACAACAAATTGGTAGGGAAAGAAAGGTCCGATGTCTTGGAAGCTTCGCAATTCTTTTATAAAGAAAGAGAAGATCTGAAATTTCTAATTATATTTTTCTTTGCCGAGAGGCCAAAAGATAAACAAGTAGAGAAGATGTGCGGAGACGATAAAAATATTCGCATGTGCGGATCCAGGATCTCTTCTCATCTTTAGCTTCATGTGTATCAATAATTCTAGCCCGGGAGCAAAAACTTGAAACAGGTAAAAACAATGAGCCGAGAATTTGTCGTCTTAAGAGGATAAAAGAATCCCATCTCTGGGACAATCCAGTATAAGACGAAGGAGTATCCCTGACAAACATCAGTGAAGATCCATGATTTCTTATTATTCTAGCCCGAGAAAGAAAAATACAAACATCAGTGAAGATCCATGATTTCCTATTATTCTTTTATCCTCTTAAGGGGATAAAAGAATCCCAGTTCTCGGACAATCCAGTATCAGACAAAGGAGTATCCCTGATAAACTAAGTGAAGATCCATGATTTCTTATTATTCTAGACCGAGAAAGAGAAATACAAACATCAGGAAAAGATGAGCTAAGAGTCGCCCTTTTAAGGACTTGAGAGGAGGATCCATGACAATCTAGGTTAAGATCCATGATCTTATATTATCTTGAGCTTCGTGGGTATCAATTATTTTACCCCCAAGAGAGGAACCTAGAAACAAGTAGAAAAAACGAACTCAGAATTGCCCTCTCCAGAGCTTGAGAGGACAGAAGAATCCCACCTCTGTGATAGTCCAACATCAGATGAAAAGGAGGAAGAGTTGTGGAGGGAAAGAAGGGTGTTGAAGAAATACCGCCAAGATGGTGTTGCAGAAGTTGCAGTGGACAAATGGAGATGTTCTCCGGTGTTTGAAGATGGAAGGACATGTTGAGATTGAAGACGGGGAGGGAGCTGCAGGGCAAATGGAGCTTTAATGGACATCTTCAAGTGGGGTTGGGAGTTGATGTTCTAGGGAATTTCATATGGATTTCTGTAGAATTGTTGTGGACGCCTTGACTTTGAGTGATTCTTAATAGAATACATCGGTTATCTAAGGGGCCTATTGTCTCAACACCGCATGGAGAGAAATGAAGAGACCATGGGGAGTTATATAGATGGATAGATGGATTGGTAGAATGACCGACGGACGGACGGACGGATTGCTAGATAGATATGTAGATAAATAGATAGATGAACGGATGTATAGGTAGATGCATGATAGTATAATATAGATAGAGGGATGGATTGATTGCATACCTTTGATAGATAGATAGATCAGAAAAGATGAGATAGATAAGAAAGAAAGAAAGAAAGAAAGAAAAATAGTTAGAGAGATGTACCGACGAAAAAAGATAAGATTAAAATAAGGTAAAACTGACAGATTGATAGATTGATGGATTACATGATTTAGATAGCTAAATGAAAAAGGATAGGACAAGAAAGAAAGAAAGGTAGTTGGATAGATAGGAAAAAGAATTATCTTTTGACTGATAGATTGATGGGTATAATGGTTGCGTGGATAGATAGATCACATGATATAAATGAATAGATGGGAAAAGATAGTCGAAGAAAGAAAGAATATTACTTAGATAGATAGATAATTAAGAAGAGATAGATAGCATAAGATAGGAAGGAAAGATAGATAGCAGATACACAGACAAATAGATAGGGTAGGATGGGATAGGATATACAACAGATAATTACTGCTAGATTGATAGGCAATTAATGAGGTGAGTAGATGGTGCATTTGAAAGATAAAATATAAGTAGTAAATTGCGGGATAGATACCATTCCACACTTCCATGCAAATAAGTTTCAGATTGAAGAATAAGATCAATAATACGTCAAAAGAGTAGTAATTCAGATTGATTTGACAGATGAGAAACGTGAATAGGCCTACAAAGAATATTCAAAAAGCTACGGAAACCTGTGGGCATTCCTGTGACGTTAGTCACCAAATGAGAGAGAGATGACAGGCAGTCGTTATTATAAAGACATGTGGTCATGAACAGTGGAGATGAGCTGCAAGAAGATAACAGTGCTTTGAATGAATAGTCTAAAAAAATAAACCGTGCGGGAGACCCCAGATCTAGAGAGATAAGAAGGTCAGAGGTCAGAAAACCTTTGAATAATGGAACAGTGAATGCAAGCGTTCCATTTGTTCTTCTTTCCGGCCTCGAAGAGTGAAAAAAAGAAGAAGACAAATATTGACAGTTTTGACCGTTTTGTGGAATATGGTGAGTGAGCATGATAGGTGGATTTAACAGAAGGGTGAATCCTTGTGTTTTATGGCGTGTTCGCCCCGAGATGTATGGTTTTCCTTCACCTCTCTCTTCATTATCTGGCATTTCGGTTCCATGGGTAGCCCATTACTGCTGATGAGTGTTTCAGGGCTTATCTGGAGCAAGTGGGCTTTATGAATGAGACGAAGATGATGATGATGATGATGATGATGAAGTATTAAGAGGAAATGATAGGACAGGACGTTTAGGAATGGTGAATAATGAATAGAGAGAGACAGTGCGACAGAGCGACAGAGAGAGGGACAGAGGGAGAGAGAGATGCAACTGGGTTGACTTAGGTTTTGTGAAGGCATGAAGATCTGAGAGAGAGTGAGAGAGGAGGAGGATAAGGAGATCGATGGAGGGTTAGTTAAGGCAGAGTGAACCCAATCATGATCCACCCTGCATTTGTGGATACCATGTTCAGATCTAGGTCGCCCTTGGTAATCCATAAATAGCTCCGATGTGTAGATTGTTCTCTCTTTCCAACGTTGAACAGTCTAACACGGCACCATCGCCAATTCGCCGGACAGGACTTTCCGCCGGAAGACCGCAATTATCATATTTTTTATGGTTCATTTATTGAGAAGGTAGCTTTCTCTCTTGATTGAAGCAATAGATGAGCCTTTCAAGCGACGAATGCGGGAGCAGAAGCAATTTCCTCTCTCTTTCACTCTCTCTCTCTCTCTGTGTGTCTGTCTGTGTCTCTGTCTTTCTGTCTCTCTTCTAAGGACCATCACAATAATCTCTGTGTTTTAACCATGGCTGCAGTAATCACCTTATCCCCACCCTTCAATGAACGACGGAGTTCTGAAATGGACGGCGGGCAATGATTAGGTTCTCTCTGCGTTAACGAAAGCATCCATCACTCAGCTGATTTCTCTCTGTCTCTCCCCCCCTTTTCTCAATGCTCTTTGGCTAAAGATGGCCGTAGTCTAGTATGCCCTCTCTCTCTCTTCTGTGTGTAGACTGATGAACAGGAGTGGAAGAAGCACTAACAACGACTCTCCGAGTGTGTTCGGATCATCAAATTAAGTGTGCTGTCATGAAACGACCAAATGAATCAAAACTTGCGGACACGCTATTTTGTGTTTCTTGTGAGGCCTAAAAACTCTTCAAGGTTCCTCTTCATGTGGGTCGTTTCATTGATTCTCTTGCTCGTGGACACTATAAAGGTCATTCAATGAAGTGAGAGTGCTCCCTCAATCTTTCCACTCATGAAGATGGTAACAATGCACGATGCAAGACTATGATGCATGAGGAGAAGCCGCCCAGAATTGAGACAATATTTCTAGTGGGCATTGATAGCGTTGTTCCCCTCTCTCCGATGATGATTTATAACATGTCATTGATTTGTTCATTTATATCATTATGAACAGATTTTAATGCATAATTCTTGTTAATATGATGCATGTTATCATGTTTTTATGATAGTTTTTGCATTCATCATCTCATTCTACTCATATGCTCAACTTGCATCTATTAGAAAATATTGTAGGTGTAAACATGAAAATTTAGAGAGAGAGAACGAGTGAGAGATTTGAAGAGAGGAATATTGTAGGGAAAGATCGAGGTGGAGGATAGAAATGAGAGGGAGAGAGATAGAGATCAACATTTTGAGAAAAGGGAAAGAGAGACACTTACAGAATTTATGAGATATTGATAGAGAGAGAAATGGAGATTCAAGTAGAGACGAGGAAATTTGGGGTAGAGATATAGAACAATGAGACTTATGAGAGTGGGTGATAGGGAGATGTGATTAATTGAGGCTAAGGAGTAGAAAAGGAATATAGCTTTGATGGGAAATTCATAGATAGCAGATCGAGACAAAAGCATTGAGAGAGGTTTTATAAAATTCTGTATACGCAACAAATATATCCTCAATGAAGTCAACATACAACAAGAACTCTGGGAGAATCCCCTTGGACTAGTTTGTTCATTCGCCAGCCTTTGGACTAGAGGATGAACAATGTCCAGTTTGTTATTGAAGAATGGACATTTGACCCCCCACCAGCAGAAAAACCCACCTAGGATTTTGAAACCCTAGATATCATGGCAGTGCCCTCTGAGGGGTGATAAAGGGGATGACATTTTTTTGTAAACATGATTAGAAGAAGATCATAGAGGCTACTACGACACCCTGGAAAGACCAATTGGATGGATGGCCATCATCACACCTTAAAGGGGAGACCTGGCCAATTATCATTGCACCCTGCTATGGATGTGTGTGATCTTCTGATGCTACACTGTGGTTACACTCATCCCAAGCTGCCATCACAAAGAGAAGGTTTTTAAATCTTCCCCAAGTATAGATTGAGGCCAAAGATTGGAATTTTGTGGCAATATAGACATCACATATGAGAGAGCAAATGGGGACACTAAAAACGATCAATTGAAATGATAGTCGAAGGCTTTCAAGGGAGTGCAATGAATGTAGGACTGAAAGTGGAAAGCATTTATCGTCCTAGAGAGAAGACCTAGGAAAACCTAGGGAGCATACTTTGAAACCATGATAGAGAATACCGATAGTGAGTTTTTGGGCCCTATTGGGATCTGATGTTTTACATTTCTGAATGAAAATATTGAAAATCTCACCTTAGACATGTCCCTCTATGTCTTCGTATCTTTAAGATTAAAATATTTAACCCCATAGAAGTTTTTAAAAACGAACATACTTATTTTTTTCTCGTCTCATCTTTGTTCCTTGTTCTCTTTTTTTCTTTCTTGTTCCCAATTGTACCTTCATATCTGACATGGTTTCATAGGGAGAGGTTCAACCATAGATGCATGCAAGAAATGGATTAACTATTGTATCAAAAATATTAGTCACATAAATCTTGTCTACTTGAGATTTTTGGGGTTCTTAAAGTTTTGTGAATATGATCCATCTTGGTTGGACTTATCATTGTCTTAGTACTGTTGGAAGTGTGGTCATTGATAAAATGAGTTCTCTATGTGATTTTCTTGCCTAGTTCATGTCATCATGATGTATGCTATCATGCTATTATCTTGTTTTCATGAATCTTTTGCGATTTAGCTCAAGTTCTAAAAATGCATTTAAGGCTAATTTAATGCAATTAATGAGTTCAAATTTTTTGGATAAAAGTATCTTATTTTTATCCCAATTTATTGATACTTCAAAAATCAAAGACTTGAGAAGATTGAATTTTTTATAATAAGAGAAAATGAAGAGATTTTGATCTAGATTTGGTTTCTAAGTTGCCTTAGTTATTTTCTTGACCAATCTTGGGGTATTTATGAAATTACCCTTTTATTATCTTTTAAATACATGGTATTGAAATTTCAGAAGATTAAATTCCTGATCCAATGAAGAAAATTTGGTGGAAACAATTTTGCATTTTGAAAGGTAATGATTTTTTAAGGGATTTTTTGAAATTCTTGGAGATTTTTAGGAATTTATTTAAGAGGAGGACAAAAATCATGGGATCCATCTTGGCACTCAATTTGGTACATGTGTTACATGGCATGCAACCAACGTGGAAAGTAGATGTGCTAGTGGTTTTGGCATGCAATTATTCAACATTTGTGTATCACATTGTGAGCTCACAAGTGGAACTTATTCAATGCTTGCATGGTGTGGTGATTAGAGAGTGATTATTGTTAATGATGCCCAAAGGACTCATCAATTTTCTAAAACTGCTTTCATGTTTATGTGCATTGTGAAAATTTTGAATTTTCTCTGAGCAAGACTATGTGCATTTTCACATTTTGCGATTAATATAAGCCATCTAGTAAGAAGAGTTGTAATGACTCAGATTGATGGATGTCAGGTGACTTTTATAAAGGGTGACATGACAAAATTTGTATGGTGTGTTGGAAATCTAACATGCTTATCACAATGTAACACATGGCAAAATCTTGGCACTCGGATCTTGATTTGAAAATTAGAATTATAGCTTCCATTTTGTCTTCAAATGGCAAGATAACCCTTAATGTGATTCAACATGTACTTGATAACTGTAAAATATAAGTTACATTCATGCATCTTTAAGTGTTGATAAAGACTATAACAACAAGAATATAGATTTCTATATGTCTGAATGTAGTGAAAATATGACTTTCTTATCGTGCATCATGTCGTATATTTTTATTATATTATGAGACTAAACTCACTTGACGTCTTGAAAGATAAATGGTTAAATTCTCACATTTTTCATCATTAGGCTACTTGTGTTAAGATCTTACTTATTTTATCATCTCTTAGGAATACATTTTTATTTAAGGCTCTATATTAATTCGATGTCATCATTTTCAAGCTAATGTCTCTAGCTTGTC
Source organism: Lemna minuta (assembly GCA_024174645.1). NCBI lineage: Eukaryota > Viridiplantae > Streptophyta > Magnoliopsida > Alismatales > Araceae > Lemna > Lemna minuta. The sequence goes on from CM044106.1 coordinate 20,594,336, forward strand.
TATTTGATTTATCTCTTTCTTTATGTCCAATATGTGCTTGATTAATTTGAAATATATATGTGGAAAATGAAAATGAGATAATGATCTGAGTTAAAGAAAAGAAGAGAGGAGAAGAAATACATATAGGGGAGATGAGAGAGAGTAACGAATCTAGAATTATAAAAATGCCATTATGGGCCATATAAACTCACACTCCCCCTCAAGCTGGAGCATAGAGATCAAACAAGCCCATTGACGAGACTTAACCATATGGTCGTTAAATACACATGATTGAGTGTCAAAATGAAGTCCTAAACTTACCAATTTATGATTAATCAATATAATTGATTAATATAATGGTAATTAAGGGTCGAATCCATAGAGAATTAGGGAAATTTGAGATATATCTTTGAAATTTGGTCAAATCGGACAATGAATTGAGGTTAGAAATTGGGCATTTTAGTAAATTAAGAAAGATAACTCAATTGCGATTCCACGGAATCAAAAATCAGGTGATTTGGATGAGAATTCGCTGAGTAATCGAAGTTTGAAGTTAGGAGAAAAATTCGTATCGTGAAATGATTAAAAACAGAAATTAAACTAAAATTAAACTTAATCTACGATTCAAAATGTAAAATTAACACTAAATGATAAAAGATTATGATGAAAACACGCAATCTAACCCAAATTAGCCTTCAAAATGATCCAATTAATCGTCGGATGCATGGCTTTTCATTCCGAGTTTTCGAAGACGAATTTTGAAGTTCAAGATGTGAATTCTCCTTTCTCTTTCAATCAAACTTTGATTTCAAGTAGTCCTTGGACACGGAAATGGGTCAAGAATACAAGGAATCAAACGGTACATGAATCAGGTGTCTAGACAGTTCGAATTTCTCAAAAATTCACGGGCAAGTTCTTCCGTCGCGAAGAACTGCATTTAAAAGAAACTGATTTGGGTGCAGCTGTTCGATGAAGGGACCCATCGCGATCAACGGTCGCGATGAGACTTCTGTCGATCGAAACGGTATGATTATATCGCATCCATTCAATCTATAATTGAAGGTCGAGATGAGTCCACGTAATGTGTGAGAAGAGACGTGTTGCTTCCTCTCGTTCGTCGGATCTTGATCGGGCGATTGTGATTAAATCATAGATCCATCGGATGCGTTGAATATGGACTGTTATAACTCCCTTGATGGAGGTCTAGGATGATTTCACTTAAGCCGGAATTGAAGCACGTGCTTTGATTGAGATCAGGTGGATCTCGCGTCCACCACATCTACGCGTGTTATTCCACGTGATCTCGATCCAACGCTCCATGCTGCGCCACGCGTCCTGCAATCAAAGAAAACGAAGCGAATAGTCCCACACGGAAGAATTTAAGAGATAATGTCGAGTATATAAACTGTAAGAGTTATAGCGGTTAGCTTAAATTCCTCTATGGAATGCTTATAAGTACGATAACCTTAATAATACAAGTAAATATAAATATGATGACCCCGTGCCACGCAGGCACTCGCGCGGTCCGCGTGGCGCTGCCACGTGGCCTTGAGCGCCACGTCGCATCCACGTGGGCTCGCGCGAAATATACCCCCTTTTTTCCATTTATTTAATGTTTTAAATGTTTTAATAATCGAAAATAAACTGAAATAAAATCAGAAAAATTCTAGAAAATTCTATAAAATTGGAAAAATCATAACTTTCAAAATACAACTCCAAATTAAGTCAAATTTGTTTTGTTAGATCAGAAATTGAATAATCTAACATTTTAATTAATTTAATACATTTATGTATCTTATAAAATAACTTTATAAAAATACATAAATGTTAATAAATATCTTTTCTCTTATATTTTCATCATGAAACATGATTATGATCTCAATTATAATTTAGGATTAAAAGATTATAATGTTTTAATTATGTATAATAATCCATAATTAGTGTATTTTTAGATCATAACATGAATGAATACAAAATGATAGAAATATACTTAAAATATGATAACATGCATGTATTTGGAATGATTAATGCCTTTAATTGCATTAATAATCATGTAAATTAATGTAAAAATAGCATGTTATCACCCATCATACGAGAAATGGAGTTGTAAGAGGACGTGCTTAGTCCTTTTGTTAGAATGTCCACCAGCTGATGGGAAGAGCCAACATAAGGAGTGGTGATGAACCATACAAGTACTCGATGGCAAATAGCTTGGCAATCAATCTCGATATGCTTGGTGCATTCATGAAAAGTAGGATTGTTGGCAATAAAGATTTCAGCTTGGTTATCACAATACATGGGCATGGCACCCTGTACTAGAAAACCAAGCTCCTCAAGAAAAGAACTTACCCAAAGCATCTCACAAGAAGATGCTTTGTGAGTGTATATGGCAATGCAATGGGCGTCAGATCAGAGCACAAGGTCGAGGAGTCAGCGAGCAGAAGTGCAGAGACTGGAGTAGAGATCAGAACTGGCAACGTCATTGGTGGCATGAGTGGTGAAGAAGTAGTAGAGTCAAGTAGTGGGGTAGGAGATGATGATGGAGATAGTGATAAGAGAGGAGCAGGATCCATTGGAGTAGGTAGATGAGATGTGTTCGCTGGAGAGGAAGAAGAGGAAGAGGCAGGTATAGGGGATGAAGATGATGTTGGAGGTGGAGTAGATAAGGAGGGGAAAGAGAAAAAGGGAGTAGACTCAAACAATGTGACATCAGCAGAGGCAATATACTTGAGTTGATCTAGAAAATAGAGCCGATAGCCTTTTTGCGTGCATGAGTAGCCGAAGAACACCCCTTTGACAGAATGAGGTGCCAACTTGAATGTATTAGAAGTGTAATCATAAATGAAGGCCACACAACCAAACACCCAAGGAGGGAAGGCAAAAAGTTCACGATCAGGGTGGAGACAACGAAGGCGTATGTCACCGCCAAGAGGTGACGAGGGCAACCTGTTTAAGAGGTAAGTAGAGGTAAGAAGGGCATCAGACCAAAGAAAATGGGGAACTCTCATTTCTACCAAGAGAGTGTGAGTCATGTCGAATAGGTGACAGTGTTTGCCCTCGGCAACATCCTTTTGCTGAGATGTGTGAGAACATGTGGTTTGGTGGAGGATGCCACAAAAGATGCATAAATCCTATAAAGTCGTCTGAACAAATTTGAAAACATTTTCAGTGCAGTAAATTTGGGAGGGTTTTAGAATATTGAGTGGAGATTTGTTGAAAATTTTGATGAATAGAGGGCAGAACATATGTGCAGTCTTTAAGAAGATATACCCAAGAGGCACGAGAGAAATCATCTACAAAAATTATATAATAACGAAAGCCCAAGATTGATGGCATCTGAGAAGATCCCCACACATCACAATGAACAAGATCAAAAAGATATTTACTTTGAATAGAGTCTAGATGGGGGTAACCAACCCGAAAATGTTTGCCTAGTTGTCATGACTCACACTCAAAGGAGGATATAGAAATCCATGGGAGAGCTTGGCAAAGTTTGGAGATACTGGGGTGACCAAGTCGTCGATGCCAGTGGAGTGAAGAATTGGTCGAAGAAAGGAGACAAGAGAGACCAATTGGAAGATGATCGGGGACAAGCTCATAAAGTCCATGTCTAATCTCACGCCCCAAACCAATCCTCTTCCTCGTTTGCAAATCCTGAAAGGTGCAATGGTAAAAAAAGAATGAGACGAAGCAAAATAATGCTTTGGTGATGGCGTTGATAGATAGGAGCTTGAAGGAGAATTGGGAGCATAAAGGACTTGAGATAACGAGAGTGAGGTGGTCGGATTGGCCTCACCATGTCCCACAACAGAACATGCATGACCATCCGCAATACAAACAAAGGAAGGTTGCGATAATTTGGAGAAGCGAGTAAGTAGGGATTGTGTACTTGACAAATGGGCAGATGCCCCCGAGTCAATGATCCAATAGTCAGACGAAGAGGCAAGTAAGGTAGTACTTGAGCTAGAGGTGAATGCATGATGTGACGAGTGAGCTGGAGGAGCTGCAGGCATCACCTGAAGCTTCATAAGATGATCATAAACTTCCCGAGATATAATCATCAGACTCGAGGATGAAGAGGAAGAAGCATTAGTAGAGGCAGAATTGGCAACCTAATCAAGTTTGCCAAACTTTTGTCAACAACAATTAGAACAATGATTAGTCCATCGGCAATGCTCACATGGACGGAATGACTAGCCATCATGCCCTCAACCACACCCTCGACCGTGCCCTCGTCTACCATCTGTGGGGTGCCCATTTCCCTTGGAATTGGAAAATAGCAATGTTGTAGAGTCAGATAATGTAAGGGGGGGAGGTGTAGGTGATGGTAAAAGAGGAGTCCCACTTGACACTCAAAGAGCAGAAGAGAAGGTCGTGGCAAGAGTCGGAAGAGGAGTCTCGGTCAGTATAGATCCTCGAATATGAGAGGAGATCTAGGTGTCAAGGCCTCCAAGAAAGATAGCAATAGTTAGGTCCTCTCGAATACAATGTTGAGTCATAAGATTAGTCGTATACAGCTGATACAGGTCCAACTGAGTGAGAAGTCCATGAATGCTAGTATAATATTCTTAAAGAAGATGCCCTGACTGCTTCGCCTTAAACAACTGATCATATACCTCAATGATTTGGGAGATATCAGACTCATTCATCCCAGATAGTTTTGGTTGGTGTAATGAGCTGCATAGGCTCACTAATCGAAGGAATCGCCAACTTGAGCAGTCATGCATGACGGCTTGTTCCTCGATGAACCACGTTGTACGACTAGGATCCCCAAAATGGGGGAGGCTCGTTTGTGAGAAAAGAGAGACAACCATGAATTTGTAGAGATGTTAGAAGCTGGTAGACCAAGTGACATAGTTTGTCCCGTCGAAGATAGTATAGGGACTCTCAAGATGGTTGACGAATGCATTCATCAAAGAAGATGAGGAAGCAACAATTAGTTGTAGTGCTTCATTAGGAGTAAAGATTTGTGGTAACACCAAAGTAGGGGGCAATGTTGGTTTCATTACCGGAGTAGAAGTAGGGACCGTCTAGTTTTTTGGGGGTAGTGTGATAGCAGAAGAGGGAGAAATGGGTAAAGAGGTCGATAGAAACTCCTTGTTCATCATAATCGTAAGCCTTCGAAGATGACGCTCCGGAAACTAACAGTTTTCCAAGAAAATGGCAAGATTGAAGACTTTAGGCCATCATTTTTGATTTTCTTTGACTCAAAATAGATGTTTTCGATACTTTTGAATCTAATGCAATAGGTTTTAGATCGATTCAACTTCAAATGAGAAAGATACGCTTGATTTAAGCTGACTGCACGGAGAGATCTACCGAAGCAATGAAGAGCGATGTGCGGGCAACGACTGTAAGTTCCGGCACTACCACCAGGAACCCTAGGTCATTGCTTTGATACCATGTGGAAAATGAAAATGAGATAATGATCTAAGTTAATGAAAAGAAGAGAGGAGAATAGATACATATAGGGGGGAGGAGAGAGAGTAGCAAATCTAGAATTATAAAAGTGACATTGTGGGCCATATACACTCGCAATGTATAAATTTAATTTATTAACATTTATTATTTTAACCAAAATCATAACCCTTTTGCTTCCTAATTTGATCGAATTTCAAAAGATCTCTAAGTCAACCCTAATTATATTTTGACTTGCCCTTTGTCATGTACTAAATTAAATTACATAATTATTGTTAATATGGAACCTATATTTTTCCTTTAGATTTGGTGCACTAGATTCCCTCTTTGATGTATCAGATTCTCATTAATAGTAATAGCCTTTTAAACTTCAGCACATATAAAAATTTATAAAGGAAGTTTTCTAGATAAATTGATACAAGTTAATAGATTTTCCCCCAAAAAATCTCTATTTGCACACTCTTATCATGCAAGAACTAAGTGTGAACAAATTAGTTTCCATTTTTTTCTCATCACTAGTCAACTTCATTGTATCTACCTCTTGGATTAATTTTGTCTTGAAAGAATTCATGTTCCTGGTTGGAATTGATTTTTAGCATAAGTGCCTCCACTTTTATCTATTGAGCCCTTGTGATTTTTGAAAAATCATTCCATCTCCCTTAAAGACCTCTTTGATTCATATAGATTCAATTGACTCACTATCTTTATAGAAATATTTTCCAAGCTTGGTCTACTCTAAAAGAGAATGCTTCGTCAAAATCCTTAAGGTTGAACTGATGGATATTATGTGGCCTATAAGTCAATCACACTTCCATGTATCTCATTTAAGTTCATTGAAATGAAATTTCTTTATTGTCATTCTTGTGTGATATTTGCAATGAAGTCCATGAGCATATAAAATGACTAAGTGAATATTGATGAGATCATATTACAGTGATCACTAGTATTTAAGCATATGTTCTAAACATTCTTATTTGTGTGATATCCGAGAAGGAAATTGAATTATCTAGAAAGAATAATACTATTTGATCCGAATTATATGATGAGTATGGTTGATCTTGTAGCCATCGGTGTGGAGACACTAAGGATAGATAGTGGGTGCTCTTGGATAAAGAGTTCACTGAATTGATCTATATGAATTCATGAATGATATTATACCTAACTCTCAATCAAGTTGATTCATGTCACGATTGTGTATGTAGTCCTTTGACTTGAGACACCAAAGACATCTTATAAATGGATCATTATGTTTTGATTATGAATTACAAATCCCTAGCCACGGGATTTCTAGACCATTATATATTGGATACGACATGAAGTCCTCGAAGATGATTGTGCGGTTAAGATATGATCATCTACCTTGGTATTTGAGGAGATTGACTCAAAGAATGAGATGCGATGAAATCCTTGGCCAAGGTAGTAGAAATATTAGAGAAAGAGTTCCCCATGATTTCCTACATGCATTAGTAGTAACTTGAGTGACTGATGAGGGTTTTATAGTTGACTATACCCTAAGTCATTCACGAGTCTCGTGCAAATGAAAGATCATAAATTCATGATAATTGATGACAGAAAGGTTCCATGAGGGAGTTTTTATATTCTTCATATCTCCTAGACTACGTGGTGTAGCTTAGCACCCAACGGGCTGGCAACTCAACCTATTGATTGGGTTAAATCGATCCTTGATTAATTAATCTATTTGTTGATATAGATAATTAATTAATGTTCACCAATAAGGTGTTATTTGGTTTATAACGTTATTAACTAGTGAGATATATGGAACTAGAGGGTCATACACATAAGGGCTATGGATGTTGGTAGATGTAGACATAATGACAAGGGTTTTTATGAAAAAACTACATACCAAATGTCTAAAAATATGGGGAGAACGACCACAACCCATGGTGCCTATGCAAGCCTTGTAAGAATTCTCTCCTTTATTCTCTTCTCTTTTGGTGAAGAGCGTTGAAGAAGATATCCAGAGATTGTATGGATACCACTCGACGTTAGACAATTGAATAGCTTCAAGAACTCCTTCAAGGGAACCTTGTAAGTATATTTTCTTCTATATACTAGATGATATGATCAACTATTCTTTGTGCCTCAGTATTTTGAATATATTATTTAATGTATTCCACTACACTCGATGTTTTGATAAAATTTTTAGAAAGCCCATCAACCTTAAAACCCAAAAAAATCCTAATAGCATAGTGGCTCATCAAAAGGCTCAATTGGTGGCCCATGGCTTTATGTAAGCCTTTGGCATCAATGACACAAAGACCTTTTCTCCGGTGGTTTTCTTGCAATCAATTGTGACTAGTCATTGCACTAATTGGATATCTCAAGCCTCTTTTTGTATGGTGACCTAGAGGAGTGGGTAATCATAGAGTAACTGATAACATGCGATATGTACATCATAAAACATGATTTTTGATGCATATTTAAGTATAAATGATTTCATTTTCATTTTCAAGTATAAATAAGGGTATTTTTCTATTATTATATGAAAAGTCACTATATTATCAAAAATACTTTAAATAAGGGTTAAAAATAATGATTTTAAGATGAATAAATTAATAACCCATCTTTATTTTGAGATTATAGATGTTTTTAGAGTTAAAATAATGAGAGAAAGCCTTTATAGATATTTATTTATATTTTCCTAAGTTAAAATCTCTTAAAAATAACTATATTTTTGAAATAAAATTTAAAAACTCTCATTATTTATTAATTTTGACTTTTTAGAATAATAGATAATTAAATTTTGGATCAAATGAAAGAAATTTGGATTAATTCGGAGTTATATATTAAAAGTTATGAATTTTCTATTTTTTTGGATTTTTTCGGATTTTTTCGATTTAATTTTGATTTAAAATAGATTAAAATAAATATAAAAATGTAAAAAGCGCGCGGGGCCCGCGCGGGTGCGACGTGGCACGCAAGGCCACGTGGCAGAGCCACGCGGACCCGCGCAGCGCGCATACGTGGCGCGTATATATAGATCTTATATATTTATTACTTATATATATATATATATATATATAAGTGTTCTTTGTCCTTCCCTATATGGGAAGGGTCATACCCTTAGAAACCGTCGGGTCTTATAAACCCGATGGTTTCTGAAATAATCTCCGTGTGGGACTAATCCACACGTCTTACCTCTTATGCAGGTGACCTGGCGTGGCGTGGAACGTTGGATCTCGTGGACGGACGATCGACAGGCGTCGATCGTGTGGAGCGCGGACCACTCGATCTGATCAGGAGCACGTGCGTAATTCTAGGCGTTATAACGGCCACGATTAAAAGCCGGCGGGGAGCATCGCGATCATCAGATCAAGATCCAACGGACGCGATAATAAGCGTTTTTAAAACGCTTATTTTCGGATCAGATCGTGACCGTCGATCACGATCTGACGGTCACGACTTAATTGAAACGGTCCACGATGGACCGTTTCATTATAACCGTCGATCGTTTTGATCGGACGGTTACGATCAAAAGCCCTATATATAGACTTGTTCTTCGTCGTTCTTTAGCATCCGAGTGAGAATCAATCTAATTGACTGTCTAGACACCTCCCTCACTCGTTTCTCTCGAGTTCTTCCTCTTCCTCTTTCAATTCCGCGTCCAAGGATGGGTAGAAGTCTAGATTTGGTGGAGTATTGAGTGAGAAATCGCAGCTTGAAGTTCGTCGAGGCGTTCTTGATTTTCTCCGCGATTAATCGGCTGAATCACGGCGATTTGATCGCAAAACGAGTTTAGTGGAAGCGGTTTTGCATGATTTACCTCCCAATCAAGTTTAATTTCTGTTTAGAATAGGATTTCCATTTCAATTTTGTTAAATTTCTTCTAAAATCGCGATTTTAAGGATACGAATTTTCGCTCCACTTCGAAATTTGATTTCTCCGCGAAGTCAAGTCCAAATTGGACGATTTTTGATTCCATGGAATAGATTTCAAGTCTTCTTCCTAAAAATACCATTTTCCCCAATTTCTACCATCAATTTCTCATCCGATTTGACCAAATTCTAAAAGATCTCTTGAAAATTCCTAAATTCCCTGTGGATTCAACCCGTATTTACCATTATACCCTTTAATTCGATACATTTTCATCAAATTGGTAAGTTCGGTATAATTTTTGACACGATACCGCTTGAAATCGACGACCTCACGGTTTCGTCTCGTCAGTAACCTAGAGACTATTTTGCTTAGGGGGAGACATCAAGGGTTTTCTCTTATTGTCAAGCCTTATATGATTGACAAAGAGTTTTATGCGGTCGTTAAAACACACTAACGTCGGTCAAAAAAAATTTATAATTCCAAACTCACAATGACAAAGATATAAAATCAAGTAAAGTGTAGGTATCGAGTCGATCCACAGAGAACAAGGTTCACTTTTATTGTAGAGTTGACTTGGTCAAACTTACGTTTAATTAAGATTCAAAAGAAGTGATAATGATGTATAATCAATAGAGATGATCTGAATGTATGAGATAAGATATTTTAAGATTATAGACTTCTAGTTTGATAGAGAAATATTAACAGTCAAGGTCAAAGCGTTGACTTTGACCAATAGTTGACTTTCTAAAAATCAGAGAGTAAAAAGAGCTTAACATATTACAAAAACTATATATTCAGAAACTAGAGAGATAATGAAATTTATTGATATAGAATTCGTGATTTTTCGATGAGAATTAGATTTATTATGAAATATTGTAAATAAAAAATTAGAAAAATCCCAAAATGAACACTTCGTGGTAAATCTTCAAATTGACTAACCAAATGATATCCAAATCTTACAATTGATATGTCAATAGAAATCTAACAACTAGAGGATTCTAAAAAGACCAAAATTATCAAATTCTAATTTATATTTTAAGAGTAATTGATCCCGCAAGTCAACGCCCAAATTCGGATTGAAAATGAATAGTGGTTAGTCAAACATTAAATTGAGGGGTCAAATGATCATGGAATTTCATGAATTTGCTATCCACGGAAAGCTGATGAAATAATAAATCTACTGAAACCAGAATCAAGTGATTCAGAGTTAAGATCAGAGAGATATCCTATTTTCAAAATCAGCAAAAATTTGAATCAAAATTGGATAAAATTGAAGAACAAAATGACTTTAAACGCAAAATTAACTTCCTAAATCTAATCATAACTTAAATTAGCATTAGATGAGCGATCGAATCTCACTGCTAACCTGATTGTTGTGAAGATTTGGCTTCACTTCATGTGGATTGAAGAGTATCGGCTTGATTTCTTCCTCGGCGGATGATAACATGCTATATTAACATCATAAAACATGATTTTTGATGCATATTAAAGTATAAATGATTTCATTTCCATGCATGTTATCATACTTATTTGTATTTTTCTATTATTCTATGAAAAAGTCATTATAATCTCAAAATACTTTAATTTAGGGTTAATTTTGATAAATTAGAATTTAATAATTTGATAACCCATCTTTTTCTTGAGATTATAAGTGTTTTTAAATTAAAATAACAAGAGAAATTATTTTTTATAAACATTTATTTTATTTTCTAAAGTTTAAAATCTTAATAAATGAATGTATTTTTGAAATAATAATCTAAACTCTTGTTATTTATTAAATTTGACTTTTTAGAATAATAGACAATTAAATTTTGGATCAAATGAAAGAAATTTAGATTAATTCGGAGTTATATATTAAAAGTTATGAATTTTTTATTTTTAGGGATTTTTTTCTGGATTTTTCTGAATTTATTTCGATTTTTAATAATAAAGATAAATTAAAAAATGGCAAAAAGTGTTTTGTTTTTCGCGCGGGTCCCACGTGGATGCGACATGGCACTCAGGGCCACGTGGCATCGCCACGCGGGCCCACGCGGCGCCTATGCGGCGTATAATTATATTTATTCATATAGTACATAGTTTATATAAATGGGTTTTCTGCTTTCCGTATATCGGAAAGGTTTTCAAACCCATTAAACCGCCGTTTCTTTTAAACCCGATAGCCTTCTTTAATTTCTCCCGTGTGGGACTAAGTCCCACACATTCTTTTAACGTTCAAGTGACGTGGCTGACGGAGAAGCGTCAGATCAAGATGATGTGCGATCGTGACGCGTCGATCACGTGGTGCGCGGAGCACTGATCGTGATCAAAACGCACGTGGCATTTTAAAGGCATTATAACGGCTGTGATGACTCGGTGTGGATTGCATCTCAGCCGTCCGATCGCGATCCAAGGGGCGATATCCGAGGCGTTTTATAACGATCATCTACGCGGGATCATCCAGGTCGTTCATCAGGATCGGACGGCCACGACCTAAGCGAAACGGTCCACGGTAGACCATTCCATCGTAACCGTCGATCGTTTCGATCGAACGGTTACGCTCAAAAATCCTATAAAACGATGTGTTCTTCACGATTCTAAGCATCCAAGTTGAAATCAATCCAAATTGATCTGTTTAGACACCAATCTTCTCAAATCTCTTGATTCCATCGTGTTCCTCTTCCATTTCCACACCCACGGAGCTTTTGAAATCGAGATTTGGTGGAGTAGATTGTAAGAAATCGCAGCTTGAATCTCGTCGAGGCGTTCTTAGTGTTCTTCGTGATTAATCGGTTTAATTGCGGCGATTTGATCGTTAATCGGAATTAGTGGAAGCGGTTTTGCATAATTTCTCTCCCTATAGTGTTTAATTTCTGTTTAGATTAAGATTTAGATTTCAATTTCGTAGAATTTAACTCAAAATCGCGATTTTAACGTCTGAAAATTTCTCTCCACTTTGAATTTCCATTTCTCCGCGAAATCAAGTCCAAATTTGATGATTCTTGATTCCGTGGAATCGATTTGAAGTCCTCTTTCATAAAATATCATTTCCCCCAATTTCTACCATCAATTTCTCGTCTGATTTGATCAAATTCAAATATTACATCAAGAAATTCCTTAATTCCTTGTGGATTCGACCCTTATTTACCATTATGCCACTCAATTCGAGTTAATTTCCTAAAATTGGTAAGTTCAGAATAATTTTTAACGCGATACCACGTGAAATCGACGACCTCGCGGTCTCGTCTCGTCAGCAGACGTTCGACGTTCAAGGGGAAAATTCGATCAAATCTGATGATTAATCACGACGAATCCAGCCTCAATCGGATCGTGTACAAGTCTTATCACAGGGGAGTCGTGATGAACTCAAGATCTTCCTTCAAATTCGCTTAATTGCTTCACAAATCAATCAAAAGTTCCCTTACAAAGGAAGAACATAAGAATTTATAAGGAAATTCTGCCCGAGAAAAGCTGACCGTTCGATCTGAAGACGGTCAGATAGACGTCCACGATCGCGTGCGTAAGATGAGTCATGATCCTACGACTCGGGCCCACAATCTCCCTTTCATTTGTCCCGTTCGATCTTGATCGGAGTGTCTCGATGCGTCCACGTGGCGCTCCACAATCACACGACGTTGACCCACGCTTTCCTCTTATTTCGCCCGTCGGATCTTGATCAGGATCTCCTCGCGACGCCATGTGTTTCAAGGTGGGTCGTCCATCGGGCTCACTTAAATCCCTTTTAGCGCACATGTTGTGATGGTGATCCAGTGGACACCGAGTCCACCGGATCGACGCGCTACATTTGATGCAATCGTATCCAACGCGTCTCTTTCCACCACGTGTCCTGCAGAGAGAGAGTTTCACGGGAACATAGTCCCACACGGAAGGAACTTCGGGAGTTGGCGAGTATATAATGTGGGGCGGAATTACGCCCTTGCGTTACCGCCCCAATATACTAACCAGGGCCCTCTAACTCGTGGGCCCTTCACCTGCCAGCCCTCTCGCCACGTGGCGCCACTCGGGCGTCCGTGTGGACTCGTGTGGCCCTGCCACGCATCCGCACCACCTGTGTGCCACCTGCGCGCCACGTGGGCTCGCACGACTCTGCCACATGACCTTGTGTGTCGCGTTGCATTTGCGCGGGTCCCACACGCCACGTGTCCTCCGTGGGTCTTGCGGAAAATAAACCTTTTTTTATGATTTTAATTAAGGAATAAAATCGATAAATAAATTCTAAACAAAATCTATAAAAATCCAAAATATTAAAAAATCTATATCTTTAAAATTATAACTCCTTTTAATCTCAAATTTTCTCCATTGGATCACAAATTTCTTTCTTTTTAATATCATGCCATTAAAATGTAATTTCAAAGAAGAATATAAGATGAATTTATAATTAACTTAGACCTTCTCTTAAGAAATCCTCTTTATATTATCATAACACTTTCTTCTTGAAATTTATTCTTCAAATCATCCACTAAAGTTAGAGTAATTCAAGGAAAGTGATTAATTTCTATTAATTTAACCTTGTAAAAGATTAATCATCAATAAAGCACATAATTAACCATAACTTATGCATAAATATAGACTTTAGTGAAATGGCATACCAATGGAGAAAATTCATAAAAACTATGATAGCATGCATTATATTCACATAAAATAAGCATGAATATGAGTTAAATAAGATAAGAATTTATGTTATAAATGCATGTTATCAATATTCCTAAAAAATGTTCACTTGCTTATTTTGTTAAGTTCAATACCTTGCTGGCCACCTAAGGATCCACATCATCCACGACAGATCCCACTATGTTTTTGAAGAGCACATGTGGGATAATTTTGGTACTTATGTTTTGTGTTGATCAGCACTTTGTTACATAACAACAATGAGGTAGGAATCTTTTCTACAAAGGCTTATATTCATCAACACTTTGCAATGTGGGACTTTCAGATATTGTATTACTTTCATGAGATAAGAATTATCATATCATACAAAGAAGATCTTTCTCTCTCAAATGAAGTATGCCATGCCTTATATATTATTCAAGAAATAGGGTTACTCATACTAAAACAAGTATCTTTCTCAATGGAGGCTTGTCCCAAATTATAGGATACTTGACGAGATGAATTTGCGAGGTCGTTGAATACACGCGGACACGTGTCAAAATGATGTTCAAACTCACCAATTTAAGATTGAAATCACGAATTAGATAGTATAGAGGCGAATAAGGGTCAAATCCACAAGGAATTAAGGAATTTTTGAAGAACTTTTTGAAATTCAATCAAATCGGATAATAAATTGAGGTGATAAATTTGGGATTTTGATATTTTTAGAAAGATAACTTGAAGAAGAAATTAGGTCAAAAATCCGTGCGCAAAGAGAGAGAAAACTAAAATTAAATCTAAAATTTGACTAATCTACGATTCCAAATTGAAATGTAATGTTATAGGAAGAAAGATTTGGAGAAAAACACAAATTCTAATATAAGATAGTGCTCGAATTGATCCAATTGATTGCCAGATCAAAGGCTTTTCATTCCGCGAATTCGAAGACGATCGTCGAGATTCAAGAATCAATTTCACCTTATTCTCACCACGAAATCTCACTTTCAAACACTCCGTGGACACGAAAATGAGTCTGAAGCAAAGGGAAGCAAAAAATTTAAGGATTAAGATTTCTAAATAGTTTGACTTCTCGAAACACCCCTGAATGGTTTACATTGTCGAAAAACATGTTAATTAATAGACAAAATTGGGTGTGGCCGTTGGATTTGGCTCTTCATCTTCAATCAAAAGCTCAGATGAAATGCTTGGATGTGAAATTTTTGCCATTAAGTCGCATCCGTTTGATCAAAGACGGAACGTCCAGATTGCACCACATCGCGTGTGAAGAAGAATCTTCATGAGATCGCGTCTGTCCGATCGGGAATTGATGTCTGAGATGTCGTCACATGTCCATTGAAGTCTATTGGGAGTATTTAATGTCAGCCATTATAAATCTTCAGATCAACAGTTGAGATTAAAATTTTTTAAAATGAATCGTCGCCCAATCAAATTTTGATGTGTACTTCACTTAGTGAAGATTGATGATCCAGATTTAATTGCGTGATCGCACGCTCCACATTTCGCCATGTAACCTACACACAAAAACAGAAAAACACAATCCCACATGATGAAAATTAAAGGGAATGAGCGGGTATATGAGAGGTGAGGGATTAATGAGATAGCCAAAATCGTGAAAATGGTGTTTATTCTCATTAATCACACACGCGCATACACACACGTGTGCACATGCACACGTGTGCGCCATGTGATATTCTCATATGTCACCACGTGGCACTGCACTTTTGTCTTCGCCACGTCAGCACGAGAGAAAAAAAATAATTTTTATTATTTTAATTTAAAATAAATCTAATTAAATTCATTAAAAAATTAGAATGCTTCCATAAAAATCCCTAAAAATTAGAAAATTCATATCTTTCAAAATATAACTCCAAATTAATCCAAATTTATTTTCTTGGATCAGAAATTAAATTATCTATCATTCTAAAAATTAAAAATTTTTAAATAACAAGAGAAAAATTTTAAAAAAAATAAACTTATTTCTATTAGAAAATAAAACTTAGACAAATAAATGAGTGAATAAAAAGTATTTTCTCTTATTATTTAACATTGAAACCTAATTATAATCTCAAATCTAGATGAGAATAATCTAATAATTAAATTTTTCTTTTAATTATCCATGATTATCCCTAAATTAGTGCATTTTGAGATTATAACTTAATTTTCATAGAATGATAGATATACACTCAAAATATGATAGCATGCATAAGAATGGAATATTCTATGCCTTAATTTGCATTAATAATCATATAATTTCATGTATAATTCACATGTTATCAATACAAAATCATTGATATTGGAGGATGTCAATCAATATCAATGTCAAATTAGGAAGCTAATCTATCAGACAATCACTCGCCTTGCATTATTTATTTTTCTTTAGTGGATTTATGCATGAACCTCACAAGGTGCATTGGGAGGATGCCTTAGCACTTGTATATATCAAGCAAACCCTTGGCAAAGGACTTAGCTATAGGCAACATTCTCATAATCATGCTGATGCCAATTTTGACTCTAGATGCGTTGGGTCATAGGAGACCAAAAATTGACCATAAGGTACGAGACATATGTCAGTGACAACATGGTCGCTAGGCATTTTTGAAAACAAAAGGTGGTTTCCTATTCTATTGTAGAGGCTAAGTATTAATCTATGGACAAAACAATATGTGAGGTGGTGTGACATTAATCTCTTCTACGTGCGGCATGTCTATGATGCCTATGGAGTGTAATAACCAAGTGGCTATCTTCATTGTAGGAATCCTTCATTCCATGAGCACAACAAACAAACTGAGATAGATTGTTACTTCCTTTTCGATAATGTGATACATCAAGAGCCCCAATGGTATATCATATGACTCTTTGCGCACCAATTTGTGCATATTTGATCTATACACTCCATAGTGAGGAGGAGTGGTAAAGTATTACCAATTATGTTTGCCCATTAGGACCTTAGTCTCACATGGGATAAACTTTCCAACCATCTCTTCACGTCAACCCTCACTAGAAGATTTTCAATGATAAAACTTGTTCTCATGCCATGATGAGGATATATTCTCCATCTTTTGATCCTCTCCCAAAAATTAGTTTATGAATGTAAATAGGCAAACTCTTTGGTAATGGATGATTCACATCACATAGAGTGGGATAAACATGATGCAATCAATTTTTAACTTATGACTTGATCTCTCCATTGTACAAGAGTTTTATTGCATCCTTTTTCCTTCACGGAATTTTTTTTTCAAACTATACAGATACACTTGAATGTCAAAAGTGTAAATGGGTAGTGCTTCACTCAATGGGACCAATAGATAATTATAATGCCTAGAATTTCATATCATCACTGAATCGGAAACAATCTTTTAGTTGCAAGTGGTTCAAAATAATGAAACATACATCTCAGAAACAGTTCTTTTATATAATGCAAGACTCCATTCAAAATAATACGATCACGCTCTTCTGTTGGCTTACAATGAATCATTTGGAGAAAAGAGATCTCTTGGTATGGTAGTTGTAGTTAGAAAATTACGGTCCCAAGGTTTTGGGTGGCCCTTCACAAAAGAGGCAAGGATTACTTTGTTCCACCCTCTCACTACACACAAGCATTATTTGATGTTGAACCTTCGATGTATAAAAAAGATGTGGCAAGTGATAACATGCATTTATAACTTAAATTCTTATCTTATTTAACTCATATTCATGCTTATTTAATGTAATTATGATGCATGTTATCTTAATTTTATGAATTTTCTCCATTGGTATGCTATTCTACTAAAGTTCATATTTATGCATAAATTAGGGTTAATTATGTGCTTTATCGATGATTAATCTTTTGCAAGGTTAAATTAATAGAAATTAATTAACTTACTTTGACTTTAGTAGATGATTTAAAGATTAATTCTAAGCAAAGAAGGATTGGATGATTAAAAGAAAGAATTCTTAATGAAAGACTTAATATTATTTTCAATCCATCCCATTTTCTTATTTTAATTTATGTTTTATATGGCATGATATTAAAGATGAAGAGATTTGTGATCCAATGGAGAAAATCTCAGCTTAAAAGGAGTTGTATTTCTTAAGTTATGAAGTTTTGAATTTTTAGATCTTTTTCGGATTTCAATTTGATTTTAATTTGATTTTCTTACTTATTTAAAAAGGCAAAAAATGGGGTTATTTTCTGCAGGACCCGCGGAGGACGCGTGGCGCGCATGACCCGCGCGGATGCGACGCGGCACGCAAGGCCACATGGCAGAGCCACGAGAGCCCACGCGGCGCGCAAGTGCGCACAGGTGGCACGAACGCGTGTCAGGGGCCACGCTGACGCCCGGGTGGCACCACGTGGTAGGGGGGCTAGAATTTGGAGGGCCCACGGGTTAGTGGGCCCTGGTTAGGAGTTTGGGGCGGTAATGCAAATGCGTTACGCCGCCCCCTGCTTTATACTCACCTTTTCCGCCTATCTTCTCCGTGTGGGACTATGTTCCCGCGGATTCTTACCTTTTGCAGGACACATGGCAGCACCGCAGACGTTGGATACACGGACATCAATCGAATCGCGTCGATACGATGAACTCGGAGTCCACGCGATCATCAGTCACAACACGTGTGTTAAAAGGGCACTTAAGTGAAGCAATCGACGACTCACCTTGCACTACGTGGCATCATCAGATGGTTGCGATTCATTGCGATTTCGGCGCATTAGGGGTGGACGGGTGGATGCATCATGATGGTCCAATCGAAGATTGGACAATTTAAATTTAATGAAATCGTGGATCCTACGACGTGGCATCGTGTCTACGATTGGCGCGCGACGTGGACGAATACGAAGCCTTAGATCTTCATCGAACGGCTCTCATCAAAGGAGAACATGGACCACGTCGTGGGCGACGATTCCCATGATTTCGTGCAATCAGACAGTGCAAATCGCATCGCGAGATGGATGGCTCGTACTTGTCACAGGAATTCTTCTTTAAAAATCGATGTTCTTCTCTTCTTTTCTTAACTTTTGATCAATTCGTGAAGCAATTAAGCAAATTTGAAGGAAGATCTTGAGTTCATCTTGATTTCCCTGCGTTTAGACTCAATTGCGATCCGATTGGAGCATGATTCATCGTGATTAATCGTTGGATTGGATCAAATTTTCCTCTTGAACGCCGAACGTCCGCCGAGGAAGAAACCGCGCAAATTCACTTCAATCCGCATGAATTGAAGCCCGATCTTCGCGGCAATCGGGTTAACAGTGAGATTCAACGGTAATTTGAGTTTTTATTAGATTTAGGATGTTAATTTTGTGTTTAAAGTCATTTTGTTCTTCATTTTCATCTAATTTTGACTCAAATGTTTTATGATTTTGAAAATAGGATATCTCTTTGATCTTAACTCAAAATTACTTGATTCTAGTTTCATTGGATTTCTTATTTCATCAGCTTTCCGTGGATAGTAAATTCGTAAAATTCTGAGATCATTGGCCCCGCAATTTAATGTTTGACCAACCACTATTCATTTTCAATCCGAATTTGGACGTTAACTTGCGGGATCAATTACTCTTAAAATTTAAATTGGAATTTGACGATTTTGGTCTCTTTGGAGTCCTCTGGTTATTAGCTTTCTATTCATATATAAATTTCAAGATTTGGATATCATTTGATAAGTCAATTTGAAGATTTTCTTTGAAGTGTTCATTTCAGGATTTTTTAATAATTCATAATAAATCCATTTCTTATCGAAAAATCACGAATTTTATATCAATAAATTCTATTTTCTCTCTTGTTTCTGAATATATAGCTTTCTTAATATTTTAAGCTTTTTTACTCTCTAATTTTTAGAAAGTCAACTATTAGTCAAAGTCAATGCTTTGACCTTGACTGTTGATATTTATGTGTCAAACCAGAAGTCTAAAATCTTAAAATATCTTATCTCATACATTCAGATCATCTCTATTGATTATACATCATTATCAGTTCTTTTAAACCTTAGTTAAACCTAAGTTTGACCAAGTCAACTCTGCAATAAAAGTCAACCTTGTTATCTGTGGATCGACCCGATACTTACACTTTACTTTTTTTTTTCTTTGTCATTGTGAGCTCGGAATTAGAAATTTTGTTTGACCGACGTTTGTGTTTTTTAACGACCGCATAAAACGCTTCGTCAGCAAGCATTGTGAATCTTACGATCACCTCAACGCCAAATGTCAATGACAATGACAACAATGAATCTTACGATCGTCAGCAAGCATTGTGAATCTTTCGTCGGATGAATTGGATTATCCAACAATATGTCAATGACAACAATGGATTTCAGGGTGTCATATATTTGTTGGTGGCGGTCGTGTTTCTTTGAAGACCAAAGAACAGCGGCGTGGTACTTAGGAACCATGATTACATAGCTTATTGCTCGAACTGCAACTAGTAGTCTGCAACCATATCAGGACAACAAGGCATGATATGTATAATAGATGGACATTTCATGAGGGAGAAAATTGATGATGAGAGTATCGATCTCCCCTTACATGGTAGATGGAAGAGTTGAGGAAGATAGTACATAATACACAGAGTGCATCACACACAAGGATTGTCTCTGATGGCAGTCACGCATTGTGGCCATCGAGGAAAAAGTCAACTTACAGAAAGTCAGCTCAGCTACTTGGATCTAGGGCAAGAACTGGGGGAGGGACAAAGGCGACTAACAAAGGCCTCAAGTAGCAGTTTATCAGCTAGTAGGCTGGGGAAGTTAGTCGCCTTTCTTTCTCTTTCAATGGTTTCCATTATCAACGCCGTTGACTGGCGCAGAGATGGCCACCTCCGGAACAGGGGGCTGATCCCCTGACACTGTCTTCCCATTCTCTAATGCTTCCAGCTTGGGCTCCTTTGCTTCAAGGGGCTGCTCCAGGCCTTCAACTCCTTCCTTGCTCTTGTTGTCATCCACAGGAGCCGCAGGAGCAACTTCTTTAGCCTCCACATCTGCAACTCCATTCTCTGATGCCGGCTTCAGTTCCGCGATACCCTCCTCTCTTTTTTCACTTGGCTTATCATCTACGGAAGAATCAGCCAAAGCCACCCCTGCCTCATCCTTCTTTTCCTTATCTTCAACCACCTCCCCTTCTGCTCCATTATCTGCTGCCGCCAGCACCTCAACAGCCACTGGACTGCCTTCCTCTTCTTCCCTGCTGATGACCAGTTCTGCGTCAGATGCCTTATCCTCCTCTGGCTTGGCTTCTTCCCCTGAGACAACTTCCTTCTTTTTTGGCTCTGATTTGCGCCCCCGTTTCTTTGGCGGTCCTTCCTCCGGCGAAGTCTCTGTTTCCTTCATCCTCTCACTGAGCCTTGCAGACCGTCTTGGTGTATCACCTGTAAGATCAAAAGAGCTGATCGTGAATCAATTTTACACAGAGTAAGATAAAGCCAAAGTCAACTTGCCAGTGGTCCAAGTCCAATCAAAGGAGGAAGAGGATGGTTCCCCAGGGTTGGACTTGAGGTAGGCATTGAGTTGCTTCTTGTTCCTGATCTCTTCTCCGTTGGGCGCAATGAAGACAACCTCTGCTTTTCTTGATGTCCCCCCCTTCTTGGGTGTGAGCTGCAAAAATATCGGGCATGGCATGAGAATTTGATACAAAATGATCTGGCATGTCCAAACACAGGCCTCTGATATAAGATGTTAATCATGGAAGGTTTTTCATTCTAAACTCAGGGAAAACCAAATATGGTTTCTCACACAGTCATCAGTATGCGGGGGATGTGATCTTTTGGTTATTTTATACCAAAAAGGTCACCAGCCTGCATAATAAACCAAGCTTATCTCCCAGGAAAAGAAGAAAATTTCCCTCGAAAAGTGTTATTCATTGTGCAAAGAAACTACAAATCATGAGAAACAGGGAGTACTTTTCACCAATGAAATTCAACGAATGAGAAAATAAAACAGATAATCTAGCAGGTTAGATCATTTGCAGAATCTGTAAGTACTATTGGAGGAATATCCAGAGGAAGGCAATTGTGAAAAGGAACATAGGACAGCATCAGGGTCATGATTGCATAAAACAACAGTGAGCCAGACGAGCAGAATAACGGTCCTGTTGTGTGGGATCTAGTAATAATAAATCGAGAAGTTCCACTGTACTAACTCATAGGAAAACATAAAAATACTAAACCAAACGACTCATAACAGGATGCAGAGGCAAATACACTGATTTGCAAGGAGCATTCTCATACTAGAAAAGACACATATTCTAAAGCAAATTTACTAAATTTGAATCCAAGAAAAAACAAAACCCTAATAAGCGTGAGAATGCAAACAGTGAGCACATAAATGTCCATTAAATCATGATTTATTGCACTTGAAAAATTGAAGCAAAGACCACACAAATGAAAAAATAGGCTGAGATTTGACAACGGCATTCTTCCAGCCAATTAATTTATTTGAAAAATATTCTGAATAACTACCACCAAATTATGTGATAAGATAATCATTCAATCATTCTAATTGCCAATTTTGTTAGAATATCAACTGAAACAGAGAGACTCTTAAACTTGAAGGGAGATATCTTCTAAAGCGAATTTGTGAAATTTGAAATTGGAGAAAAAAAACGCAATCTTGGCTGCATAAGAATGCAAATAACGAGCACGTAAATGTCTGTTAAAATAGCAGGAGATTTATAATATTGGGAAATTGGTATAAAGAGCGAATAAATTAATTAAATTGGGTGAGATTGGACAAAATTTTTTCCAGCCAGTTAAATTAATTATCATAAAATTTTTAAAAAAATACTCGGAACAACTACCAACGACATTCTAACCACAATTTTGTTTCAAAACAAATTGAAACAAAAGAAAGAGACATTAAAACTTAAAAGAGACATATTCTAGAGAAAATTTGTTGAATTGAAAATTCGTGGAAAACAAACCCTACAGAGCGTGAGAACACAAGTGGCGAGCTCCTAAATGTCAGCTAAAATTGGGAAAGATTTGTAAGTTTCGGCAAATTGGAGCAAAGAGCAAATAGGTTGACATTTCACAACTGTCATCTTCCCTTCAGTTAAATTATTGGAAAAATAATTGAAAAACTCTCAAAAACTGCCAACAAAATTCTGTAATAAGCCAACCGTTCTAGCCATCCATTTTGTTTCAACAATTTGGCGACTTTGAAATAAAATTGAGATACACTTAAACGTTAAAAGAGATGTATTCTAGAGAGCATTTGCGAAAGTCGAAAGTCGAGAAAAACTGAACAGTAGCATGAGCGATTAGCACGCACCTAAATGTCTGTTAAATTGCGAGAGATTTATAATATTGGGTATATTAAAGAAAAAAAAAGAATAAATTAATAAAATAGGGGGAGATTCGAGAAGCACCTTCTTCCAAAAAATCTAGTTAATTGAAAAAATTCACTGAACAACAACCGACGAATTATGCAACAATTCAATCATTCTAGACGTGAAATTTTTCCAAAAACATTTGATACAAAAGAGAAGCGCATTTTCAAACGAACAAGTGAAATTCGAAAATCGAGAAAACCGAAACCCTAGAGAGCTTCGGAAAGCAAATATAGAGCACCTAAATGTCAGCTAAAACCGCGAGGGATTTACAATATTCGGTAAATTGGAGCATAGAGCAAAGAGATAATAAAATAAGGGTGAGATTCGACAACCGTCTTCTTCCAGCCAGGGGGCGCGGGCAGCTCAATGACTGAGGTGGCGTTCTGAAGGTGGCCGGGGGAGTCCTTGGCGGGGGTTGTGACATCAGCAGGTGGCTCCGCCATTTCTAGAGAGAGTGAGACGGAGAGAGATGGGGGGAAGCTGCGGTTGTTGCGAGAGGTGGTTCCAGTATTTTGTTCCCGCTCGAGGAGCGAAATGAAATCCGAGGAGGAAGGAAAAAAGTTATTTATTGAGGAGGATGGGAAGGGGGGAACGATCTCGGGGACGAGGGGACCACTTTTTTTAACTACCACCGACCTGGCAAGAGAAATGTCGAAAATACCCTCTCTCTCTCTCTATCTACCATCAAATTTGTCGAAAATGTCGGTTTTTATTGGCCGTCAATTGATAAAATCAACTCTCTCTCTCTCTCTCTTTCTCTCTCTTTTGACTCCATCATGAT
>CM044106.1:20618756-20649548 GCA_024174645.1 Lemna minuta
GGCTGGTTTGTTGGGGGCGGTGTGATAGCAGAAGAGGGAGAAATGGGTAAAGATGTCGATAGAAACTCCTTATTCATCATAATCGTAAGCCTTCAAAGATGACGCTCTGAAAACTAACAGTTTTCCAAGAAAATGGCAAGATTGAAGACTTTAGGCCATCATTTTCGATTGTCTTATACTCAACATCGATGTTTTCGATACTTTTGAATCTAATGCAATAGGTTTTAGGTTGATCCAACTTCAAATGATAAAGATATGCCTGATTTAAGCTGACTGCACGGAGAGATCCACCGAAGCAATGAAGAGCGATATGCGGGCAACGACTGCAAGATCCGGCACTACCACCAGGAACCCTAGGTCATTGCTTTGATACCATGTGGAAAATGAGAATGAGATAATGATCGAAGTTAATGAAAAGAAGAGAGGAGAATAGATACATATAGGGGGGAGGAGAGAGAGTAGCAAATCTAGAATTATAAAAGTGACATTGTGGGCCATATACACTCGCAATGTATAAATTTAATTTATTAACATTTATTATTTTAACCAAAATCATAACCCTTTGGCTTCCTAATTTGATCAAATTTCAAAAGATCTCTAAGTCAACCCTAATTATATTTTGACTTGCCCTTTGTCATGTACTAAATTATTTTGAGCAAATGCGTTACGCCGCCCCTTGCTTTATACTCACCTTTTCCGCCTATTTTCTCCGTGTGGGACTATGTTCCCGCGGATTCTTACCTTTTGCAGGACACGTGGCAGCACTGCGGACGTTAGATACACAGACATCAATCGAATCGCATCGATACGATGAACTCGGAGTCCACGCAATCATCAATCACAACACGTGCGTTAAAAGGGCACTTAAGTGAAGCAATTGACGACTCACCTTGCACTACGTGGCATCATCAGACGGTTGTGATTCATCGCGATTTCGGCGCATCATGGGTGGACGCATGGATGCATCCCGATGGTTAAATCGAAGATCGGACAATTTAAATTTAATGAAATCGTGGACCTTACAATGTGACATCGTGTCTACGATTGGCGCGCGACGTGGACGAATACGAAACCTTAGATCTTCATCGGATGGCTCTCATCAAAGGAGAATGTGGACCGCGTCGTGGACGATGATTCCCACGGTTTCGTGCGATCGGATGGTGCAAATCGCATCGTGAGATGGACGGCTCGTATTCGTCGCGGGAATTCTTCTTTAAAAACCGATGTTCTTCTCTTCTTTTCTTAACTTTTGATCGATTCGTGAAGAAATTAAGCGAATTTGAAGAAAGATCTTGAGTTCATCATGATTCCCCTGCGTTTAGACTCAATCGCGATCTGATTGGAGCAGGATTCATCGTGATTAATCGTTGGATTGGATCAAATTTTCCTCTTGAACGCCGAACGTCCGCCGAGGAAGAAACCGCGCAAATTCACTTCAATCCGCATGAATTGAAGCTCCATCTTCACAACAATCGGGTTAGCAGTGAGATTCAATGGTAATTTAAGTTTTTATTAGATTTAGGACGTTAATTTTGTGTTTAAAGCCATTTTGTTCATTATTTTCACCTAATTTTAACTCAAATTTTTTCTGATTTTGAAAATAGGATATCTCTTTGATCTTAACTCAAAATCACTTGATTCTAGTTTCATTGGATTTCTTATTTCATCAGCTTTCCGTGGATAGAAAATTCGTAAAATTCCAAGATTATTTGGCCCCTCAATTTAATGTTTGACCAACCACTATTCATTTTCAATCCGAATTTGGGTGTTAACTTGCGGGATCAATTACTCTTAAAATGCAAATTGGAATTTGACGATTTTGGTCTCTTTAGAGTCATCTTGTTGTTAGCTTTCTATTCATATATAAATTTCAAGATTTTAATATCATTTGATAAGTGAATTTGAAGATTTTCTCTGAAGTGTTCATTTCAGGATTTTTTTGATCTTTGATTTTCAATAACTCATAATAAATCCATTTCTTATCAAAAAATCACGAATTTTATATCAATAAATTTCATTTTCTCTCTAGTTTCTGAATTATAACTTTCGTAATATTTTAAGCTTTTTTTACTCTTTGATTTTTAGAAAGTCAACTGTTAGTCAAAGTCAACGCTTTGACCTTGACTGTTGATATTTATGTGTCAAACCAGTAGTCTAAAATCTTAAAATATCTTATCTCATACATTCAGATCATCTCTATTGATTATACATCATTATCAATTCTTTTAAACCTTAGTTAAACCTAAGTTTGACCAAGTCAACTCTGCAATAAAAGTCAACCTTGTTATCTGTGGATCGACCCGATACTTACACTTTACTTGATTTTTTTTCTTTGTCATTGTGAGCTCGGAATTAGAAATTTAGTTTGACCTACGTTTGTGTTTTTTAACGACCGCATAAAACGCTTCGTCAGCAAGCATTGTGAATCTTACGATCACCTCAACGGCAAAAATTTTCGTCGGATGAATTAGATTATCCAACGATATGTCAATGACAACGATAGAGTTTAGGGTGTCATATATTTGTTGGTGGCGGTCTTGTTTCTTTGAAGACCAAAGAACAGCGGCATGGTACTTAGGAACCATGGTTACATGGCTTATTGCTCGAACTGCAATTAGTAGTCTGCAACCATATCAGGACAACAAGGCATGATATGTATACTAGATGGACATTTCATGAGGGAGAAAATTGATGATGAGAGTATCGATCTCCCCTTACATGGTAGATGGAAGAGTTGAGGAAGATAGTACATAATACACAGAGTGCATCACACACAAGGATTGTCTCTGATGGCAGTCACTCATTGTGGCCATCGAGGAAAAAGTCAACTTACAGAAAGTCAGCTCAGCTACTTGGATCTAGGGCAAGAACTGCGGGAGGGACAAAGGCGACTAACAAAGGCCTCAAGTAGCAGTTTATCAGCTAGTAGGCCGGGGAAGTTAGTCGCCTTTCTTTCTCTTTCAATGGTTTCCATTATCAACGCCGTTGACTGGCGCAGAGATGGCCACCTCCGGAACAGGGGGCTGATCCCCTGACACTGTCTTCCCATTCTCTAATGCTTCCAGCTTGGGCTCCTTTGCTTCAAGGGGCTGCTCCAGGCCTTCAACTCCTTCATTGCTCTTGTTGTCATCCACAGGAGCCGCAGCAGCAACTTCTTTAGCCTCCACATCTGCAACTCCATTCTCTGATGCCGGCTTCAGTTCCTCAATACCCTCCTCTCTTTTTTCACTTGGCTTATCATCTACGGAAGAATCAGCCAAAGCCACCCCGGCCTCATCCTTCTTTTCCTTATCTTCAACCACCTCCCCTTCTGCTCCATTATCTGCTGCCGCCAGCACCTCAACAGCCACTGGGCTGCCTTCCTCTTCTTCCCTGCTGATGACCAGTTCTGCGTCAGATGCCTTATCCTCCTCTGGCTTGGCTTCTTCCCCTGAGACAACTTCCTTCTTTTTTGGCTCTGATTTGCGCCCCCGTTTCTTTGGCGGTCCTTCCTCCGGCGAAGTCTCTGCTTCCTTCATCCTCTCACTGAGCCTTGCAGACCGTCTTGGTGTATCACCTGTAAGGTCAAAAGAGCTGATCGTGAACCAATTTTACACAGAGTAAGATAAAGCCAAAGTCAACTTGCCAGTGGTCCAAGTCCAATCGAAGGAGGAAGAGGATGGTTCCCCAGGGTTGGACTTGAGGTAGGCATTGAGTTGCTTCTTGTTCCTGATCTCTTCTCCGTTGGGCGCAATGAAGACAACCTCTGCTTTTCTTGATGTCCCGCCCTTCTTGGGTGTGAGCTGCAAAAAAATCGGGCATGGCATGAGATTTTGATACAAAATGATCTGGCATGTCCAAACACAGGCCTCTGATATAAGATGTTAATCATGGAAGGTTTTTCATTCTAAACTCACGGAAAACCAAATATGGTTTCTCACAGTCATCAGTATGCGGGCGATGTAATCTTTTGGTTATTTTATACCAAAAAGGTCACCAGCCTGCATAATAAACCAAGCTTATCTCCCAGGAAAAGAAGAAAATTTCCCTCGAAAAGTGTTATTCATTGTGCAAAGAAACTACAAATCATGAGAAACAGGGAGTACTTTTCACCAATGAAATTCAACGAATGAGAAAATAAAACAGATAATCTAGCAGGTTAGATCATTTGCAGAATCTGTAAGTACTATTGGAGGAATATCCAGAGGAAGGCAATTGTGAAAAGGAACATAGGACAGCATCAGGGTCATGATTGCATAAAACAACAGTGAGCCAGACGAGCAGAATAACGGTCCTGTTGTGTGGGATCTAGTAATAATAAATCGAGAAGTTCCACTGTACTAACTCATAGGAAAACATAAAAATACTAAACCAAACGACTCATAACAGGATGCAGAGGCAAATACACTGATTTGCAAGGAGCATTCTCATACTAGAAAAGACACATATTCTAAAGCAAATTTACTAAATTTGAATCCAAGAAAAAACAAAACCCTAATAAGCGTGAGAATGCAAACAGTGAGCACATAAATGTCCATTAAATCTTGATTTATTGCACTTGAAAAATTGAAGCAAAGACCACACAAATGAAAAAATAGGCTGAGATTTGACAACGGCATTCTTCCAGCCAATTAATTTATTTGAAAAATATTCTGAATAACTACCACCAAATTATGTGATAAGATAATCATTCAATCATTCTAATTGCCAATTTTGTTAGAATATCAACTGAAACAAAGAGACTCTTAAACTTGAAGGGAGATATCTTCTAAAGCGAATTTGTGAATTTTGAAATTGGAGAAAAAAAACGCAATCTTGGCTGCATAAGAATGCAAATAACGAGCACGTAAATGTCTGTTAAAATCGCAGGAGATTTATAATATTGGGAAATTGGTATAAAGAGCGAATAAATTAATTAAATTGGGTGAGATTGGACAAATTTTTTTCCAGCCAGTTAAATTAATTATCATAAAATTTTTGAAAAAAATACTCGGAACAACTACCAACGACATTCTAACCACAATTTTGTTTCAAAACAAATTGAAACAAAAGAAAGAGACATTAAAACTTAAAAGAGACATATTCTAGAGAAAATTTGTTGAATTGAAAATTCGTGGAAAACAAACCCTACAGAGCGTGAGAACACAAGTGGCGAGCTCCTAAATGTCAGCTAAAATTGGGAAAGATTTGCAAGTTTCGGCAAATTGGAGCAAAGAGCAAATAGGTTGACATTTCACAACTGTCATCTTCCCTTCAGTTAAATTATTGGAAAAATAATTGAAAAACTCTCAAAAACTGCCAACAAAATTCTGTAATAAGCCAACCGTTCTAGCCATCCATTTTGTTTCAACAATTTGGCGACTTTGAAATAAAATTGAGATACACTTAAACGTTAAAAGAGATGTATTCTAGAGAGCATTTGCGAAAGTCGAAAGTCGAGAAAAACTGAACAGTAGCATGAGCGATTAGCACGCACCTAAATGTCTGTTAAATTGCGAGAGATTTATAATATTGGGTATATTAAAGAAAAAAAAAAGAATCAATTAATAAAATAGGGGGAGATTCGAGAAGCACCTTCTTCCAAAAAATCTAGTTAATTGAAAAAATTCACTGAACAACAACCAACGAATTATGCAACAATTCAATCATTCTAGACGTGAAATTTTTCCAAAAACATTTGATACAAAAGAGAAGCGCATTTTCAAACGAACAAGTGAAATTCGAAAATCGAGAAAACCGAAACCCTAGAGAGCTTCGGAAAGCAAATATAGAGCACCTAAATGTCAGCTAAAACCGCGAGGGATTTACAATATTCGGTAAATTGGAGCATAGAGCAAAGAGATAATAAAATAAGGGTGAGATTCGACAACCGTCTTCTTCCAGCCAGGGGGCGCGGGCAGCTCAATGACTGAGGTGGCGTCCTGAAGGTAGCCGGGAGAGTCCTTGGCGGGGGTTGTGACATCAGCAGGAGGCTCCGCCATTTCTAGAGAGAGTGAGAGAGAGAGAGATGGGGGGAAGCTGCGGTTGTCGCGAGAGGTGGTTCCAGTATTTTGTTCCCGCTCGAGGAGCGAAATGAAATCCGAGGAGGAAGGAAAAAAGTTATTTATTGCGGAAGGGGGAACGATCTCGGGGACGAGGGGACCACTTTTTTTAACTACCACCGACCTGGCAAGAGAAATGTCGAAAATACCCTCTCTCTCTATCTACCATCAAATTTTTCATTGGCCGTCAATTGATAAAATCAACTCTCTCTCTCTCTTTCTCTCTCTTTTGACTCCATCATGATTGTACATTGATAACATGCAATCTTAACATGATAAAACATGATTATTAATGTAATTTAAGGCATACAACATTACATTTATGTGCATATTATCATACTTTGAGTGCATTTTTATCATTCTATGCATATTTATGTCATAATCTCAAAATACACTAAATTAGGGTTAATTATGATGAATTAAGGATAAATAATTTTATAACCCATCTTTACTTGAGATTATGAATGGTTTTTAAAGTTAAATAATAAGAGAAATCATTTTTATGAACATTCATTTAATTTTCTAAAGTTAAAATCTTTTAAAAATGAATGTATTTTTGAAATATAAATTAAATCTCTTGTTATTTAAATATTTTGAATTTTTAGAATGATAGATAATTAAATTTCAGATCCAATGAAAGAAATTTGGATTAATTTGGAGTTGTATTTTAAAAGATATGATTTTTACAATTTTTAGGGATTTTTCTGGATTTTTCTTGATTTTTCCGATTTAATTTTGATTTAAAATAGATTAAAATAAATATAATATATATATATCTATATAATTCAAAAAGCGCGCGGGGCCCACGCGGGTGCGACGTGGCACGCAAGGCCACGTGGCAGAGCCACGCGGACCCGCGCAGCGCCTGCGTGGCGCGTTAATACATATTATATATACATTACTTAATTTATAAAATGGGTCTTTGTCCTCCCCTATATGGGGAGGGTCATACCCTTCGAAACCGTCGGGTATTATATACCCGACAGTTTCGTTTAATTAAGTCCGTGTGGGACTAAATTTATTTCTTACTTACCTTGCAGGCGACGTGGCGCGACGACAGGCGTTAGATCTCGCGGACGGGCGATCGACAGGCGTCGATCGGGTGAGCGCGGGACCATTGATTGGGGATCAACGCACGTGTGTTAAACCGTTACTATAACGGTCGGATTAGATGCGACGTGGCCGCATCTCATGGCGCGATCGCGTGGAGCACGGACCACGGGAGATTGATCAAGACACGTGCGTAAATCAAGGCGTTATAACGGCCCAGATTAAAAGCGAGCGGGAGCATCACGATCGTTAGATCAAGATCAAACGGACGCGATTTTAAGCGTTTTTAAAACGCTTATTTTCGGATCAGATCGTGACCGTCGATCACGATCTGACGGTCACGACTTAATTGAAACGGTCCACGATGGACCGTTTCATCGTAACCGTCGATCGTTTTGATCGGACGGTTACAATCAAAAGCCCTATAAATAGAGTTGTTCTTCACCGTTCTATGTATTCGAGTGAGAATTCAATAAAATTGACTGTCTAGACACCTCTCTCACTCGTTTCTCTCGAGTTCTTCCTCCTCTCTCAATTCCGCATCCATGGAGGGGTAGAAGTCGAGATTTGGTAGAAAATCGAGGGAGAAATCGACGCTTGAAGCTCGGCGTGACGATCTTGACGTTTTCGGTGATTAATCGGCTTAATCACCCCGTTTTGATCGCTAAACGGGTTTAGTGGAAGCGGTTTTACCTCAATTATCCTCCTATTATCTTTTATTTTCTTTTAGATTAGGTTTTAGATTTCAATTTCATAAATTTTCATTCTAAATCACGATTTCAACGTCCGAAAAATTCTCTCCACTTCAAATTTCGATTTCTCCGCGAAATTAAGTCCAAATTCATCGATTCTTGATTCCGTGGAATCGATTTGAAGTCTTCTTTGTAAAAATACCATTTTCCCTAATTTCTCACCTCAATTCATCGTCCAATTTGACCAAATTCCAAAAGATATCTCGAAAATACCTAAATTCCCTGTGGATTCGACCCGTATTTACCATTATACCCCTCAATTCGCTTTTAATTCCCAAAATTGGTAAGTTCGGTATTATTTTTGACACGAGACCGTGTGAAATCGACGACCTCGCGGTCTCGTCTCGTCATACATCCTTATTTAAAAACAAGTTTTAAGAGAAATTTGAACCCATTTTTCCAAAAATAATCTTATTTTTTCGTCAATATTAATTGTCGGTATTAGGGCGAATAAATTCTTGTAATCTTAGTGTGAATAAATTCTTTACAAATTGGAACATGCTAGAAATCGAAGTGTTCTTCAATGAGTTGATCGAGCACCGAATGAGGGTAAATGCTCGAGAAGACGAGCGAAGGTGTTCATAGGAAACAAAATTACTAGGTCGAGTTTGGGTTAAAACTCTATCGTAAAATATTACACATATATGTTCTTGGCTTGACGTCAATTCTCGATGGGGGCGACAAAAAAGTTAATAAGAAGATCCTTCATCCCAATAAAAACAAACAATTATAAATCTTAATTAAGGAAACTTGATTAAGGAAAAAAATGATTACTACCATCACAGATTAACTCGAATAAGGAGAAAAATTGCTAACAATAAAAAGTGCAAAAAAAAAATACTGGCACCATCATATTTTCCTAGTCAGAAGTGCAATATTCAGTGGTCTAATGATGGTTCAGCGATTGGATCGGCGCCAAACCCACGAAGAACACAAATCTAGCTACAAAAAGTTTGGCCTTAATCTCTTTAAGTGAAGTTAATATGTATTATTGCTGAAGCTATCATTTAATCCCTCTTTAAATGATTTATCTAAGATTAAATAAAGGGAATAAGATTTGTTTAAGTGTGGGTTAATTAAAAATGCGTAGAGGCCAGTACTTTGTAATTAGTGAATAAATGGGCATATTAATGAAGAAATTTTAGAGACTTAAATGATCATCTTCTTCATAAATTGAGCCCCCCCAAGGTCAACGGGTCACTGAAGTCTCAACCTTGTCGATGGCATCAGTGAGCTAGCATGGTTGAATTGGCTAGACTCAAAAGGCCAGGCTTCAATTAAAATGGAGGAATCCATGGATCCATTTGTGACTTCAATTATTTCATCATCTATATGATTTGTCCTGAAGATCTTGATTCAAGCCTTCCAATCTTTCAGAAAGCTCACGACAAGGAGAAGAAAGATGACACCATCAAGATATGCTGGCAACTAGCTAAAAACAAGTGGTTCCTTTAGTTCATTTATATCTCAGAGTGTCTCATGGCATAGGAGGAGAGAGAAAAGAGAATAAATGCTTGAAAAGTAGGAAACACTGGAAAATAGTGGAGAGAGGGCCCAAAAAGGGAATATGATATGCGAAAGGGAAGTCCAATAACACAAATCAACAGACAAAAGCATACATGTGCATGTGCATAGTTTTTTCATGTACATCCGTTGATCCGGCGAACCACACCTTGTTGCTGTGTAAATGGACCCCTCAAGGCACAGATCTGATGTTTTCAGCTGACCTCTCAAGTACCAGACATGATGATTGAGCTGGTGAGTGCAACAGAAAGATCAACTCATTTAGTCAACAGAAATGCGTTAACAGGTCAGCGATTCCGTACAACATTGCAATTAAAGAAAGTCAACTCTCCCAACTCTCAGTTACATCTCAGGGAAAGTCAACTGCCCACCCAGCCAGTAAGTCATTCGCAGTTTTCCTCACAAGGAGCCCATGGCTCAGCATAGTGGAACTCGATCTGCAGCCGCTGGTGCAGCGGCACATTAGAAGTTGCCGCCAGCCCCTTCCGGATATCTTCCTGCAATTCCCTCACTGGAATTGCCGCCAAAAAGCTCTTGACATACTCCTTGCAGCACTCCTTCCCCTCACACACCACAGCAGCCGCCTCTTCTTCTTCTTTTTCTTCTCCTACATTTTCCTTCGCCCGGGAGATAACTGTCTTCTCATCAAATTTGAGAATATAAGCTTGATTGCAGCCCTCATGTAGCCGCTCCCCAAGAGTATCAACGATATAGGAAGCCTCCTCCTCAACCTTGAGCACAAAGAAGTGGTCATTCCAGCTGACAATATACACACCGCAGGTCTTGGAGACCTCATCCCAGATGGTGTCAAAGGACATGGCCTCACTCAGAAAGGAAAACATCGGCTCAGTGGCATCCTCGGGATGGAAGAAACCAACAAAGGACTTGGAAGGGAGGAGGGCAAGAGGGCGGACATGTGCCTGAAGGATGGTGTCAAGGTCGAGATGTCGGTCAGGGAAGCGAAGCTGGAAGGCAGAGTCCTGGCAGAGGCGGCGCCACTCACGAGAGCCTTGGCGAATGAGCCCATCAAACTGAGACTTCAGTGGGAGTCCATTGCAGAGGAGCCAGTCAGCAATGACGGCAACCAGGGCGGCGCACGCGCTCTCCCCTCCAGCTTCTTCGCTTCGCTGGTCCATGGACGCAAAGAACACTTGAGCCTGTAGATTCATACGTCCATCCCTACTACCCACTTTCTTCTCCTCCCATCTTCCCACCGTGAATCCCCCCTCTTCATCCCCAAAGTCAGACTGCACCTGGGAGAAATTTAAAATGTCAATGCTGGTCAATGGAAAAGAGTCATAGAGAGTCAACGGAGGGCAAACTAAAGTTGACTCCACGAAATAGTCAACAGAACTGCCTTTGAGAAAACTGAACTTGTTTAACTTCAGAGAAAATTTCAACAACTTGATTTTTGCCAAAATCAGTAAAGTTATATAACAGAGAAAAGTCAATGGCTACCGGAGAGATGGAGGGGGACTCGCTGTCTGAGGAGCTGAGCTGGCGACGATCGTGGTCAATGTCATCACCGCCATCTTCAGCATATGCTTTCTTCAAGAGGGGCTCACCTCTAGACTTGGGGGATCTGAAGTTTAGCTTTCGCTTCTTCCATGGGATGATGCTCACTCTCTTTGAAGGAAGAGGAGAAGATGTCTCAGGAAATGACGAGGAACCAAAACTGCTTTTGTAATAGAACCAGTTGCTGTGGTCCTCGCCGAGATGATTGGCAGACGCAATAGTGTCATAGCTGATTGACTTTCTGATGCTGTCAAACTCTTCAGTCTCCTCTTCTTCTTCTTCTTCTTCTCGCAAGTTTCCTTCTTCATCGTCGGGAGAAGAGTCAAAAATCATACTGACATCCCCTTCCTTCTTCGCGGATCTGCGAGACGAGGACACGAGATCTGTGAAAATCTTCACCTTCCTCAGGCCAGCCTTGAGGGCAGAGAGCTCGCTACGCTGCTCTTCTGGAAATGAGTCTACTGGCGTTGGTGACAGCGGCATCGGGACGATCGACTTTGCTGCCAGAGACTCTGGCGACGGCCTCATCTCTTCTAGGCTCAGAGATATCTGAATCATCATCATCATCACCACCATCATTGTCAACACAATCAACATTATCCTTCCTCTACATCATTAACATAAACATACATGAAGAGAGAGCTGAGGCTGGGTCGAAGTGTCTGGGGAAGCAAGCACGATTTTGACTGGAATCTCCTGCTCCTTGGCGGCGTATACAAACTCCGATAGATTTAAGGAAGCTGCTCCAAGGACAGACATCTTGCGACTTGGTCCTCCCTAAATTGTAATTGTAATAAATTGTGATGGGTATAAGTGAATCAGAATAAAATGTTGACAATCAAGCTATCCGTGAACATTAAGTGAGAATTAAGGACTAAATTTAACAATATCAGGGAATCCGGCACAGAGAAGATGATCTCAAATGGATAATGGAGAATCAAGGTATCCCCTAATTGAGTGAAAATCAAGGACAACAATCGGATATTCTCAGACAAAATTACCCAGAAAAAGAATAGTCAGAGATGCATAATAGAAGAAGAAACTCACGTTGGAATCAAGCACAGAGAATGCAATTTCCAAAGGGTAGCCGTCCAAATTGAGTGAGAATCAAGGACGTAGGTTTAATCATTCTTAAAACAATTACCCAGAAAAAATTGGCAAAAGAATAGAGAAGCATAGTAATTGAAGGCGAAACTCACATTGGAATCAAACACAGAGAAAGCAATCTCCCACGGATGATAAGAATTATCCTTGTAGGGCGTCAGACAGCAAACTCCTCTAAACTCCTCATTCCACGCCACAACCGGCACAAGTCCAGAAATTAAAATATCTCCTTTTTCTTCCATAATCTCCACCGCCTTGGTTAAATTCCTCCTAACAGATGCTCTCCTCAGAGACGCCAAAGAACTCTTTTGCCCTTTCCACCGCACCTCCGCCGTTAAAACCTTTCTCTTATCCAATTTCAAATCTTCTAATTCAGCCGGCGCTTCTAGGCGAAGGAGCACTAGTTTAACGTGAAATTTCTTGGATTGTCCCGGCGGCCACGGAGGCCACCGCATCATTCTAGCCACCATAACGTCGCTCTTCTCAGCCTTGTGAATCTGCCGGAGCAATAAAGGTAGCGGATTAGAAATTTAGAATCCAAAACCTAAAACCCTAACCCTCGCTGAAATGCCGGATTTGACCGATCCAGCGCCGATCTGCGAAGGAAACACCGCACCTGAAGCCATGGAGTTTGATACTGACGGAGAGAAGGCAGTTTTCCCGATCTCAACCGACGATGGAGAGATTGCCGCGAGGGATACGAAATACCAGAAGGAAACTGTACGTACGAGATGTGATTCCAACGCCAAATACCGAAAGAAAGAAGAGGATCGATCTGCGACGATGTTTCCGCCGGAGATTGAATGATCGATTAGGGAAGATCGCTCGCCGGAGCTCCGGTTGCCGGAATAGGAAAGAGAGGAAGCTGACGAAGAAAGTGGGAAATAACAGACTATGAGAGAGGCAGAGATGGACCCCACATCACGGATCGAGATCGACGGTCAGGATATTCCGGGCCGGTGCACGCGGAGTATTATTTTTTTCCCCGGAAGGGGGGGGAGTATTCTCCAACCCACTCGGGGGATTTATTTTATTTATGTTTCTTAAATGTAATTAAAAAATTCGTCGGCACGTGCGATTGGAAAGCAAAGTGAAAGCGGCGGAAAGTCCCGTTGCTTCAACGTACTTTTAAGGAAGAGATTTGCGGCTGAGATGCGGCCACGTGGATCAGGCTCCGAGTCATAGGGGAGAGAAATGGATAACAGGGGGTTGGGCGTGAGCGGTGGGCCAGGGCTGACCTCAGAACCCGACTTTTCCGGGAGACGACTTTCTGACCCTGGTTAGAGAGAGAGAGAGGAAGAGAGCCAGACGAGGGGTGGGCGTGACTCAGCGCTTCTTTAGGATAGATGGGCAGGAGCCGCTGGGAAACGAGAAATGGAGATGGGGGGTAGAGAGAGAAAGAGAGGCGAGAAAAGATTCAAAAAAAAAATTAACCCTTTTGCAGAAGACTGCATCATATCCCTTTGACCCTCATTAAATTAGTACGGAGAGTCAACGAAAATACGCGCCGTAACAGAAAGTAGAGAGAGAGAGAGAGAGCGACAGGAGAGAATAGAGAAGCGATGAAGATGGTGATCACGTCCAAATACCCATTTCACCCTTCAGCCATGGCAGAATTTCAAGAGAGACGAGAGAGAATAAACTTCGATGAAGACGGAAAGTCGTGATAAAATACCCACTTTACCCTTGTGTCAATGCATAATTCAACCGGCCCTTGACTGATATTCCTGGAACCCTCATTCAAGTAGTGCAGTGAAGATACGTGTTATAAGCGCACAGAGGAGAGAGAAAGGAGAGAGAGAGATAGAAGATGAAGATGGGAGGTCATGTGAAAATACGTGCTTTACCCTTTTGTCAAGCCAGTGATTCATTCGCCAATTTCTTTTATCCCTGGACCCTCTGTCAAGTAATACAATGCACGTATGTGTTATGAGAGAGAGAGATAGAGTGAGATAGATAGAAGATGAAGATGTGGTGTCCATGTCGAAATACCCTCCAGCGGGGAGAGAATTTCATTCAGCAATTCTCTATCCGGCATACCTGATGCTTAGGAGAGAGAGAAGGGAAGTCATGTGGACTTTGACTGGCTGATGAGGGTTCCGACGGTCTTGAACCAGGCCATGATGCTGCGGTGGTCTTTAACATAGAGCCAGGCTTGAAGGAAAGGGAAGAGGCTCTCGTTGACTCCTCGCTCGTCTATGAAGGTGTGGAATCCGTATCGCATCTTCTCATCCAGTTCTCTGCGACCAAAGAATCAACACCAATTCAATTTTGTCCATCCCCGTCCTTTTCTATCTTTTTGGTTGGTGGATAATTGCAGGGACATTATCGTCCAATTGAAATTCAGGACAGGACAGACCAAAGGAGAGGTGGCGAAGAGAAAAATTGAGAGATGATTATAATAAACACGCATGCACACAGAATGATGGTGATGGGAGATAACGAGAAGGGAGAATAGAGACAGATAGAGATTGAGGCAGATAGAGCGGGAAGTTAGAGAGAGACAGATAGAGATAGAGATATACCGTTCAAGAGAGAGGTAGAGAGTTTGACAGAGACATACAGATATCGAGAGGTAAAGAGAGGAGAGAGAGAGAGAGAGAGAGAGAGAGAGAAAGGTAGAGAGAGATAGACAGAGATGGATAGCGATAGAGAGGTAAAGAGACAGAGGAGGTTAGAGAGAGAGAAGTAAAGAGAGTAAAAGGTAGAGATCAAAAGGAAAAGATAGAGGTAAAGAAAGAGAGAGGAAGGTAGATAGAGAGAGGTAAAGATAGTGAGAGTTAGAGATAGAGAGGTAAATATAGAGGTAAATATAGAGGTAGAGAGAGAGAGAGAGAGAGTTAAAGGAAGAGATAAAGAGGTAATGATAGAAGTATATTGAAAGAGACAGGAAGGTAGAGAGAGGTAAAGATAAACAGATAGAGATAGAGAGATGAGAGAGAGAGAGAAGTAAAGAGAGTTAAAGGAAGAGATAAAGAGGTAATGATAGAAGTATATTGACAGAGACAGGAAGGTAGAGAGAGGTAAAGATAAACAGATAGAGATAGAGAGATGAGAGAGAGAGAAGTAAAGAGAGTTAAAGGAAGAGATAAAGAGGTAATGATAGCAGTATATAGAAAGAGACAGGAAGGTAGAGAGAGGTAAAGATAAACAGATAGCGATAGAGAGACAGAGAGAGAGAGGAAGGTAGAGATATATATGTAGAGAAGAGGGTGAGAGAGAGAATGCCCCAAATGAACCTGATGGATCTGATCAAGATAAGAGTAAATATCCAATAAAGATCAGAAGTCAGGACATTTTTATGATCACAATAACATATCCTTTTAAAAAAATTATAACAACATATTTCTGTAATTATCTGTTGCTTTATCATCTGCATTCATGTTGTGAGAATTCTATATGACAGCATACATGCCATCTTTTCCTTCTCGAACTAGATGTATCGTGCGTTGTTATTTTCTTTTAAATACAAGTAAAAAGGAACCGAAGATAATTTGAAATTGGTATCAAACACCCTTTCATGAGAAAAAAAAGTTCAATCCCTACGGTGCTAAATTAGAATGACAACTGAAAATCTACTTACTGAAATACGCGGCCAGAGTACTTTCTCATGGATCTGGGGCCAATGACCTTGGGCCGGAGGCAAACTGAGTGAATCCCAACAGCATCCGGATACAAACCACAGAGAAAATGCAGAGCATCTTCCTGCCCTGGTTTTGACACATCCACGTGGAGAAATAACTGATTAATACCATCATCAGCATCCTCATCATCCTCTCCAGCACCAGAAGGTAATATATTAGCCAACCGCATAACAGATACAGATATCTCCTCTTCCTCGTACTCCCTGCAAAGCACTGGCCCTTGCTGCTTCTCTAAAGCTCCAGGCACTATTTTAAACGGTGGCGGAGGATTCACCTTCTGGGAAAGGTCAATACAAATTAAGATTATTGTGTACTATAAAATAACAGGAGAGAGCATGAGATCAAAGAATTAATCCACTGAATTAGATATTACAGTCATCAATAAATGTCCATAAATGTACGGATCATACGTATTTGTCTATATAAATATCTCCCCATGTATACATCATATATGTGCATATCTCTTTTCAAAAAAAAAAAAATCATATATGTGCATATAAATATGTCCATATATATGGACATCATATATAAATATATATATATTGAAACATGAAAGGGAAGATCACCCAAGGTCAGTGAACTCTGCGAATATATATGAAATAGATATATGGCCATCATATATATAAGATGAATACATACATATATACATGTCCATCTATCTATATGCGTGTGTGTGCATGAAATCTCAAAAAGTATTCCGAGATAACAGAAGAGAAAATGAGATGGACAAATTGTTCACTTGAATTGGGAATTACAGCCATATATAAATACGTCCATATCTGTGTGTGTGTCCATAATTATATTAAAGTGTATAACAACATAACAGATGAGAGAATCAGATTGAAGAATTTTTCACTAGTATAATGAATTACTGGCGTTAATAAGTTCACTTGAAATAGCAGAAGAGAATGGGATCGAAGAATAGTTCACTTGAAATAGGAATTATAGAAAGATCCAATAAGTCCATATATATACCCCACATATGCCTGTCCAAATAAATGCTCACAAATATATGTCCGCATCAATATTACAGGGTATTTCGAAATAACAGGAGATGATCAGATGGAAGAATCGTTCATTTGAGTTTTCGGATAACCGAAATATATAAATATACCTTCCATATATGCCCATATATATGCATCCATAAATATATATGTGCATATATACACATGAATTTATATGTGTGTGCGCGCGCGCTCACGTCTACGCATATATTAGACTTATTACGAAATAACAGAAGAGAGATTGAGAACAGAAGAATTTTTCTCTTGAACTAGGAATTACGGCGATATGTTAATGGAACAAAACTTCAGGTGCAGGAGCATGGGATAAATCGGAGAAGGGAGAACCAGCTAGATAACTTATACCGGCGGAGGAGTCATTCTGGAGGCTTCGAGATAGTGTTCCTTAAGCGATCGGAGGATGATGGAGTCCACTGCGGAGGATAAGCCAGGATCTGATCTGGCCTTTGATGTCGCCGTTTTCGTGGATAGCCGGCACAGGCGCATTCCGATGGCGGATCTCTTCCACATGGCTCCAGAAGTGAGCTACTGCGCTGGCTTCCCGCTCTCAGACCGAAGAACAAAACAATTTAACTGGAATTGGGAAATCTTATATATATATAAGTTTCCATTTTTATCCACTGTTTAGAAATAATTGTATTTGTACGTTCAAATCAAGTCAATTGACAGTCTCCTGAATAAATACAAAAAAGTTAATTGCCGAGGGGTTTTAAAAGAAAATTGAGTCTCTCTAAAGTCTGAACCTAGATTTTTTTAAAATTTTTTAATATTTTGTCCTTTATTTGTAAATTTCTGCGTTTGTATCCGGTCAACGTGACCGTCCCTTGAATAAATGATGACAAGGCGAATAATCCGGAAAAAGAGCAATTTTTGTATTAACGGATTTCTATTTTTACCCTATTTTACAAAAATCTGTATCTGAATGTAGTTTATTGAGTTTCTTTTTTGCATAAACATGACAATATTCATATGTCACTAAAATGAAACAATTTTCATATGAGTCCATTTTAAAATTCCATCTTTCCATCTTCCCCAATCTTGCCCTCTCTCTCTCTCTCTCTCTCTCTCCATCTCTCTCTCTCTCTCTTTCTACAGAGGAGCTCGGAGATCGTCGGAGACAGCAATGGCGACGATGAGAGATCCCGATCGACCTCCTTGTTCACCGCCTCGTTCTACTTTCTCGCATTCCGTGCTTCTCGAGGGAGAAGGCAACGACGACGATAAGGTCTACATCGTTCCCTACAGGTTAGGGTTTCTCTATCTTCACTGTTGTCACCAAATCTGGAAAATTAGTAGAATGTAGATTCTTTCGCTTATTGTAGTGTTCTTTTTAAAATAAAGAAGCTCTGACTGGCCGCTATGTTGGAAATTAGGTGGCTGTTGGAGGCCTGGGAGGCAGATTCTAGTTGCAGAGGGATTCTTTACTCCGCTTCGTCGATTTCTTCGTCGTACCGCGGCGCAATGAAGCTCATTAATAATTTCTTCAATTCGGATCTGGTGTTTAGCCTTCGGAGGGAGGAAAATTCCGGGCAGGATGATGCTGAGATTGCGTCGTCCTGTCGCAGCTATGCGTTAGTGAGAACTGATATGTGGTCGCAGGCACTGAGATGGTAAGATTCATGCTTGAGGGAAGAAATTGACTGTTTGTGTTGGATTTTAATTTCCTTGCGACGATGAATTTTTTTGAATGTTCACCATAGGCGATCGTTATTCTTCAAAAGTGATTCAATTAAGTTAATTTAGGGGATTGTTCATTAAGTTCAGGATATGTGATGGGCATACGCTGAGAGACTGGCGATTGCAGGACATGAAATGTGCATACTTCTAATTTGATGCCAAGGACTGTATAGGTTTCAAGTTCTGGAGTGACACGTATGGTTGAGGAGTTCATTGATACCGCGCGTCTCATGAGTTTTCAACTCACCTAGTGTAGACTCAAATAATTTCTCTCCATTTCTTGAGACCTGAAAATCAGTGGCTTCATCTTCATGTGTCTTACAACTCACTGTTCTAGTTGTTATATTTATCCTTAAGATTCAACAAAGGCAGTATGTGCACAATCGTGGATATAGAGGGAGACGAGAAATTTGATTCAACCGTGTACTGTTCATTATCTACGTTTTACCCCCTTTTTTTTCCAGAGTTGAAGCGAGACTGTAATTCATCTCAAGTGCACTTTAGTAGTTAACATTAATTCTTGGATTTCATTAATCACTGGATACCGTTAGCATTCGGCATAGTAAATTTCTCGTCTGGATTTTTCTGTGACTAATTTCAGCGGCCCTGTACCTTTTTCCTGTGGAGCATAGATTGTTGAGTTTCTTGGCTCAATTTCCCAAAGCGCATTTGCTAGATTAATCTCCTGTGCATGAAGTCTCAAAAACATCAATTTCTTTCATCCATTGTCCTTCTCTGCTGAACTGGGCTGGGTTTTCCTTTCCCGCATTTAAATTTGCCATTTTTATTTCAATAATCTTGCAGGCACTATGAGTCTTCAGTGAAGTCTTCTGAGCGCATCTTTTCTGTTTCCAAAGACAATGAACTAGATACTTATGCTTTAAATTTGCGGATTTCTGTTGCCCGAGAAGGAGATATCATGACTGTGAAGATAAGCAAGAAGGTTCTGTCCTTTCCTCTATAGGAAAAGTGCATCAACTCATATGCATGCTTAGATGCAGACATGCCTTAGGTTAGCATTGGTGTACATTGCAGACCTCAACCCATATTTTACTGTGAGTAATGATGGGAAGCTGATCACTTTGTTTGATGTACATATTGAGTTTTTCAGATCACATTGTTCATATTAAGTGCATGATATTCCTATGACATCATTCTTTGCAATTTTATACATGGCAAATAACCTATTGGTGTCTTGGGTTTACTTGGTCGTGCCAGCTATAACTTCTCTTACTACGTTGGATGAAGGAAGATTTTCAAAGAGTTGTCTTTACTTTATTCATCATCGTCATAATGTGGTTTTTCAGGAAAACTCTCCAGAAAATTACAAGAGGGCGTCCAAAATTTTTAACATTGACTCTGAGCTGGTAACTTTTTATCCGTTGTTCTTTATCATCATTTTCTAAATTCTATAAACCTCAATTATTTTTCTTTTGAATTTTTTGGGGTCCTTAGGTGCAGATTTGGGATTTCTCTGGTCAAACGACTCTTATTTTTATGAATGAGCACAATAAAATTCACCAGAATTGTCATCGGCATGCAGACCATGAGGTGATTCCTTAACAATTTCTGTGTTAGAGCAGTTCGTTTTTCATATGTTCCTCTGACTGATATCCACCTAATACGTTCTGACTATCTTGAAGAGTCTGCATCCTTTGAAGTGGTGCATTTGATGCCTATTTTTGAATTGAGTGGGTTCTTTGTTTGAAGATATATGTTTGCTCATTCATAATCAAGTACAAGAAATTGCCTTCTTTTTTTAACTGACTTTGGCAGTTAATTTTCTATTATCATTTCTTTCGATTGCTTATAGGTTTTGAAGGTTAAGTCTTGTGACATCTGAATTTCTACTAATTTTCTGGAATTGCAACTGTTGTACGTAGTACATTTTTCTTGGTTTATTTTGTGTTTAAACTCTCTGATTCTACAGCATATCCTATGTTTCCTTTTAAATGCAGAATGTTCTGGAGATACATGTATGTGGTCTGATAGAATCATTGATGAGCCAAAGTGAACTAAAGAAAGACGATTTGTCAGTTCAACAACTCAAAAGAGTGCCAACCTATGACGGCTCATTTCAGTGTGGTGGAAGGACTAGTGATGGTGACTTGGGCTTTGCTGCTCTTAACAGCCATGCCAGCTGTGGGGCGCTCGATTCTCTGGGATTGACTGGATTGGAGAATCTCGGCAACACATGTTTCATGAATAGCGCTGTGCAATGTCTTGCTCATACTCCTAGGCTTGTGGAATATTTCCTAGGAGACTACAGTAAAGAAATTAATACTCAGAACCCTCTGGGAATGGGCGTGAGTTTAAATCTTTTATTTCCTATTTTTGCAATCATTTTCATTGAGTGTAGACTCTAGATATTGTGTCCTTGTGTCATTATTTTTCATTGTGGCCCTTGGGTTTTAGCTTTTTGTCTAAGGTTTCTGAGTATCTCTTGCTTGCATTTTTCTCAGGGCATGGCCAGCAGCATTGCTATGTAGTGGTTATGTCCATTTTCCTGTGCAATTTCGTACTTGCCAATGGTCATTT
The DNA here is from genome assembly GCA_024174645.1 of Lemna minuta. NCBI lineage: Eukaryota > Viridiplantae > Streptophyta > Magnoliopsida > Alismatales > Araceae > Lemna > Lemna minuta. Next base: position 20,639,603 of record CM044106.1, read on the forward strand.
GTTTGTGCTATGAGTGTGTCATATGTAAATTGGATATATGATATATGATCACGGTTGTTCAATCATTTGATACGTGATCAGTAACAGCTTCTCTAATAGAGTTCCACCAATTTGTCCATTGAATGCATTTTTTTTGTCATTTAGCTTTCACACCTGTTACTCATTTGATGATATAAATATTCTGTGTTTCTTCCTCAGGGTGAGTTGGCATTGGCATTTGGTGAACTCATAAGGAAGCTGTGGGCTGCTGAAAAAGGGCCCGTTGCCCCAAAGAATTTCAAGTCTACCCTTTCTCGTTTTGCTCCCCAGTTCAGTGGCTTTAACCAGCATGATTCGCAGGTTTTTTTTCCCTCCATTTGAGATCCCTGTGCCTTTATGTATCGTATTTTCTTTATGATGAACAAAAAAGACTGATATATCCTTATTGGACAACTTATATAAGGACATGGTTGTCCAATACTTCCAATCATATACGAGGGGTATGAATATGGGTCAAGATTCAGGGCTCTGCACTGTATAACATTCCTTCTTATGACTGCTTTTTACAGGAACTCCTTGCGTTTTTATTGGATGGGCTTCATGAAGATGTGAATCGAGTGAAAAAGAAATGCTATGTGGAAGTTAAAGATGCACTTGACAGACCGGATGAGGAAGTTGCTGATGAGTACTGGGAAAATCACCTTGCGCGCAACAATTCAATCATTGTGGATACATGTCAAGTGAGTGTTTTATTTTTTCTCCTTATCTTATTTTATATTATTTACTGTTAAGTTTCTGCGATTTATTACATGTGTTGCAGGGCCAGTATCGGTCAACATTAATTTGTCCCATTTGCAAAAAGATATCTGTTACATTTGATCCATTCATGTATCTGTCACTGCCTCTTCCCTCCACAACAACTCGAGTGATGACTGTAACAGTTCTCAGTTCCGATGGTACCACAAAGCCATACCCATGCTCAGTCACAGTCACGAAGCAGGGGAAATGCAGGGATATCATCAATGCCCTTGCTGTTGCATGCTCGCTCAAGGACAATGAGACCCTTTTGCTTGTAGAGGTATAATGTAAATAATTTCAGATCTTCATGAAATTCATGTCTAGATACTACTTGTGTGTGTTCCTGTTGCTTCTGGTTGATTAGTCTCTCTGAATTTTTTCGGCAGGTGTATAACAACAGAGTCATCCGGTATCTAGATGACCTGTCTGATTCAATTTCCTTGGTTAGAGATGAAGACCGGCTTTCGGCATATCGGCTGCTGAAAGATCAGAGAACAGGCCCCTTGCTGGTGTTTATGCATCAGCGTGCAGAGTAAGCATCTCACTCTCTCTACGTTCTCTCTAATAGGATAAATAGGACATGCTATGCTCTAGCTATGAAAGAGATCAATCCTTATGTAATCAACTGTTAAGAAAACAATTGTGATTGTCAGAAATGGGATTGATGGGAGAGACGGTGTATCAGCGATTTGGAGTTCCCTGGTTTTTCAAGACTATCTGGTAATCTTAGTGGATTGGCGATGAAGAACCTGTTTCTAGAAGTGGCCAGTCCATTTTTGAAGAAATCAATAAATGACAACCTGATGGACATAGAGAAGATAGAAAAAGATCACGATGACGGCGAAATTGACCCCCACGAAGCAGACATGGGTCCATCATGCTCTGGAAGCAACGGAGAGCTGCTGTTCTATTTGACAGACCAGAGGGGCCAGACTATGCTCTCAAAGATCGAACCATATGATGATGGGATACAAGACTTTGATCCGGACTCATCATCATCAACATCATCTTCTGCTGCAGTTTATGTGCTTGTCTGCTGGCCAGACGAGATACTGAAACATTATGACATCCAGCTCCTCAACTCTCTCCCAGAAGTTCACCGATCTGGGCCATCCTCTCTGGCACCAGCCCGAGAAGAGAGCATCTCTCTCTACTCCTGTCTCGAGGCTTTCCTCAAGGAGGAGCCCCTCGGCCCAGAGGACATGTGGTGAGAGCTTTATCTACTAGTAACCATGGATAATTAATTGTAATTAGTTCATTTGCTTCTAAGTTTTTCATTCTTGGTTGATGGCAGGTTCTGCCCGGGGTGCAAGGACCACCGGCAGGCTATCAAGAAGCTGGATCTGTGGAGGATACCAGAGATTCTGGTGATCCATCTGAAGAGATTCTCATATAGCCGATTCATGAAGAATAAGCTGGAGACATTTGTTGACTTCCCTGTACAAGACCTTGACCTCTCATCCTACGTGGCCCACAAGAGTGACAAAGATGATGGCAAGCCCCGACACTATTCGCTCTTTGCCATCAGCAACCATTATGGTAGCATGGGGGGTGGCCATTACACGGCCTTTGTCCAAGTAATCATCATTGTCATCATCATCATCTAGAATCACTAATTGGACTTTGCTGATGATGCTGTTTGAATGCTCTTTTTTTGTGTAGCATGTGGGACAGAATCGATGGTATGACTTTGATGATCGAAACGTCCGCCCCATGGCAGAGGCTGGCGTGAAGACACCTGCAGCCTATGTTCTCTTCTACAAGAGGGTACCCTCAGCTGATACAGGCCTTTAAGTTAACCATCATCATCATCTCCTTTTTCCTCGTTGACCTCGTCTTTTTCACCATTGTCATAGTCATCATCATGATCTTCTCGGTAGACCTTTTTTCCTTTCACCATCATTATCACTATCATCATCAGTAGCAGCATGTTCTCGGTTCCTATTCTTCACCATTATAATTTTCTATGGTGGTCGTGATGGGGCGGCTAATTCAGTAGTTGGGATTGTTCATCTGGGTAGTGTTCCCAATTCATTGTTTTGGGGAGGTGAACGTCCCTCCCCGTGAGTATATTTACTATTCTTTCTTTCTTTGGGGGGTTTACCCTCTCTTGTTCATTTTTTTGTATACTCTTCGATGGGTCCTCAGTGAGACCAAGTACAACAATCTTCAATTTGTGGTTTCCCATTTATGTCATGTTGATCTTGCTCTTTTAAAGGGATTTGGTGGTAACATGGTTGTCAATTCCAAGACAAATACATAGAGAGTGAGAGAGAGGGGGAGAGAGGGTCGAGAGAGAGAGAACAAATTTCATGGATGTTACGACTCTCAAGTTGCCCAACAATCACTAGCATCATTTGGTGCCTTCCAATATGGGAAAATCATTATCCCACAACCTAGGATGAACCTCCATAGGTGATGTCTACACCGAAGAAGACCAATTTCTTAATGCACATAAGGTGCATGTTTCTTCTGAGAAAGAGTTAACTTTCTTAGTTTCTAGCAAAACTCAATCCCAAGGAAGTAAAGTGATGTCTAAAAATATCGTGTCACAGTGTCATGAAGATAGTTCTTAGTGACAGAGATTATTATCTCATCACTACTAGTTTTAAAAATACTATATACTTAAACAGCAAGGATAGCGATCCTCCACATTGATGCATATTATATGGCCTAAAAGTTAATTGCAATTTCATGTATCTTGTTTATGTTCATTGAAATGATACTTATTCATTGTCATTCTTGTATGATGTTTGTAATGAAGTCCATGAGCATGTGCAATAACTAAGTGAATTATGATGAGATCATAATATAGTGATCTTTAGTCTTTAAACATATGTTCTAAACATTCCTATTCGTGAGATATTTGAGAAGGACATCGAATTATCCAGAAAGAATAGCACTGTCTAATCCAAATGTTTATAAATAGGGGGAGAACAACCACAACTCAAGGCGCCCATGTAAGCCTTGTGAGAATTCTCTCCTTTCTTCTTTTTCTCTATTGGTGAAGGGCTTTAAAGAGGAGATCCAACCATCCGGAGACCGTGTGGATACTGTTAGAGGCTAGACACTTGAATAGCTTCAAGAACTCCTTCAAGGAAACCCTGTAAGTATGTTTTCTCATTCATACTAGATGATAGGATCATCTATTCCATGTGGCTTAGTGTTTTAAATATCTGATTCAATGTTTTCCCCTGTATTTTATGTTTTGATCAAAATTTTAAAATTTTATCAACGTCAGAACCAAACACTTATCACGATGTAAATTTTTTTCCATGAGTTATATATAGTTAGTAATGATGTTGTCAAAGTTAGGCCTGAAAAAACGAGAAGATTCTCAAATAAAGAATCCCATGATCCATAATTAGGCCCAAAAAAGATGTAGGCAGAACAAGTGAGTTGAGTAATACTTGAGGACCATCTTGGAGGTGTTGGGGCATCGAGTAGTGAAGACAAACTGCTGAACAATCAAGACAAGTTATATGAGAGTGGCAGAATAACGACATGCAGTAAACTAAATGAAAATATAACAATAAATAAGAAGGTTAGCCATAAGCAGAGAAAGAGCATGATGCACAAAAGAAAATCATTGCGCTCACATTAACCACTTGGAACAATGTTGATGGTGGTGCAAGAGGGCTGACATGAGTAGTGCATGCAGTGAAGGTGAACACCCTAGCCGCTTCCCTCCCTAAAACAAGCGATACAAGTATTATTGACAAATGATATGCATAAAATCATGGTTGTTGAAAAGACAAGTTAACGTATAAAAAATAATACTGAATTCTTTGAATTCAATTTAACATTTAGAATATTGGCGAGTCAAACATAAGTAAGGAGGGCAGTTAAAAGGTTAAAAATCAAGGAATTCTTTTTGGTATTTTTTTATTAAGAAAGTGGAAATGATCAACGAAAAGAGAGAGATACATGCATAACATGCAATGAACTAATCAAGTGCTTTCAAAAAAATTTCAAAGAACAAAGGATTTTGTTTGATGGTAAAAATGTGATTTATGGTTTGAAAATATGAAAATGTGAATGAAAATATTGAGAAAATGGAAAAGATGAATAGAAAATAATCCTACCCTAAATATTCATCATGAAAACATACTCTAATGATGCTCTTCGATCAAACACACTTTTGAGAGCCCATACATTTTGCTCGGACACAAGGAGTGAATGGAAAAGAGAAGAAACTCACTAGAAATGATACAATGAAATGCTAGAAGTATACAATGAAATGTTAAAAAACCTATTTTTCGGTCACAAAATTTATATCACCCCTAGTGAGGCCTCAGAGCTTGAAATAATGATCAAGCCCACAAACTTTTGGCCCTTACTTATTTTGGATCATAAGATATCATGAGTTTAGTTTGTAGCATTTTTGGCTATTGATTGTTCCATAAAAATTGCTTGATTTGATCATAGTCCTTCATTTTATCAAGTTAATTGTCAGAATGCACCATATTGCGTCAAGTGTCACTTTTTGGTTTACCAAGAGTAGAGAGAAAGAGGGGGAAGAGCGTCATCTGTCAGATTGACCTTCATAAGTGCAAAATGCTCTAGATTATGTCACACTTCACCTCCATACTCGCCGTGAGGGGAAAGGAAAAGAAAATAACCTACAGATCGTTAGATGCAATGGTCTTATGGTCCACCATATCACACATAGCTACATGTCATGCTTATATGCATGGGATCTAGTTGACCCAATCCACTAGATTGGGCATCCTATGAATGCCACATGTCACTATATATTAATATAATGTAATCTCACATGGACTAAATTAAATGGATTTTTGTCTTTGAATATGCGACCCAACAAGGTTAATAAATAATAATAATAATATTTAAAGAACTAATACTTTTTCGCCATGTGTGAGCTGATTAAGTGCTCGTCTTCGCGCTTGGCGTTTCGACTACCACGTTAGCGTGCCATGCAAGGACGCACAAATAAAATTGATTATTTTATTATTTTTAATTTCTAGAAAATCCTTTGAAAGTCTAAAAACTAGGAAAAATCTCATAAAAATTTAGAAAATAAGAATATTATAAAAAACCCCTAAAACTTAATAGAAAACTTCTTTTTGGATGAAACTTTTGTCATTTTGATCCTTGTTTTGCCTTCTTTTTCACATATCTCGTAAAATAAAATATAAAAGTTACAAGAGGATAATTTTGTATTACAAACCATTTATCCTCTTCATTCCTCATTTATGCCTACAGTCACAAAACTCATGCAATACAAAATTGTAGCTAAGAAGTGCGAGAGTGTGGAAAGATGTGAGAGCGTGGAAAGAAGTGCAAGCATAAATTGGTGTGTAGAGATGAATGTGAGAGATAATTTTTAAGTTTCTTTTTTGTTTATGAGAGAAATTAGAATTTAAATGGAAAACTTAATATAAAAATAAATGAAATGGGGGTGAGATGATGGCAAGGTGAAAATTTAACCACTTGACTTCAAAAAAGTAAAATGGGATTAGTCTTAAGATATACAAATCAAAGGAACGAAGTATTACGAGGCATATTCATGTTTATACATAATTAGCACTCATTAGATACAAATTGAGTACTTGAATGGAATAACATGATGAATATGATTTTTAAATCCTTAAATAATTAGGTGATTGATTACTCATATTCATAGTTGAATCTGATCTCAAGACATTATTAACAATAATTGATGAATAAATCAGGCAATTCTTGCCTTGAAGAGCAAGGGCCAAGGCTGAATAAGTAGGGCAGTTCTCACTCCATGGAGAGTCCGGGGGCAGCATGAGAGCGACATTGCACGCAGACCACCAGTCCGTTCTCGTTGCACTTGGAGCACCTCCTGAACCCCCCTCCCTCCTCGCAGAACACCTTGCGGCCGCCGCGGCACGCGGCGCAGAGCAGGAACCTCGCCCCGGCGCACTGCCGGCACGCGGCGCCGCCCGTGCTGTTTACCGGCGCGCTGCGTAGGAGCGGCACGAGTGATCCGCTCTCATGCAGCCCGAGCACGAGGTCCGCACCGCCGACGAGCATGCCGTCGATGAACAGGTGCGGTGGCACAGCGGATGCGGCGCCTCCCAGCCGGCGCCGGAGCTCGTCCCTGTAGTCTAGGTGCATGGAGAGGTCCCTTTCGTCGAACACCAGGCGCAGGCTCTGCAGCAAGGACCTGACTTTGTTGCAGTCTTCGAACGTCTTCCTTATGCTCCCAAGGCTAGTCGTGTACAGCACCACCCCCTCCTTGTTTCTTCTCCGCAACTTGCGTGGCCGCATTCCCTCCTCTTCTACTAGAATTGCCTCCAATCCTTCTTGGGCCTCTTCATTCTCATGGATTTCTTCTTCTTCGTCTGCAAAAAGTTTTTCCACGGTTTCTTCTTCTCTTTCTGCTGAGTTTTCTCTTGATTTTCTTCTGCTCACCTTCTGGGATTCCTTTCTTTCTTCTTGCTTTTCCTCTTGGATTGCTTCTTCTTCTAGAGTTTCGTTTCCTCCTAAGAGCTTTTCTTGGGAGGCTCCATCTTCTGGGACATTTTGTCCCCCCAAAATTTTTTCTCTAGTTTCTCCCATTTCATCTTCTGGGATTTTTTCCAGGCCTACTCCTCGTTCTAGGGTTTCAAAATCCGGCCAGGAATCAGAGGTGGATTTCAAGGATCCGCGGAACTCCGCCACCGCCAGCCGGAACGCCGCCAGCAGATCCGGATCGAAAAGACTGGGAGAGTTCAGATCTGGCCGCCTGTATCTCGAAAAAGCATCTCTTTCTTCTTCTTCTTCTTCTTCTTTGAAATCCGAAGAACTCTCATCCGCCGTCGCGAAATTCTCCTTTCCTTCCGCAATCCCTCTTCCGGGCACATCCTCCGGCGGCGGCGCGTTGGGGGAGATCACCTGCAGCACCGGCGAAGAAGAAGAGGGCAACGAATCGATGTACTTCACCTGGGGAATCGACTTGAGGTTCCTGAGAATTCTCCCTCGGAGACCCTTCATTGCTCCCTCGCAGACTCGTTGTTTGTAGGCGAGGCAACGGCTATTCCTATCCGTGCTTCAAATTTAGGAATCGGAGGTGGCGGGTGGTGGGCCCACAGAGGATTTAAAAATCAGACCCCAACGGTCTCTTAAACAAAATTCCACTCACATCTCTCCTCTCCGGTAAATCATTATTTATTTATTTATTTATTTAGAATGCAATGAAAGAGAGAGACACAAACACGGAAAGATTCTTGACAGAATTCCACTCAATTCTCTTCTCTACTGTGAATGGGTAATCCATACCATATATGAGAGAGAGAGAGAGATTAGATCTTCACTGGTCTGAGACTTCTTCGGCAAAGAAACCCACGTTGAAGTCGAAGTTCACGCAGGTCAGCTGCCTGCCATCCTCTCCCAACAGCTTCATGGAGAGCGAGTAAGAACCCTAAGCAGGACAAAAGGTTTTGAGGAAGAAAAGATCAAAGGGATTTCATCGTTACAGATATTTTAGAAGATCCTGTTCTTACCGGCGGCGTGTAGCTCGGGAGGGTCTGCTCGTGGGAGATGATGAAGTCTCCTCCGGTGACAGGGCAAGAGGTCTCGTCGCAGAGATTGTGAGTCTCTTCGTGGACATGGAATCCGAAGTACTTGACGTCGATGACCAGTTTCCCGTCGGAGATGGCACCCTCTACAATGCCCAAAGACAATTTATTCCTTCAAAATTTTGGCGGGATTTGTTGGGTAATTTGGAGAATTTTTAATGAGAGGTGGCAGGGACCTTTGGATGATGGGCTGAATTTAATGTTAGAAATATAAAAAGCATTTGACATTCATAATGACTATTTTTTCACTGACTATAGAGATTAAGCATAGTGAAATCAGGTTGATATAAAGACTTGCACATCTTCTTTTATAATTCGGATCAGAATGCTGATCAAAGCTAGAGAAAATTTAATGGTCTAGGATATTGGGAGCTTAATCCAGTTCTTTGCTCGTCCTAACCAATCTTAAACAAGCCGGAGAAAAATTGACGGGGAAGGAGATTGGATACAAAATTTAACGTTAAACTTATAAATCAAAAGATACTTAAGGTGTCTGATTTTTTTAACTTCACATGAAAATTAAGCATATGTATCTGGTCCATACAAAGAGAAGCACATCTTTTATGTTCGGATAAAATGCTGATTGAAGCTTGAGAAAAATGAATGGCCGAAAGATTGTGAACTTTATCTAGTTCTCTGCTCATTCTAACGAATCCTTTACAAGCTGGTCTAAAATCAATGGAAATGTAGATCGGGTAAGAAATTGTATGATAATTATATAGACTATTTTGCAATTTTCTATGGAGATTAAGGGCATATGTTTTAAGGTAAAAAAATAAATGGCTTGTGAGATGGCGAACTTGATCCATTTTTTGTCTCATTCGGACTGATCTTCTACGAGCTTGAGTAAAAGTAATGGGAAAGGAGATTAGATATTATAATACCGCTGGCAGCAGAGATGCTGAATTTTGCCGGCAGGCCGCGCGCAACGGGAGTAGGACTAATCTGGACGCCGCTCACCTTGACGGGATAGTTAGCGCTCTTATCTGTGGAATACGCATAAAATTCAATTCCATCATCGATCGCGAAAACAGAAGAAACGGTGAGCAGGTTTTCTCGATCAGTTTCGGAAATTAGGGGCAACGAGCGAAATCGAGCGAAAGATTCAATTTATTATGTTTTCCTTACAGAAATCCGAATTTGCAGAAACTGTAACGGTATTCCGACGATTTAAGATCGAAGAACAAGTTTCGTCATTTATTTTAGGAAATTTCGATCGAATACGCTTGAAACCGGGAGATTCAAATTCAACAAAATTTTGAAAGGGGAGAGATGAAGAAACCGACCACAGTAGTGAACCGATGTAGCGCCGGCCGCGAGGAGGAAGAGGAATAAGCATGCGCCGGCAAAAGCGGTTCGTCCCGACTCCATCCCCATCAGCGGAACAAGCCGAGAAAACGAGAATCAGAAAGATGCTTGCTCCGCAAGAAAAGATTAGGTAGAGAGAGAGAGGGACAAGAAAAAATTAATAAACAAAGGCTAGTGGGACAGCGTCCACGTGTCCTCTCCACGGTGGTTGCCCGTTGCGGGCGAAACAACGCCTTCCGATCTAGCCGATCTGTTGGCACAAATTGGAGACCTCAAATTTCTTTCGAAGCGCGAATTCAACCTCTGATTTC